>JAOCZM010000287.1:0-600000 GCA_026122235.1 Vinca minor
GAACATCGCTAATGCTATGACACACAATCCCACTCACATGAGCTTACTAGACTAGTCACTAATACTCAGTAATAACGACAATGGTCCCAATTATCAACCAAAATATGAAGGTTCAGGGTATCTACACGTGGGTCTGGATTTTCCCAACGAAAGTACCGGGTTTAAGCGATCCATCAATTACATTGTATCATCACCCCAACCAGGGACTCCACTAAACCACTACCCAGTATCCGATGATTTGCCCCACTCGACGAGGACCCAAATGCAATGCAATCGTAGTAGAAAGTGTCACTTGGGGGACTCGCATAATAGATCGTAGAAGGCGGGACGTGATCCTTCTAACTGTTGTTCCTAGACGCACATTCAATATGGGCGACGACTCGACCGACCAAACCAAATAGGACAACAACAACGACTCCAAATAAGACCAAAAAACAATTAATAAAAGAGGCAATTACAAAAAGGACTCCCTAGTCCCCAGAACAGTACATATGCAGTGCAGAGACAATTTATAATATTTTAGCAATTAATGAAAGTAATTAAAAATTAAATGTAGACATGCTCAAATAATCTAACAATTCAGGAATTCAATTAAGCCAACGAAAACCCCAACACGACAACAATTATTTCATGGCATCATGCTTTTAATATACCCAAAATACTATAAAAATATGTCAGAACAGTATATTAGTATTATCCATAATTATAAAAAAGAAAACAACAGAGGAAAGCGGGGTCCCTACCTCGAATCATTAGAAAATGCGATTTAGTTCGAGAACTGGAAAAATCTGGTTCTTCCTTCTACTTCTGACATACATTACGAAAAATCTAACGGTTAAAATCTCGATTCCTCCTAAGTAGATTATAGCCCTATCGACCTAGTTTCTAAATCAAAAAGAATTACCCGATCGGAGCTCCGATTTTACCTATAGGGACGATTCTACCAAAACTTTGAAGAAAATGAAATTCATAGATCATCCCCGCTCCCGTGAATTATATTTCTCGCCGTAACCCAAAGAGACTACCGTCTGCATTCCTCTAAGCCTTCGTGATTAACTTTGATTCGACGTATCCCGCAATGAAAACTAATGTCTCGAACTCCATCAATTTCCGTGTTGAAGTTGCCAAAATATTTAATCTCACGAAATATTTTATTTCTGTCTTGTTAGGTTATGGAGCTAAGTCTACAAGGATTAGGAAATAAGAAATGAATAGGACTCTTCCATATATGAGTTATCCTAATGTTAAGTGGAATTGGATATTGAATCCAATTAGGAGTCGGGAGTTTTTCTTTTCCTATAAATAGCTCATCTATGTAACCTTAATATTGTATCTCATCACATAGTAATATCCTCGGTTTGGTAGTGCCCCCCTGCACGTAGTCAATTCTTTGACGAACCGGGTAAACAATTTCTTGTGTCTTTCTTTATTGTTTTTCGATCTAGTTTTCTATCCCAAATATTGTTGTTTATTTCCCAACAATTGGTATCGAGCTCTGGTTCGAGGGCAACGAAATAAACATGATGAGGTGAAGGGAAATTGCCGATCGAAAAATTTGACTGAGCAGATTTTGGGTTCGGGAAGATGCAGATTGAGGATTACATATATGGTAAACATCCGTATCAACCTCTTGGGTGAGAAACCCGAAGATATGAAAGACGATGATTGGAAGTTGTTGGACAGAAGCGCGATGAGCGTCGTGCGTTTGTCTTTATCCGTAAACGTGGCGCTCAATACGGCCAAAGCAAAAACTACCAAGGAGATGTTGGAGACATTATCGGAGATGTACGAGAAGCCATCGCAGCGAAACAAGGTTTTTTCCGATGCGACGTCTGCTTAACCTAAAGATGGCGTAGTATCATGCGTTTCCAATCACCTCAATGAGTTCAATGTGATATTAGCTCAATTGAGCTCAGTTGAGATTGATTTCGATAATGAGGTACGTGCCTTAATTTTTGTCTGCCTTCTACCGCAGAGTTGGGGTGGAACGACTCATCGCTGTTAGTGTTTCAGCAGGGAAGGTGAAGCTTAGGTTTGACGAAGTCAGAGACCTGATTATGAGTAAAGAAATTCGCAGGAAAGAATCGGGTATAGCTTCGGGATCAGCCCTGAGTACAAAAAATAGGGGCAGATCAGAATCAAGGTCGAAATTCTACCGAGGTAGATCAAAGTCGAGAGACAGGAAGCATAAGAGAGACAAGAGCACAATTAAATGTTTTAATTGTGGGCAATATGGGCACAACAAGAGAGAGTGCACAACACCGTCGAAGGAAGATAACAAATCAGCAATTGCAGCAGTGGAAGAAATCTCAGATGCATTAATTTTGAGTGTGAGCAGTCCATTGGAATCATGGGTTTTGGATTCTGGAGCATCGTTTCATTCATGCAATAGTATTGATGTAATGGAACGTTACACTTCGGGAGATTTTGGTAAGGTTTATCTTGCTGATGATGAGCCTTTGGAAATCGTGGGGAAGGGAGATGTTCGTATCAAAACAACACATGGAACTGTATTGCAACTGAGTAATGTCAGATATGTTCCTAGGTTAAAGAGGAATTTGCTTTCTGTTGGACAATTGGATGATGACGGTTATTATTTTACATTCGGCGGTGGTTCTTGGAAGATAACCAAAGGAGCTATGGTAGTAGCTCGAGGAAAGAAGGAAGGTACGTTGTATTTGACGAATAACACTCATGAAAGTATTGCTCTTGCAGGTGCAATTAGTGATACAGATTTATGGCATAGTCGTCTTGGCCACATGAGTGAGAAGGGGATGAAAGTATTGTGTTCAAAGGGTAAACTGCCAGACCTCAAGATTGTTGAAGTCGGTTTATGTGAGGATTGTGTTTTCGGGAAACAGAAAATGGTGAGTTTCTCGAAGGGTGGCAGAACTTTGAAAAGTCATAAGCTAGAGTTGGTACATAGTGACTTATGGGGACCAGCACCGGTGACATCTCTTGGTGGTGCGTCATATTACATGACTTTCATTGATGACTCCACAAGAAATGTATGGGTTTATTTTCTGAAAAATAAATCTGATGCTTTTAGTACCTTTAAAACATGGAAAGCCTTGGTAGAAATTGAAACAGGTCTAAAAGTGAAGTGTTTGAGATCCGACAATGGTGGAGAGTATGAGCTCCGTGAGTTCAAACAGCTTTATGTCCCGCGAATGGTATTCGCATGGAAAAGACCCCCGAGAGGAACTCCTCGCAGAATGGTGTTGCGTAACGTATGAACAGAACCTTGAATGAGCGTGCTAGGTGCATGAGGTTGAAGTGTGGACTGCCAAAGATGTTTTAGGCGTAAGCGATTAACACCGCTGCATTCCTTATTAATAGAGGACAATCAACCCCTCGAGAATGGCATACCAGAAGAAGCATGGACTGGTAAAGAGGTAAACCTAGAATTTCTTCGTGTTTTTGGTTGTGTTTCTTATGTTCATGTTGATGCTGCTGATAGAAGGAAGTTGGATGCTAAATCTATCAAGTGTACGTTTATTGGATATGGTGGTGACGAATTTGGTTATAGATTTTGGGATGAGCAAAGTCGGAAAGTAATTCGTAGTCGAGATGTCATATTCAATGAACAAGTATTGTACAAAGATAGGTTGGGTGCATCAGAGGCTCAGGTTGAGAGACCCGAAGTTGTTGAGCTAGATATTTCGAACTCAGGTGGGAGCAAGATTGTTCAAAATGATCAAGTGGTTGTTGAGGCAGAACCACAAACACCACCTCCAAAAACACAGCGGCGGAAATCAACCCAGAATTGTGGACCACCAGACAGGTTTTCGCCTTCAAGGTATAATAACTATCTTTTGTTGACTGATAGTGGTGATCCTGAGTGTTATGCAGAGGCTATACGAAGCGATCAAGGAGGCAAGAGGAAGCTTGCAATGGACGATGAGATGAATTCACTATTGTCCAATGATACTTGGGAACTAGTTAAGCTCCCAAAGGGAAAGAAGGCACTGCATTGTAAATGGGTCTTCAGAATTAAAGTAGAGGTAGATGCAAGCGAGCGTTACAAAGCAAGATCAAGTTGTGAAGGGATTTCAGCAGTAAATACGATATTGATTATACTTGATGTTTTTACGCTCGTTGTAAAACTAACAACTATTCGGTTGGTTTTGGATGTAAAAACAACCTTTCTTCATGGTGATTTGGAGGAAGAAATATACATGGTGCAACCAGAAGGATACATTGCGGAGGGTAACAGTGAGCTCGTTTGTAAACTGAAGAAGAGCTTGTATGGCTTGAAACAGGCTCCGAGACAGTGGTATAAGAAGTTTGATGGATTCATGCTTGAGATTGGCTTCATCAGATGCGAAGCTGACCATTGTTGCTACTTCAAGAGGTTTGGAGATGGATATATCATTTTGTTGTTATATGTTGATGACATGTTAATAGCAGGTTCTAGTGCTCGAGAAGTGAGTAAGTTGAAGGGGCAGTTGTCTGAACGATTTGCTATGAAGGACTTTGGAGAGGCTAAGCAGATACTGGGTATGCGGATTATTCGAGATAAGCCTGCAGGAAAGCTACATCTGTCACAAGCTGATTATATCAACAAGGTTCTGAAAAAGGTTCAGTATGCAGGATGCGAAACCAGTGAGTGTTCCATTGGGCAGCCACTTCAAACTATCTAAGAAGGAATCACCAAAGAGTGTTGAAGAACGTGCTCATATGCAGAAGATCCCATATGCTTCAGCAATTGATAGCATAATGTATGCTATGGTGTGTACAAGACCAGATATTGCACATGCGGTGGGAGTAGTTAGCAGGTTTATGAGCAATCCGGGTAAACAACATTGGGAAGCGGTGAAGTGGATTCTTAGATACTTAAGAGGTACCACAGAGAGAGCCTTATGTTTCGAAGGCAGAAATATTGAATTGGCCGGGTATGTTGATGCAGATTTGGCATCAAGCGATCTTTATAAAAGTAGGAGTACAACCGGGTATGTATTTACTTTGGGTGGTACCACGATTTCTTGGGCTTCTAAGTTGCAGAAGATCGTGGCCTTATCTACTACAGAAGCAGAATATGTAGCAGTGACAGAGGCTAGTAAAGAGATGGTATGGTTGCAGAATTTCTTGCGTGAATTGGGGAAGGAGCAGAATAATAGAGTTCTCTACAGCGATAGTCAGAGTGCTATCTTCTTAGCAAAGAACCCAGCATTTCATTCAAGAACAAAGCATATTGAGTTGAGGTATCACTACATACGCTATCTCTTGGAGATTAAGGTCTTACGGCTTATGAAGATTCGAGGAAGTGAAAATCCTGCTGATATGTTGACTAAGGTTGTGACCTTAGAGAAGTTGAAGCTCTGCATGGCTTCAAGTGGTCTTATAGCTTGAGATGGAGGCTTGGTGCTACTACACAGCTATGGATTACTGAAGAAGAGGTGGTTACATTAGAGTTAGTCTCCAGGTGGGAGATTGTTAGGTTATGGAGCCTAAGTCTACAAGGATTAGGAAATAAGAAAGGAATAGGACTCTTCCATATATGAGCTATCCTAATGTTAAGTGGAATTGGATATTGAATCCAATTAGGAGTCGGGGTTTTTCTTTTCCTATAAATAGCTCATCTATGTAACCTTAATATTGTATCTCATCACCTAGTAATATCCCTCGGCTTGGTAGTGCCCCCGCGACGTAGTCAATTCTTTGATGAAATGGGTAAACAATTTCTTGTGTCTTTCTTTATTGTTTTTCGATCTAGTTTTCTATCCCAAATATTGTTTTTTATTTCCCAACATGTCTCACGCGGCAAAGCCGGCTTCTTTTCTTTTTGATGTTTGATTGGGCACACGATACCCTAGGCACCCCCAATGCCGCCCCACATTGCTTCCCATTTTATTTTATTTTTGTTTCCATTACCCTGATACCACGAAATGCCTTTTCTTTTCCTTATTTTATTTTCGTTAATCCTTATTCCAGCGAATTCTTCTTTTTACTAAGTTCCTTTTTAATTTATCAAAAGGTGTCCTAGTCCAGTGGGGCAAGCATCTACCCACATCGTGGGTTCGATACCCTCCGCCTGTGTGCGGCAAGCTTTAATCTCACTTTCTATGGCTATCTTCTCCTTGTCTGAGGCAGTTCTCTCTCCTCTATATAGGGGAACCGCCCATCGGGCTTCAAAAAACAAATTCCTTTTTAATTTAATTTATTTTATTAACCTAATTTCCTTATTTCTTCGTTTTAATTCATTTTTCTAATTAATTCAATTCTCAATTGCACATCTAATTAAATTACACATCTAGGTGAATTACAATTAAATTTCCAACTACGATACGCGTGCGAAATGTCCTGATAACTCGTAAATTTAACTATATTTTCTTCTACTTTTATAGTAATTTTGAGCTTCAAAAAGTATTTACATATTGAGTTTGGGGCTTAGAATGGTATAATCCTCACTTCTTTGTGTTTACATTTGTATGGGCAAAATAGTCTTTTGAAGGATAAATGTGAACCGACTTGCAGAATAAGAAAGAACCAGATGGAATTGAAGATATGACCTTTATGGACTAGAAGAGTTGTGGTATACTTCAACTACTTTAAAAAATCTTGAAGAGTTATATTTTATATCAACTACTTTAAAGGAGTGTGGAGAGTTTTAATATATGTCAGTTACCTTAAGCTAGCAGGTTTCTAATTCTATAAATACTCTTTAATAGTCTTAGGAAAATTCATTCAATCATTATTTAGATTATTCTAGGTTTTAGTTTTTCTCTAGAATTAGCCCTCTTCTAGGGTTAATCTTTATAGTTCTTTTAATTACAAATTTTGTAGACAATATTGAAGCTTTGATGATTGAAGTACTTTTGAAGATTATTTTGGTTTCAAGTTTGAGATTTTATTTGAATCCAGGGATGTTTTCTTATATTCTCTCTTCTAATTTGTTATTGAATTTCTTCTCTAGTATGAACTAAATATTTATTCTAAGGCCATGATGTAGCTAGATTAATTTTATATATTATTCTTGTGATTTTGTTATTCAATAGGTGTTGTGGAATTAATTTCTTATTATTATTCTTAATGCTTTTGTGTGATTAGCAACCACTCAAATTGTCTTTACATTAACTTGGAAGATTTGCGATAGTCGACCTTGTTAATTAGGTTAAATAATCGAACATAAATTGCATGCAAGATAGACATATACTTGTATGGTTTGTGCGATCTTTATGATTTCATATGTTTAATGCATTTTTTTGAGTTAAAATCAACATAGACATATAGTTGGTTTATTCATGAGAATAGGTTTGATAAGCCTTGAAAAGAGTTTATTAGATATAATTGGAAATCGATCGATTATTGAAACTCATTCTAGAATAACATATCATTAGGATAATATATTAGTTAATTTAGTGAATTCATGTGCCTTAGATCTTTCTCGTATCAAACTTCTTGTTCATGTTATTTGTTTTATGTTAGTTAATTAATTTAGTTTAATTAAATCATCATCAACCATCAGATTTATTTTACATGATTTTGATCATTGTAGAATTATTTACTTAAGAATTAATTAATCATTATTTTATGTGGAATCGACCTTGACTACTACAACATCGACCTAGTATACTTGCTAGTATAGATTTTGCGTATCATGTCCCTCAATAAAACGTACACAAACATAACAAGTAACATGTTATAAAATTAAATGGACACATAGTCACGAAATCACACGAAAAATATTACGCTCACATAGTTACTAGCGAAAAATTAATTACATGTCAAATATCGCGTAAAAAAAACTTACGGGTTTCACAGGTTGCCTTAATTTTGAAGAGACAAGGGGAGAGAGTTACTGGGTTTTAGCAGAGGAAGGAACTTGGGAAGGATTGTCTAGATTTTTCAGTGTAAGCGGTGGCAACCAGAGACAGCAGCGGGTGGTAGTGTTCTTCTACTTTTTCCCATGGCAGACAATTTGCAGAAGGGTTCTTGTTGAACCTTTTTCCCCTGAAGGTTGTAATTTGACTAAAGTGGTCAGAGGGAGATAACCTAACCAGAGGAGGAGGAGGCAAGGCGATGGGGATTGGGGGGTGATGACAGGCTGGTGGTAAAGAAATTATTTATTTTTAATTTGGAAAAGGGTTTTGGTGTTCTGCAAAGGATGAGGGTTAGAGGATAGTTGTGGTAAAAAGTGTGTGCTACCGGGCACAGTGTTTGCAAAGATCCCTCATTTTGGCAAGTGATTGTTATGCCTACCATTGAGGATGTTACAAGTTAAAGAAGTGCAAAAAGAGTAATCAGCACAAGCTTTTGATGAGTTGGAACATAAAGAAGAGCTCGAGATTGAGAGTGAATTCTCTTTTTCATTGAATGAATATACAATGAAGTATGCACAGGTATTTATAGATTTCTGTAATCTATGTACAAGTGTTCAAAGTACAATAAGATTAAGCTATACACAAAGCTAAAATACACTGCTAATGTGCACTGTAACTGTATGATAAAATGCACCTAACTGCCTCTTAAACTTTGGGCGGGTAAATCTGTTACAACTGATTCCACATGGTTGCTGGGCTATGATCAGCTGTTTCTCTGCTTCCAGAACCTTCTGTATGAGCTTTATTCGATATGTTGTCCATCTGGTCTGTTTGTTTACTATATGTCTTCTTTGTGCTTTTACTTTCCTGCTGAGCTGTGCTTTGTCTTTGTTGCTGTACTTTGGAGCTCCTTGAGTTGAGCTCCACAGGGAGTTTATTCATATATTTTGATAACCCCCCACAATCTGTACCAGGGAAAATATTCTGAATGTTTAGGGATTGTAGTAAAGGATAGAAAATGGATGGATCTAAAGCCTTGGTAAAAATGTCAGCCAGTTGCAAACTGCTAGGTATAGGTAAAGGTTTGAGTAGACCATTTAGATATTTTTCCCTAACAAAATGGCAATCCAACTCAATGTGCTTTGTTCTTTCATGAAATACTGGATTTTCAACAATATATATTGCACTATTGTTGTCACAATATAATGGGATAGGTAAGGATATATGAATCTGAAAATCTTTAAGTAGATATACTAGCCATTGAAGTTCACATGATGTAAGAGCAAGTGCCCTGTATTCAGCCTCAGCTGAACTTCTTGATAGTGTAGGTTGCTTCTTAGCTTTCCAACTGATGAGTGAATGACCAAGAAAAACACAGAAACCTGTTATAGACTTTCTGGTATCAGTACATCCAGCCCAATCTGAGTCTGAGAAGGCTTTAAGTTGCAAAGGAGAATTAGCTGCATAAAATAAGCCTTGTCCTGGAGCATTTTTAATGTATCTGAGAAGTCTGTGTGCAGCCTTGTAATGCAATTCAGTAGGAATGTCAAGAAATTGACTTAGCTGTTGAACTGCAAATTGAATATCTGGTCTAGTGATGGCCAAATATAATAACTTTCCAACAAGCCTTCTATAGGATGTATTGTCAGCCAATAAGGGTGAATCTCCAATACTTAGTTTTGTCCTTGAATCCATAGGAGTTGAAACTGCTTTACATTCCAGAAAATCTTCTTCTTTAAGAAGATCCAAGGCATATTTTCTCTGGGACAGATTGATGCCTTGAGAAGTTCTGGAAATTTCAAGTCCTGGAAAGTACTTAAGATTCCCTAGATCTTTGATCTTAAAAGTCTGATCAAGAAATGACTTAATGCTGTTTAGAGAATCAATGTCACTTCCTGTTAGAATAATGTCATCTACATAGACAAGCAAAGCTGAGAAACCAAAAGAAGTAACTTTTGTAAACAAGCTGTAATCTGATTTAGATTGAACAAAACCTTGGCTGATAAGTGCAATGGTGAGCTTGAGATTCCATTGTCTGTTTGCTTGTTTAAGTCCATATATGGACTTTTGTAATTTGCATACCAGTGTTGTTCCTGAAGGACAATCAGGAACCTCATATCCAGAAGGTAGTGTCATATATAATACTTCTTCCAAATCACCATGTAGAAAAGTATTGTTTATGTCCAATTGTTGTAAGTGCCAGTTATTGATAGCAGCTAGGGCTAATAATAGCCTGATAGTGGAAATCTTAGCAACAGGAGAAAAGGTGTCTAAGTAGTCAATACCTGCAACTTGGGTGTAGCCTTTTGCCACTAGTCTGGCTTTTAGTCTTTCTATCACACCACTACTTCTGTATTTGATTCTATACACCCACTTGCATCCTATGGCCTTCTTTCCTGGAGGAAGAGAAACAATGATCCAGGTTTTTGTTGATTCCAAAGCTGAAATTTCTGCTTTCATTGCATCCTGCCATTCTTGAAATCTTGCTGCTTCAACAAAAGATTTAGGCTCATATGTAACATTTAAACTCATAACATATGACAAGTTAGATTCAGTAAGCTTTTGATAGGAGATAGCCTGATTAACAGAATGAGGAGAACTATGTGAGATAGGTTTATAGACAAAGTCTTTCAAATAAGTAGAAGGAATTCTATTTCTGGTAGACCTTCTAGATGAAACAGAAGAAGGAATAGAATGAACAGAAATAGGTTGAGAGTTCTCTGAGTCATTGATTACAAGATCATTGTTATCAGAGTTATTAGAAGGCATATAAACATCTGAGAGAGGATCTATGCCTGTAACAGGGATATTTAAAGATTTTTCAGAACAGAAAATGTCATTATGATCAGAATTACTAGAGTAAGGAAATAAAGTCTCATAAAATGTGACATTTCTGGAAATGAAAATTTTTCTAGAAGTCAAGTTAAGAAGTAGATGACCTTTGCTTGAAACAGGAACCCCTAAATATACACATTTCATACTTCTTGGATCAAACTTGGTTCTTCCTTGCTCCAAAGTGTTAGCAAAGGCAAGGCAACCAAAAACCTTGAAGGATTGATAATCATGTAGCTTGTTGTACAACATTTCATATGGGGATTTGTCTTTAAGAATGGGAGTAGGAGTGGCATTTATAAGTTTGACAGCATGTAGGATAAAAAAATTCCAATATGCAAGAGGTAAGGATGACTGAAATTTTAAACTTCTAGCCACATTTAGAATGTGTTGATGCTTTCTTTCAACTAATCCATTTTGTTCTGGTGTTTCAACACATGTTGTTTGATGAATGATGCCTTTTGAAGAATAGAAATCAGGCATCATGAATTCTTGACCATTGTCTGTTCTTATAGTTTTGATGACAATGTCAAATTGAGTTTTAACATGTTGACAAAAGGATTGAATAAGATTTCTGGCCTCTGATTTATTTTTCATCAGAAAAGTCCAACAAAATCTGGTATACTCATCAACAATAGTAAGAAAGTAATGATGTCCATGAATAGAAGCAATTTTAAGTGGTCCCCATATGTCAATGTGTACATTCTGAAAAATGGTAACAGCTACATCAATTCTTTCAGCAAATGATGCTTTCTTTTGTTTAGCTAAGGGACATATAGGGCAAAATGATGTTTCAGGAATAATAACATCAGATAATACTTTCTTAACAGCTTTAAGTCTAGGAATAGAGGAATGTCCTAATCTATAGTGCCACAGCAAGGAGTCTTTACATTTATTTGGATGAGACTGACTAGAAACTTGCAAGGCTACAGAATTATTTAATGAACCTAGTTGTAAGTAGTATAGTCCTCTCACAAGCTTAGTTGTACCAATCTTCTTCAAGCTCTGCCTGGCCTGAAGAATGCAACCATCAGGTATAAAAGCTACAAGACATTCAGACTTAGAAACAAGTTCACTAACAGAGATGAGATTAAAGCCAAAATTTGGCACAAAGAGAACATTATAAAGAATAAGAGATGAGTTAAGTTTAATAGTACCTTTGTGAGTAACATTTACTCTAGTACCATTAGGAAGATTAACAAAGGCAGATTTAACAGGATAGTAGGATGAGAAATGTTGAATAGAACAAGTAATGTGATCAGTAGCCCCTGAATCAACTACCCATACATTTGAGTTTAATTGAGAATTTTTACCTGGATCATTTTGCTGTGCAGCAAAGTTTGCAGTCATAGCATAAGATACATTAGCATTCTCATCATTATTTGGATTTATTGTAGCTGCTGCTGTGTTAGCATCTTCACTTGTGTGTGATCCTTTCAGTAGTTTCACAAGTTCTTGATACTGCTCCTTGGTAAACACAGAGTTCAAGGAGTTAGTAACAGCATTTACACTTCCTATGGTATTTATACCTGCATAGCTAGCTGTATATCCTCCTGTCTTGCTTTTGTTGTTCATAGAATTTATTTGAGATGCACCTGGACCTTTGAAATTTGGAGGAAAGCCATACTTTTTGTTGCATCTGTCTATAGTATGACCATTCCTATTGCAGTAGGAACATACAAGTGTTTTATTTCCTCCATATCCAGAGTTTCTGCCTCCAATATTCCTTGAGTTGAGCTCCACAGGGAGTTTATTCACATATTTTGATAGAGGATCCCACCAACATTCCTTACGATTTTGATGTAATCTGTCGTCATGTTGTGGATCGTAACCAGGGCCAGTTGATTGATATTCAAATTGAGTATTATGGTACCAGTAAATTGCTCAAGTATATCGCTCGTAGGTAAATGTTACTCCCTATTTTGTATATATAATCCAACAAAATTAGTATTATTTGATGAAAATTTTGTTTTATCATTTTTTTTGTAAATTAGGGTTCTTCGTTTAGGAATTATGTTAATAGAAATAAAGCATGCCAGACCAATAGCTAGAGTTTAATCGAACTTGAAAGATTTGAATGTCATGTGAGTACCTTTTAAGAGGGTACAATTTCTGATGCCAAAGGTACAAGCTTTCAGGTGCTATGGTCTGTCAAGAAGGATTTTCTGTAATATTTGTTCAAGAACATTGTGAGTGAGGAGTGTAAAGGCTTAATATTTAAAGAGTATTATTTAATTATAGCCATGAGATTTGTATGTCATTCAGCATTTAATTATAGACATAAGTTTGTAATATTTTGGGCTTCAGGGTTACAATTTAAGGACATCGATGTTAAATTTTGATATGTATTTGTTTTTTTTTTTTTTTTTCTGAACGGTGTTAATAGTATGTGCAAATTTTACTATTTCTGAGGTCGGGGTAAAAGAAATCACCTGAAGCCAAATTCTAGGCACTTGTATTGTGTGATTCTATCCCCCGAAAAAATTTCAATTAGGTTGTTCAGCATAGACATTTCGTAGAATACACGTCATCCTATCAAGGGCACATTTTGGATGTCAATACTCTTAAATGAAGGGCTTTGAGTTTATACATGTATTCTTCATTCAATTCAATATATGTGGCTGAGTTATCATTTATTTACTTGTTTGAGGAAAAGATAGGGTAGTCAATTAAGTGATTTGTTGGCATTTGTGCCTATGTGATTTGTTCTATATTGTTGAGGGTCTTGGTACTTGGGTTTATATATATATATATATATATATATATATATATATATATATATATATATATATATATATATATATATATATATATATATATATTCCATTAACCAAAGAATACATGAGATATCATACAACTAAAGAACCATTTATCTTCATTGTAAATAGTGTAAGTTCTGAAAAACTACCCCCTAGCTCATTTAGAATGGAATGGTTTGTGATGCGAAATTTGCAAGTGCACAACTATCAAATAAGTAATAAAGTGATAAGTAAAAGACCGTCCCAACGAAAATTGATTATCTAACTAACTTAACCTAAACCAAAATAGAAATGGAATAAATTAACTAAAATAACTAAGAGTGAATGACAATTAAAGTAAAGTAAATATGCGAAATGAAGATAATATATGGAATGAATGGACTAAGACACCCCTAATCCAATCTACTCCCGTTATGGACTAATGAATGATCTCTTTAAATTAAGTCTCAACTTGGTTAATGGTAGAATTCCCGAATATAAGCTAGATCCAATCTCTTGGCGAAAAGCTCCTAGCTTTAGACAAAAAAGCAGTCGTATCTCTTGATTTTAAGACCTAAAACTGCATCAAATTCTATGGTGTTCCCTAACTTTTGTTTCCTACTCGCTAGAAACCACACAAGGAAAATCGAATCTCTCTTTTGCCAATTTTACGTTGTGTTGTTATTATCCTTGATCCAATTAAATCTATAACTTCTTAGTCTCTAGAAGTAATTTAGGTTCATGCAATAATTGGCCAAGCATTAAGAACAAATATTAATAATTAACCTAATTAGAGAAAAGATGTAATCTTTATTAGAAATCAAACATTAACAATAAAAGTTTCGACCTTCAAAAGAAGGTCTTAGTTACGAAGAATTTAGATAGACATGAACATGTTCAAAACCATATAATAATTTAACATGAATTAAACAAGAACTAGAAAGAGTCTGGTGATCGTCGGAGTCGGAACTGAAAATTGCGCCTTGTCCTGCTCTCCGCTTCTCTGCCTTGTACCTGTGGAAGATGAATTATGAATGGTATGTATATGGGTGCCTTTTAGCTGCTGAATTACTCCTCTTTATATAGGTGTTAAAAGTTGCCTATCAATCCAATTCCGATTCCAGTAGAACACTTGCCTTATTTATCAATTTCCAAATTCTATAAGGAGTTCAGTTTATCAACTTTCTTTTTTGTTATTTCCTCCTATTTCCCTTCTTGCTCTGCTGGTTCTTTATGGAAATCACATACTAAATTAGGCTCCAGAAAATATGGCAGTGTAGGGCCAAAGGCTTTTGAATTCTCTTATGACAATTTCCTTTTCTTGTTTTGCTTTTCTGCTGCCTGTTTACGTTTTCTTTCTTTATTTTTTTCTTCTTTTCTTTTTGCATAAATTACTATTTTCCCCCTGTATTATAATTTTTAAAATAATATTATTATATTAACTAGTATAAGCACATAATCCATATTAATGAATCAAAGTCAAAAGAATTTATATCAAATTAGCATAATCTGAGTGAGAAAATAGTATTAAAAGTAGGTAAATTGTGATCTCATCAGTTTGGAGAACAAAAAGTTTTGTTTGAGATGTCATGTAATGAACTGAATGGCTCCTTCCTTTGTCTTGTTTCTTTGTATGAATCTTTGGGATCATTGTAACTTTGGCACTGATTGCATCAATGCATGCTCATGTTGTTTTGGGCTGAATGATGGATCATATTTGGAGTAACTACTACATAACAATGAATTTCTAACCGCTGGTACATATCCTTGGCACACAGACACCGTAGTTCCAAAACATTTTTAAATATTATTTGTCATAACGTGCTACATCTGTGGATTGATTTTACACTCATTGACGTCTTTGGATCTTCACTCTGTCTTGCATATGTAGGCAGCTCAAAAGGCTTCGAATTGCTTCTTGCTATGACATATCTACTAATGCTCTGAGTAGATTTCCATTGTTGGAGGAGATACACATTTTCTTTGCATTTGTCTCCACTAATCATGTAGAAATGGTTGGCTGTTCATGCCCTTTGTTGAAGACATTTTCCTTGACTCGCAGTTTTTCAGTTGATTATGATATGGAGGACAATGACGAAGTGGCCTTAACTATTGCAAAGAGCATGCCTGGATCGCGAGAAAATTCGTTGACTAATAAAGGGTTGTTAGCCATTCTTGATGGTTTTTCCCACCTAGAATCACTTGATTTGTGAAAGTGTTATGGTCTTGAGCTTAGTGGGGGTCTAGGGAATAGATGTTCGCAACAAATTAATATTCTAAGACTCCCTTATGACTCTGTTGCAGACTCTGGATTTGTTGGTATCCCTTTTATTCCTCCTCGTGTGTTTAGTGAATGTTCTGACCTTGACCTACAATCTGATTATCATCATGATGAAGATTATGATGACTACATAAGATCGGACTATATAGATTATTTGGACAGTAAGAAGTCTGAGGATATCTTTGGCTTCTAGTGAGGGTGGTAAGGTAAGCAGCTTTGATGAGACCTAAACCTTTTGATTTGATGAGACTTTTGGCAAGTGAAATCTCTTGACTTTCTTGCAGATGTACTTGGAAAGAGATGAAAGAGTTCTTTTTTATCTTTTTTATTTGGTTTGGGTGAGGAGTTTGGGAGCAACTCTTCCTATTTATTTACAGTGGGAAGGAAAAAGAAAATGTGCAATCATTTCATTCCCACTGGAAATACATGGGAAGAAGTTTCACTCATTTTCTATATGGTGTTTTGCAATTTATTTTATTTTATTTTATCAAATGTAAATATATATTGATCAAAAGTTGTTTGCAGGTTCCCACTCGCCTCTTTTGCAGGTTTTATCAATGTACGATGCTGGTCTCCGTCAGCAAGGCTGCAATGGGAGCGCGGTGTACATTAGGTCTCACTTTTGGCTTTTGGATTCTGTACCTAATGTTTAAATTAATACTGCTATGCTCCTTTGCATAATTCTGAAGTAGATTTAATTCATCTTTTTTGTTGATCGGTGTTTGGCCATGCAATATGACAAGTTTAGTTGGGATCGAACTATTATTCTGATTTGCTGATAAGAAATCTTGTAAGTTTTGCAATATTTTAGTGACTTTCAAAATTTCTTGGAAAAATATATTTGTCTCTCCCTTCCTTAGCTTATGGTAAAATACCTAGAAAAAAATACGAAATGCAAATAAATAAGTTGTGATAATAATTTATGAGTCTCTACTTAAAGAATGGGAGGGCCACTAGATGCTTATATAAATAGTACTAGTATCTTTAAAAGTCGAAAAACTATAAACCTTTTGATGATGTACAAGTTGGCAATTGATTTACATTGTAGTTAATGCATCTAATTAAATATTTCCTTGTGCAAAAATTGTAAGACTAGAGAAAGAATATAACTATGGAAAAATAATATTTATTCTGTAGACATTTCACTTCAAAAATCTTTTTTAACATACTATCAAAAGTACGCAAGGCCTCAAAAACTTGTATTATCACAAGCCTTATAGAGTAAAATCAATGCATATATAGTTGTGCGCACACTAAAAAAAAAGAGGCAAGATTCATCCTCAGTTCCATCCGCCTCGGCTTCCATTCCTCGCGTACTTTTTATGGTTTCTGCATTCAATTAGCAAATGAAACATTTTTAACAAATAAGTTCGAGATGAGAAAAATCACCTAGAAGATAGTGATGGTCTTACTTAAGCATCCTTCATGCTCATTCCAGCAAACACATACACTAATCCTCCTCTTGCTTCCTCAACTTCCCACTTCATTGGAACTACTAGATTCCTGCACCAAAATTAAATCCAACAAATTCATATGCTCTTTGTCATTTATGTAATAAAATTTTGATGATGATCATGAAAAGGGGAATATATTGGTGAAGAAAGATACCCTTCAAGATGTTGGCATTGACACCGACTTGTACTGTCCGGAGTAAAATCAGCAAATACCTTGTTAAGGTCCTTGGCTAATTCTGGTATTTTTGAGCTTGGAATTATATCCCATACCTTAATAAACTGGATATCAACTCCGTTTTCTCTCTGTATATCAACAATCCAAACAAGTTTCTGTCCATCTTTTACTTCATACATCGACAACAACAAAGACGACTTCCCAAATATTTCATGTTGGACTTTGTCATTCGAAAGTCTGCGCCAACCATTTGCAAGCTTTTCAAGAAGAGATATAGCTTCCTTACAAACTTCAAGATTGGAATTTCTGGCCAATGACTTCAAGAATTCTTCGCTGAAAACAACCTGTTGTATATATATACTTATAAGTGATGAGAAAAATATTGTATTTGTTAAGCGCATAATTAGAAGGAATTCAGAAACGAGGGAAAATGATTTGAACCTTCCATCTTGCTGTTTTAAAGAGCAATGAGTTCATCCCCAGTAACTTGTCAAATAATTTAAGCTCAACCAAACCATAAAACATTGCTCGAACCAAGTCCTTATCGTCGCTAGCATCATAGAAACATCCCCAAGCTTTCGAGTCCATCACTAATTTCTTCCAAATGGAACCACTATTAATAAGTGTGGAACTATTCCCCAATATCCAAAGGCAGTACCTATATAGAATAGATAGTAGTGTTTGCATTTAAAAAAAGGTACTTAAAAGTTTTGTCTGATTCATTCAACTTATGGAGTAAATATGGATATACACCTTGCTCGAGTGAGAGCCACATTTGATCTTTGGTGATTGGAAAGGAAGCCAACTGATCCAATTCCATTACATCTCACTGTGGAAATGATTATTACATCCTCTTCCCCACCTTGAAAGCCATCAACAGATCGAACATTTACAGAGAATCCACTATCTGAATCGCTACTATATGTCGTCCCTAATTTTTGCTGAATCGCAAAAACTTGAGCTTTATATGCAGATATGATGCCCACTCGAAGCTTCTGTTTTGTTGCAAGACTCCCTACATTAACAAAAAAATAGTTTAACGATTTAAATTCTATGCAAAGAAAAAGAAGAATACAGACGGCGCAAAAAGTATACTTTTATGAAGTTTGGCAATGATCTCAGCTGCCACATTGACCTCCACGGGATTATTCGTGCTGTTCCTGGCGTCAATCTGCTCTTTCCCATAGGTTACATCAATAAAAGAGTAAGAATCGTACATTACTTCTTCAAGGAAGCGTTTCCTGTAGCTTTTATCCCTCACATTTGGACCATCATCAATTTGCCTTCCATAGAACTCCTTGTTTGGAAATAAGCTTATATATGGATGCATACGGTACTGAACTTTCAGAAGGTGCCTCTCATGCCCTAATGTCACCAACCTCTCAAATAAACTCCTTCCAAAATCAGCCTCCTCGCTTATCTGTATTATGAAAGAGCTTTAAGAAATTAACAGGATCAGAAAAAGTCTAATGAAACTTCTTTTAGGAACAAAAACAAAATTTAATTAAAACAAAACCTTGCTTTGAACCATTGCAGGCAATTGTTTTTCGTCTCCAATGAGTATAGCATGGCGAAGACCCGAGAGCCGAAGTGGAATATTAGACTCACATTCTTTCAATCGAGCAGCCTTCATCTACTATTAACAAGTCGATCGGAGTCATTCCTTGTTCGTGCAACTTAGTTGAACTTGAAACAAGTACAAAAGACCAACTTAGCCCTTCTCAAACAAAAGCTTCTAATATCACAATCAATCCATTTTGTCGGAGATATACTCTGCTCAAGATCTTTCAGCTCATTTCGCACTCTGTCCTCATCATTGGCAACTCATTAATTAAGTGATTCAAACCTCCAAGATGAGTCCAAGCATATCTACAACCCTAAGCATTGTTTTCACTGCTTCCACTCTAATCAAATAAGTAGGCAAGTGTGTATACAAGCTTGTAAGATAAACAATTAGCCTTTCTCCAACTTTCTCGAATTCCTTCTTTACAAACTCCTCAAATGTCCATACAATTATACCACTCTTACTTGCCTCCTTTTCCTGAGATTTTTTCTTCTTGTTGTCTTTCACTGCATCGACAATAACTTTTTTGAACAACGCCTTTCTTTCTTTGGTCCTGTCTTGGCTGCCACAAGACCCCATGTCTTTCTTTTTTCCATTTAAACTATCATCATCAAATTCTGAATGTGCTTCATACAACAAACTCACGAGTCTAGAAAGATAAAACAAATAAATTTGGAAGAAGATTTAAGTGCAACTATTCAAAGATTTAAGTGTTTCTATATCAAGATAAGTAGATAACTAAAGAGGACTTCATCTTGCTATCATATATAAACCCCTCAGACTATGATATCCTCAACACTAAAAGAAACAACAGAAACCTATAAGGTGTAGTTCCTTATGCATAACTGACATCTATCGGATTATGAGTAACAGAGAAAAGAACAAGAAAACATTAGGTGGAAATGCATTAGTCGATCCAAACTAATAATTATTATAAAAAGTTAATAAATTTAATTTAAAAAAATAAATAAAAATTGGAAAAGCATAGAGTATTAGAAGAATGCCTGGTTCTTGAAAAGGTTTTTGTTGATTATATTTGTTATGGACCAAGAAAAGACAACATCAATCAAGTCTGGATTCTTGATTTCTTCCTTGTTTGCCATTTCTTATTCGATAAACAAAAAATCCCAGAAAACTGGAAGAAAATATATAGTAGTAGTATGTAATGGGGTGCTGACCTCTCTCTCTCTCTCTCTCTCTCTCTCTCTCTCCTTTAAAGTTTCTCCAGTGCAAAAAGATTCGCAATATGAACGTGTTTAAACTTCGTCGGTAGCTTTTGCTGAGAATTTGAGAAGTACAAAGTAAAGCTTTTGCTAAGATTCGCAATATAAACGTGTTTAACTCTTGAATATAACTCATCCAGCTCGAATAGGAATATGAATTGGTCCGTTATAATTAGAAGAATGAAAAGTAGAGGGACCATTTGGCCATATGATCAAAGCATCAGCAGCGGCTGAGCTTTACTTCTACTTCTCAAAATTCTCAGCAAAAGCTACCGACGAAGTTTAAACACGTTCATATTGCGATCTTTTTGCACTGGTCATAATTAGATTTTTTTTTTGCCAAATAATTTGATTATGTTGTAAACAAATGAATGACCAAGCCCAACCCATAGTGTGGGAGGCTCATAGGTTCATGAACCAAAAGATTTTACCTCTATAAATAGAGGCCTTTGATTCATATGATAATACACATAATTCATTCTACTCTCTAAATTCTCTTCTCCTTTCTCTCTTCTTATAACACGTTTTTTTTTGCTAAGTATATTTTTATAACACGTTATCAGCACGAATCTCTACCAGTTTCAATTGTACGCAAGTTACAAGGTTTATTATATAATTTTTGTATATCTCGATTTTATATTGTGGCTTCAAATCAATTGGAGTACGCAATAGATCTAACATCTCTACCAGAATTTAAAAAAAAAACAAAGAATACCTAAATCTATATGTACATCGCCTTGATCTGTATATATTTATATTTTTTTTTTAATATAATAAAAAAATACAAATCAGCATGTTTTTGTTTCGGGTTTCATGATTTTAATTGAACAATTATGGTCATGTATATACTATTTACTGTTTTATATATGAATTTTATTTTATCATTGCCTGCCTTGTTGCTTAATACATACGTTGACTTTCCATAGACGGTATATAATTTGAAGTGTATGAACTTCTGCATAAAACTTGATCTGTATATATTATTGTTGATATTGGTTTTGATAACTATCTTGTTCTTAAAAAAAAAAGGGATCTGCATGCCTTGTTGATTACATATTAATTGTAATATATAACTGTTACAGGTTTTGATGCATGATTTGTGTTGTTGACTTTTGTTGGTTTTTATATAATTTGTCTTTCTCTATATTATTTATATTCTTATTAATATTATGGCAGCATATTCACATATCACTATTATACTATTACAAGCTTGATTTGCGTTGATTTTTTGTCTAAATTTTTGCAATCCTTACTTTCCATATCGAATCATATTTTATGTAGGGTAGTGATAATGTAAGAGTACAAATTCTTCTTGTAGGGATATACTGGCCCAGTGAAAAAGACCGTGGAAAGCAGGACCGAGGTCCTGAGTTCGATCCCCGCATCCCCCCACCCCCCGTAAAAAGTACAAATTCTCTTGCCAGAGAAAATTATATGTATGTGACAAAATTACCCCTCCAGCATATCAATTAAATTTTTTAAATATCTTTCTTATTTTCTCTCACCCCTAATTTCTCTCCTCTTCCCCGATCTTCTCTCTTATCCTCCACATAATTAATTTTTATTCTCTCTCATCCATTCCTTCACTATTTTTTACAATAAAAATTTAATTTAATCATCTAATCATTATACATTTTTTCCATTTTATCCGTTCCATTTTTTATACAATAAAAAAAAACTAATTTGATCATAATTACATTGAAACCTAATTTTAGACATGTTTTCCATTTAATCCGTTCCATTTTTTATAAAATAAAAAAAACCAATTTGATCATAATTACATTGAAACCTAATTTTAGACATGTTTTCCATTTAATCCGTTCCATTTTTTTTACAAGAAAAAAAAATTGATCTTAATTACATTGAAACCTAATTTAGGATAATATCAATTTGCTCAGATTTGGCACACAATAGAGATGTTAAAGGATAGATACTTTCTTAGTATTGGTTATAGTCATTTTATGCGTTTTTTTTCTCTGTTGCCCCATTCAGAGCTATCGTCTCTTTTGTCTCATCCAATTTTCGATGATCAACAAAAGAAGATTGAGCAGTGGATAAAATAGGAGGGCGCAAAATAGAAGTTAAAAAAAAATATATCAGTAGTACATCAAAAAATAATAGTGCAAAGAAAGAAAAAAACCAATTTGATCATAATTACATTGAAACCTAATTTAGGATAATATCAATTTGTTCAGATTTGGCACACAATAGAGATGTTAAAGAATAGATACTCTCTTAGTATTGGTTATAGTCATTTTATGCATTTTTTTTCTCTGTTGCCCCATTCAGAGCTATCGTCTTTTTTGTCTCATCCAATTTTCGATGATCAACAAAAAAAGATTGAGTAGTGGATAAATTAGGAGGGCGCAAAAGAGAAGTAAAAAAAAAGATATCAGTAGTACATCGAAAAATAATAGTGCAAAGAAAGAAAAAAACCAATTTGATCATAATTACATTGAAACCTAATTTAGGATAATATCAATTTGCTCAGATTTGGCACACAATAGAGATGTTAAAGAATAGATACTCTCTTAGTATTGGTTATAGTCATTTTATGCATTTTTTTTTCTCGTTGCCCCATTCGTAGCTATCGTCTTTTTTTGTCTCAACCAATTTTCGATGACCAACAAAAGAAGATTGAGCAGTGGATAAAATAGGATGGCTCATAAGAGAAGTTAAAAAAATGATATCAGTAATACATCAAAAAATAATAGTGCAAAGAAAGAAAAAAACCAATTTGATCATAATTACATTGAAACCTAATTTAGGATAATATCAATTTACTCAGATTTGGCACACAATAGAGATGTTAAAAGATAGATACATTCTTAGTATTGGTTATAGTCATTTTATGCATTTTTTTCTCTGTTGCCCCATTCAGAGCAATCGTCTCTTTTGTCTCATCCAATTTTCGATGATCAACAAAAGAAGATTGAGCAGTGGATAAAATAGGAGGGCGCAAAAGAGAAGTTAAAAAAATGATATCAGCAGTACATCGAAAAATAATAGTGCAAAGAAAGAAAAAAACCAATTTGATCATAATTACATTGAAACCTAATTTAGGATAATATCAATTTGCTCAGATTTGGCACACAATAGAGATGTTAAAGGATAGATACTTTCTTAGTATTGGTTATAGTCATTTTATGCATTTTTTTCTTTCTTGCCCCATTCAGAGCTATCGTCTCTTTTGTCTCATCCAATTTTCGATGATCAACAAAAGAAGATTGAGCAGTGGATAAAATAGGAGGGCGCAAAAGAGATGTTAAAAAAAAGATATCAGTAGTACATCAAAAAATAATAGTGCAAAGAAAGAAAAAAAACCAATTTGATCATAATTACATTGAAACCTAATTTAGGATAATATCAATTTGCTCAGATTTCGCACACAATAGAGATGTTAAAGGATAGATACTTTCTTAGTATTGGTTATAGTCATTTTATGCATTTTTTTTTCTCGTTGCCCCATTCAGAGCTATCGTCTCTTTTGTCTCATCCAATTTTCGATGATCAACAAAAGAAGATTGAGCCGTGGATAAAATAGGAGGGCGCAAAAGAGAAGTTAAAAAAATGATATCAGTAGTACATCGAAAAATAATAGTGCAAAGAAAGATGAGGTTGTAGAGTTTGACCCTTCAAAATATATGAAGATGGAGATAGAGAAAAAGTTTCATGAGTTGGGGATAGAGAAGGAATGGAAATGGAGAGAAAAAAAATAAAGAATTAAATGGTAATAAGAGAAAAGATTGGAAAGTTGAGAGAAATTAGGAGGTGAAAGAAAATAGGAAGTAGAGTAGAAATATTTAAGAGAAAATCGCTATATATGTACACCACCTATTTATGCTTTTCTATAAATAGCACAAAGAAAAAAATAGAGCCTACGTGTACATGAACAATTTACGGGCCTACTCTGTTTGACAAATTAAGGATTCAGGCCAATTTTCGTCAAAAAATGCCATGTGCCACCGATTTAAAAGGCATAATAGTAAGTTTATAGAATGTAAAAACCACCCAAGGAAAAACCGACCCATCCGACCGGATAAGTCCGACCCGCATACTTAGTATATAAACAAAAACCCTAGAAACTAGAATATTCCACTGCCTCTTCGAGAATCTCTTCCTTTTCCCAAACCAAAAGAACCCTAACCCTACGTCTGCCAATTTCAGAGTGATTTCCGGTTGAGTGAACTGTTAGACAAGGACCAAATCGAGAAAAATATGCATATTCGACTTCCAGATAAGGATAAACCAACCTACGGTGCGTATAAATCCTATTAAAACGTAGGGTTTGTTAATTTTTTTTAAAATCTCCTTTTCCTAGAAATAATTGTTTTTTTACTGAAATCTTTATTCAATCGATGATAGAATAGTGTTGGATTGAAGGTTTTATTGTTGTTTTTTTCTTGTACTTTCTGTGTCTTTTGGTGGTCCCAAAAGATTCTATTTTTCTTCTTGTTGGGGTTTTGTAAATACAAAACTTTTTTTTAGGGTTTTGTCTCGTTGTCGGGTATTAATGTGAACCATTTATGTGATACTCGAGTGTATATATTATATGTGTGGTCCCAAACAAAGGCTTTCTTTTATGATTTCCAGTCAGAAACAAAAGAAACTTAAAGTCTCTGTGTCATTCTAGCACTTTTTCCTTATTAAAGTATGCTATATTGTTGTTTTCCAGCCTGTCTTCCTGAATAAATTTTATTTTTTTGTGTTTTTTTGTTATTCACAATGAGGCAGTCAGAGTTTTTTACTTTAAAGGTTTATCATGGTGGTTGTTTTAAGGTACTTGAAAGTGAGGATAAATAATATGAGGGTGGGTCAGTTGACTATTTTAACTACTGCCATCCTAACAAGATGACATATGAATCAATTAAGTATATTTGTGACAAACTGGGCCATAGGAGGGGAGTTGAGTGTTATTACACTGTGCACTTTGATGGGGGAAATGATATGAAAATGTCAATTATGGCCCCAATTGATATGTCTTTGCGTTCTGAATATAGTTTTGGAAAGGAAGAAACAGAGTTGTATATAGTAATAGGAAAGGGGGGAAGAGTCATATATCAAAATTCAGGAAAACACCTAGGAGGCTTTCAACTAGTAAAGGTAGTACTGGTGGGTCTAAAAGAAAACAAGCTGCAGTCGAAGTAGTACCTGAATTTCAGTTTGGTGATGATGATTTTCAAGAAAGTGACAATAATACCAGAAATTTGGTAACTGACTTTGATGCTGCATACAACTTTGACATTGACCAAGAGTACCCCCCCGATGGCACTGAATCTAGTGATGCAGATTCCTTTGATGAATCCGACTATGATAATTTAGAGGAAGATCATAGAATACTGGCAGACATTGAGAAAAAAAAGGGCAGCTGTAGAACAAAATGTGAAACAAAAAATTCAGTCTAAGAAGAAAAAAAGAGAATTGACGGAGGGAGAGCAAGAGGGTGAGGTTGTTAAAGATTCTGAATCTTAAACATCAAACTCAGATGATTATGATTCAGATGAATTAGTTAGTAGTACTTGTATTTTGGGCCATTTTGGCTTTATATTGGTTTTTGACATGTAAACTTACTAAGTTACATGTAACTTGTGCACCCTTTTTTTTTGGTCTACATTACAAACACTTTGCTAGAAATATCTGGAGGTGTAAACTACTATTAGTATGACTACGTTATAACATTTTGCAAATTCAAGTGTTGAAATCATTCCATTCCAGTAGCTTTTGCTTATAATTCATACATACAAAACAGGCTTATCAAAAGGAAAGACCAAGTCCATTACAATACCTAAAACATTAGGTAAAATAACATAGCTAAAACAGTCAAGCAAAATGCTAAAATTTTGCATAAAATCTTCAAATTTCCTATCTTGTACAGGAGTCCTTCAATCTCACCTTGATTGTTCTTCAACAAATCAATCATTCTCTTATTCTCTTCTTCAAGAACTTGCACATTCTTCACGGTTTCAGAGTGAATGTCCGCATTAATCTCTAACACGTCGAGTCTCTTCAAAAGCCCATGAATTACTTGCTTCGATCGATGGCATATTGGATCGTCTATCCAGTCGAAGAATTGACAACCTCCATTCTATAATATTGAACCAATTAAAAATATAAATTCATCAACAAATTATTCAATTTATTCATAATATACTAATTCAACCTATAAATACATACATACCAAAGTGAATCTATGCAATTGACGAACCTTCTACCCGGATTATCCTTTGTCCAAGAAGTTCTTAGTGCAACCGGTTTACGATTTTTACATTGGCAAAAATTGGGTAGATTACTGTGCAAATAGCTTTTTCTGCCACAAAACTAGTTACAAATGTTATAGCTGCCACAAATCACGTTTTCGTGCTATATCTGCCACAAAACTAGTTACAAATGCTATATCTGTCACAAATCTTTTTCCGTGCCTTTTTTGCCATGAAACATTTTATGAGTGTTAAAAATGCCACAAAAATAGGTAAGAGATCAAATTAATTTCAAATATACCCTAAAATCAAAATTTTATATTATATTGGGTACCCTATTTTATTTTATTTTTAATACTTGACTTCTTCCCAAATTTACCAAAATCCTCACCACTAACTTATTCTTTCTTCTCTTCCCACATCGAGCCACCACCACCTCCCATCCCTGCTACTCCAATCCCCCGCCCCCACCCATACCAAAGAGTACCAAATCCGCCAAGAAATGACTCGCTTGAAGATTTGGAGAGGCGTGGTGAAGGTGATAACCTAGCAAAAATGCCTAAGAACAATTATATATTCTTAGGAAATTGGTCTGCATTTTGCATATTGCTTTGCGAGAGTCCTTTTTGTTCAAGAATTCTGATGGTTTCAGATGCAAAGCATCTCTGTTAGGTTAATTATGTACTGCAAACTAATCTACATTTTGTTTAGTACTTTGACTGGTATGTATTTTCTTTAAATTATTTTGATGGTTTTAGGAGTAAAGCACTTGGTTAATCATGTAGTGCAAATTGATTAGCATTTTGCTTATTGCTTTGACTTTTATGTATTTTGTAAAACATTTTCTAAAGGTTAGAGAAGCAAAGTATTTGTGAAATTTGTTATATGTGTCTGAAATATAGATCTAGAAGTGCTTTCATCATATGAATTGCTATTCTTGGTTAATTTTCAGGGGGGTATGGGTGGGGGGTTAGGGATTGGGTGGCGGGATGGGAGGAGGTGGTGGCGGCAGCTCGAGGTGGGAGGAGAAGGAAGAAGAAGGTGGTGGAGGCTTTGATAAATTTGGGAAGAAGGGGTCAATTTTTTTTAAAATAAATTGTGTACCCAATTAAATATAAAAATGTGATTTTAGGGTCTATTTGAAATTAATTTTATCTCTTACATATTTTTCCCTTCACCCTTCCTCGTTTTGTGGCATTTTTAGCACTCATAAAATGTTTCATGGCAGAAAAGACACGGAAAAATGATTTGTGGCAAATATAGCACTTGTAACTAGTTTAGTGGCAGAAAAAATACGAAAACGTGATTTGTGGCAGATATAGCACTCGTAACTAGTTTTGTGGCAGAAAAAGCTATTTGCGCTTTTTATTATTATCTCAATGTTATTCTATAAAGTTTGAGTTTTTAAAACAAAACAATTAATTCACTTTATTATATTTGTATAGATGAATCGAGATATTATTCTTATTGATAGTGCAACTACACATACCATTCTTCAAGACAAAACGTATTTTTTAAAGTTAATGTTAGCTGAAAATAATGTTAACACAATTTTAGGTGCATCAAAGTTAATTGAAGGCTCCGGAAGAGCTTGTATTATTTTACCAAACGATACAAAATTTTATATAAGTGATGCACTATATTCCAAAGCAAATCCAGAAGAAATTTGCTTAGCTTTAAAGATATTCACTGCAATGGATACCATATTGAGACGATGCAAGAAAATGGTAAAGAGTATCTTTGCATAAATTCGTTTTTATCTGGAAAGAAACAGATGATAGAAAAACTATCAGCATAACCATCTAGAATGTATTATACATACATAAAAACAATTTAATCAAACAATGTCTCGAACCAGAAGTTCGTTGACACAAAAGGTTTTATACTTTGGCATGAACGACTTGGACATCCTGGAACAACAATGATGAGTCGAATAATTAACAATGCACATGGGCATCCTTTAAAGAACCCGTAAGATTCTTTTTGCCAAATAATATTTCATGTGTTGCATGTTCACAAGGCAAATTAGTTATTAGACCTTCCGAATCGAAGGTCAATAATGAATCTCCAAAGTTTTTAGAAAGAATACATGGAGATATATGTGGGCCAATACACCCACCATGTGGACCATTTCGATATTTCATGGTTTTAATTGATGCCTCAACGAGATGGTCACATGTTTGCTTGCTTTCAACTAGAAATGCAGCATTTGCCAAACTACTTGCTAAAATTATAAAATTAAGAACTCAATTCCCAGATTACACAGTTAAGAATTTACGTCTTGATAATGCTGTTGAGTTTAGATCTCAAGCCTTCGACGATTATTGTATATCAATTGGGATTGAAGTTGAACATTCAGTTGCTCATGCCCATACACAAAGTGGTTTAACAAAGTCTTTTATCAAACGACTCCAATTAATTGCTAGACCATTACTTATAAGGTCAAAACTCCCCATTTTTGCTTGAGGGTCATGTCATATTGCATGCTGCAACATTGATCAGAGTAAGGTCAACTGCATATCATAATTATTCCCCATTGCAGCTTATTTTTTGTCGAGAACCTGATGTTTCTCATCTACGAGTTTTTGGTTATGCTGTGCAAGTACCAATTTCACCCCCACAACGTACCAAAATGGGTCCCCAACGAAGACTTGGAGTTTATGTTGGGTATGATTCACCATCTATTATTCGGTACTTAGAACCATTAACGGGTGATTTATTTAGGCAAGATTTGCAGATTGCCACTTTGATGAAATGACATTCCCAACTTTGGGAGGGACAAAATTACATCCCCAAAAACAAAATGATCTTTCATGGAAAGAAACAACTTTATCTCACTTTGATTCCCACAGTAATCATTGCGAACAAGAAGTTGAAAAGATCATATATTTGCAAAAAGTTTCAAATCAACTCTCAGATGAGTTTGTGAACACAAAAAGGGTGACAAAATCTTATATACCAGCAAGAAATGTCCCTGCAAAAATTGATGTCCTTGTAGGACAAGTTGCTATAGCCAACGAATCTAATATACGTCAAAAACATGGTCGCCCAGTTGGTTCCAAAGATTCTATACCTTGAAAGAGAAAGGTACAAGAGAAAAATCAACAAATAGTTCTAGAAGAACAAGCAAAAGGAATGGTTGATCAAACAAATATGAATATTGATGTTCCAGCATAACAAGTGTCTGAAAATAATGAAATCTCAATAAATTACTCATTATCTCATAAATTGTGGGAGCGAGAAAATATTTTCATAGACAATGTCTTCGCATTTAATATGGCTCTTGAGGTAATGGAAAATGAGGATCATGAACCACAGTCCATTGAAGACTGTAAAAATATAGATGATTGGCCTAAATGGAAATAGGCTATACAAATGGAGTTAAATTACTTAGAACATAGAAAAGTGTTTGGACATGTAGTTCGAACTCCTGAAGATGTTATCCCTGTAGGATACAAATGGGTTTTTAGTTGACGATTTCAAGTGGTGCCGACCTATAATTTCAATGGATGACACACATCTTAGAGGGGAACTATAAATGGGTACTTATGGTTGCAAGCACTCTGGATGCTAACAATCAAATTTTACCCCTTGTTTTTTCTTTGGTTGAATATGAGGCAACTTCGACTTGGTCTTGGTTCCTTAAAAACTTAAGGAAACATGTTGTTCAAGACTTACAAGTTTGCGTGATTAGCGATTGTCATCCCGAAATTCTTAGTGTTGTGGCTAGCGTCCCCGAATGGCAACTACCAATGGCAGTACATCGATATTGCCTAAGGCATTACATGTCAAATTTCCACAGTCTTGCCAAAAATAAAGAATTGAAAGATCTTGTGTGGCTTGCTGCTTCCCAACAAAAGAAAGTTAAGTGTGATCTTTATCTTGACCTTATAAAACACAAAGATCAAGATGCATTTAACTGGTTAATGCAACATCCGTAAGAGTTGTGGACTTTGGCTACGATGGGGGTAAACGTTTCGGGTGCATGACGACTAACATGTCTGAAGCGCTTAACAGTGTTTTGAAACAGTCTAGGGCGCTGCCTTTTAAAGGTCTGGTGGATATGGTTTTTACTAGCTTTTTCACTATTTCTACTTGCACATGCAAGACGCTAATAATTGTAAAACGTCATTCCCTAAGAGAATATGGGATCGATGACTTTTACTTACGAATGTAAAGCTACAAGTTTGACTGTACAAAGACCAATGAATCTAGAGGGTCATGTCCCTACATACAGGACCTGGTTTAGGTGGAAAAATATACACAGTCAACTTATCAGCTCGTGATTGTAACTACGATAAATGGTCTACTTATACAATTCCATGCACGCATGTCAATGAAGTGTCCAAATCGGCCATGGAGGATGCTTCAAAGTATATCCACCCTATATATTCTCTGGAGTATTACAGGAATACATGCAAGTCCATTTTATATCATGTACATGATCCCATCCATTGGAGGCATACTCCTTTTGATATGACACATTACCCTCCTAACATGAAAAGTTCACAGGTGGGTCGACCTCGAAGACAGAGATTTCAAATGCCTATGGACACAGAGAACCGGGGAAATCCAGGACCGAAGAAGTGTGGCAACTGTAAATAGATCGGTCACAACCGGAAGACTTGCCCCAACCAAGCAACTCCTAACCAACCACCTCCTAATTAATTGTATTTAAATTTTGTATCTTGTAATATTTTAGAATGTATCAATTATCACTTATTTTAATTGTTTGCAATCATATCAACTTATTTTAATTTTATTTCATTCAATAAGAAAGCATTGCAAATATTACAATGATGTATTATTAAAGTTAATCAAATAAAGAATTGAAAGCATCATTCTCGGGCTTATAATCAAGGATATCGTAAGGGGATGGATGGATTTGTACATAGTCACCGGGTTGCAATCTCGAACACTCAACAAAATCATACCACCCCCAACAAATAGTAATCGTCTCCATCTTGAGCCACACGGAGTATCAATTTGTGTCCGTGATTATTTTGCATGTGTAGTACTTCAGAGATTCCAAACTGCATTCTAACGCGCCATTTCATGTAATTACGACCTATCTATTGTACACATAGAAATAAGTTATAAAAAAAACTTTAAGAGAAATAAATATTTTTACCAAATTTTAATATTAACAAACGTACCGGTTTTGAAAGTCTCGAGTAGGTTTTGTCTATGACTATTCGAAAACTCTGTCGAAAAAAAGCCCCGTCGGAGGGATACGATAATTCTCCATTAAGGTAATCGATCCCAGGTCTTATCAATAACCCTCCCTTAAAATAAATATCTAGTAGGTTCATCGGAGAATGGATAAAATGAACTGTATCTGTTAGTCGAAGATTGTTGTCACTCAAAAATTCTTGTAAATCACTGTATAGGTAGTACTTGTCATCTATTTTGGTTACATAAACGCACCATTGATTCCCAATGACGTCCTTCAGATAGACACAACTTGCTAAGCCGAGACCAGTTCGCTCCAATCAATTTGTGTACATTGATGGATGATGCTACAAAAAATCATATTAGTTAGATAACTCAACATATTTGATAAAAATAATTACACATTACAAAATAAGATATTACCATTTTTCTATTGGTTTGATTTTCGACAACAATTTTAAATTGGTGTCTGAAATACTCTTCCAGGGCGGGATCCATTTCGCTATTCATTTTCAAAATGCTAAGTTTGAGAGTAACTACCTAAGTTTGGAAGGAAATTTGGAGAGAAATATAAAAATTGATATGATTTTAGAAGGATAAGTATGTATGTATATAGAGGATTGAAAGTAGGTTTAGAAGATATATCCACTGCAATTTGAGGACGGAAATGGCAATTCCGTCCTCAAGTCACGGATTTTTAGGGTTTTTAGGGTATCAAGAATTTATTAGTGTTGGTTTGAAGACAGAAGTCCCACTTCCGTCCTCCCCCCAGGACGGAAGTCTGGACAAAAATGTTGCCTAAAAAAAAAGACTGTCATGGTTAGCCCTTTCTGCTAAACCATGGTCAGTCTAATGCAATGCCCCAATAATCTTAGCATATGTATGAGACGGTTTCAGCATTTAGTTTCACCAAATAAATAATCTTGACTTGAGACTTTTTAGTGGGTTTAGAGAGAGTGAAATTAATGTATAGATTAATGAGAACTAAAATATTTTGACCTAAACAAATATAAGGAGAAAATTGATTTAGGGATAAATTAGTCAATTAATGTACAATTTTTTGTAATTTTTTGTAATTTTGCAACAAAAATCAACTTATAAAAAAACTTTTATTTTGAAACTAATAATTTTTCAGTCACTTAAAAAAATCGGAGAACATATCAAAGTCTTTTTCGCTAACCAGAAGTGCAAAAGGATTTAAATAAAAGGTATAAATACCCTTGCCACGACAATTAAAAACTCTTTATTTTATTTTTTTCTTATTTTCCGAACGTAAGCTTGAAAGTATTTTTTACAAGTAAAAAATAAATAAATTAGATCATAATTTTCTTTACAAAATAAAAAGAAATACTGTTAAAGTTCTTTAAATATAAAACACATTTTGCAGTTGACATATTGAAAAGATTATTTTCTCTGGATTCAAATAAAATTATTTTTAGAAATAAAGAAAAACTAGATTAATTTTTTGAAGTTAGTTTTAAAAGTATGGATATACAAGTCATTTTATGCACTAAGAGTAGAAGTAATTTTTTTTTTTTTTTAAAGTGAAAATATCATTTTTTTTCTTCCAACTAATATCCTAATCGAAAATAGAGGCTTCTTCTTCTAGTGTAGTTTTGTATTGTAGCTTTCACAATGGTTTAGGTATTGTTCAAAACGTGGACGATTGGCACCCCTCTAGCGGTTAATAAGTATTGCCTTCGACATTTTCGTTCAAATTTTCACAATTATTTTAAAAATAAAGAGTTTAAAAATTTCATATAGCGGACGACTACTAAAATATAAAATGTGACATTTAATTAAAATAGAATATTAGATAAAATGGAATATTAGACGGGAATTCTTTAAGAATTGGAGCATGTTGGAATGGATTAAGGTCCTGAAAGTAGCAATGGCAAGTGGGTTCGGCCCACCCGCGCCCCGCCCAGTTTAACTCGGCCCACATTTGAACTCTTCTAAACCCGCTATAATCCACGGGTTCGGGTTAAGTGAGTTTTATAAACGGGGCGAGTGGGTTGTACATAAAAAATAAATTGACCCAACCCGCCTCGCCCTCGTCAAAAACCCACAACCCGCCCCTCGTCCCGTCACCCCAACCTGTATAAACCCACTCGGGCCACTCCAACACACATAACCCATAATACCCCACCCACCTAGTACCTACTGACCTAGTGACCCAATTATGCTACAAGTAGTACCTAGTAGTAGTACATATCATATGAGTTCCTACTTCCTGTTCTATCCGTTTGGGTGTTTTTGCTGATACACAACTACACTACACATATCCGTTAATTAACGGCTATTTTTTATTTTTTGGCCATTTACTTTTTACAGCCAACGGCTAGTTACTTTTTTTTTAAAATTTTATTTTAAATAAACCTCAAATATATCCTATAAATACCCCTCAAATACCCTCAAACTCACACTAATCTCACTCTATCATTATCATATATTAATCTATTTTATAAATTGATTCATGAGGCGAATTTGTTCAAGTGGTTAAAGTCGGAGCCGGTGAAAGTGTGAAACATCTTCGAATACTCTACCAAATTTCGGCATTCTACGTTTTAGTTAGTGTATCACTCTCTAAATCTTAATTTTCGTTTTATATTGTTAATCTTATATTATAATTGTTTTCTTGATTAATTTGATTTTCTTTATTTTGATTAAGACATAAAAATGGAAAACATAGACAACAATTCTCCTCAAAATGAATTTGATTTTGATTTTACATTTGATGATGAAACTGATCTTGATACAATTAATGCTAGTAGTAATCCGTTTCCCTCTACCAATCCATCTATTGGTGTTATTCCGTCTCCCTCTCCCTCTCCATGTCCCGGTCCCTCTACTAGTGGTGATGAGACTAAAAAAAAAGTCTAAAGACTTCCAAAGTTTGGCAAGTATAGGAGTACAATAATGCAATTTTGAAAGCTAAATGTAAGTTGTGTGGCCATGAAATTCGTCATGCAAGTGGTTGGGGGACGGGTACACTCAATAGACACATAAAAAATAAACACCCGGATTGGTTAACTAATTTTTATAGACAAAAACAACTTAATGCAACAACGGGTCAAGCACTATCTAATTGGAATTATAATCATAATAGCGCCATCGATGATATATCTAAATGGGTAGTGTGTTGTAACATGCCTTTTGGTGTAGCCGAAAATCCTCAATTTGTTAGAATGATGTACGGCATTCAACCGGCTTTTTAATAGAATTCCTAGATTAACAATGCGTTCTAGAATAATTGGCAACTATGAAGCTATGAAAAAAACTATTATTACACGTTTTGCAAACCATATTGAAAAATTTGCTCTAACTTGTGATGCTTGGAAGTCTTGTACTCAAGAGTTTTATATTTGTGTTACTTGTCATTGGATAGATAATGATTGGCAAATGCAAAAAAGAGCGATTGGCTTTAAATTATTTGAATATCCTCATAATGCACAAAATATTGCTAGAAATACTTCAAAGGTGGCTCGTGATCTTGGCATATTAGAAAGAATTTTCTCCATCTCTCTTGATAATGCTAGTAGTAATGATGCTGCAATTCCATTTCTTAAATCTAGTATGTTATTTCATGTAAGGTGTGCTTGTCATATTTTGAATCTATGTGTGCAAGATGGCTATGATTTTGTAAAGAATATTGTTGGTGTAATAAGGAATGTTTGTCTCTTTATCTCTACTTCTCCGGTTAGAAAACAACATTTTTAAAAAAATTAATTTTAGAGCAAGGATTAAACTATAAGAAGTTTAGGAAGGATACAACTATTAGATGGAATTCCACCCATGACATGATAGAAAGTGTACTACCCTATAAATATCAATTAATTGAATTTTATAATTCTAATGGGTTTCCTACAATTTTAGATGAAGAGGTTTTTAATGAGGTTGCGGTGATTTCTGAATTTTTGGTAACTTTTAAAGATGCTACTTTAATACTATCTGGCCAATATTATCCCACTACTCATTATATTCTCCCAATTTTGTGTAATGTTGTTGAAGTTTTTATTAAGTATAGTTTTAATGCTAAATTTTCACCTATGTTGTATGAAATGTTATTTAAGTTTAAAAAATACTATTGGGAAGTTCCTATGTTGTATCACATAGCTAATCATTTAGATCCTAGATACAAGACGGCAAATTGTGAAAAAATTCTAAATTTTTTAGATGGTAGCATGACTAGTAGTGATGAAGAGGGTAAGCTATTAGCTGAAGAAAGAACAAAAGCTCATATCTTAGAAACAACTAAAGTTCTTTTTAAGCTTTTCTCCAATGGCTGAACATGCAAATTGTCAAGAATTGCTCGTGATATTTTGACAATACCGGTTTCAACTTTTTTTTCAGAACAACCTTTTAGTTTAAGTGGAAGGATTTTGGATGAAACTAGGAGTCGGTTGGCACCTAAGAGTTTAGAGGCATGTATGTATTCGAATGATTGGTTTGATGCCGAGTAGAGGGAGATGAGAGTTGATCCTAACGCGGTTAAAGATTACTATGTAATAGTTAATGAGGACGACGATGAAGATTAGAGGTAAGTATTTTAAATTGTAATGTTTCTTTTATTATGCAATTTCTATTTTAAATTGTAATGTTTATTTTATTATGTATTTTTCATTTAAGTTTAGTACTTACTACTTAGTAATATTAGATAGTGTAATGTAATTTCATTTGGGAGGTTTAGGCCATAAGTCTCCCTCCTATGTAACACAAATTTTGTTATTAATAAAACCGGTAGGGGTCCATGCCAAACCCCCACCACTACAAGGTGGCTTTATCTATATTTATGTCTAACTTAAACTCATAAAAAAAAATACAAAAAACTCCCAACCCGCCTAACTCGCCCAACCCACCGGGTTAACCCGTGACTCGGCCCACTTTTGACGGGTTTTCCAAGCGGGCCGAGGTGGGTTCGTCATATTCATTTTGGAACCAAACCGCATTGACCCGTTGACTGGTCAACCCAGCCCCGCCTCGCCCCGTCACTGTTCACCGACTAGCCCCAAACCCGCCGGGTTAACCCGTTTGCCATTGCTACTTGCAAGTAAAACCCTTTCGTAGAAAAAGTAAAAGTAAAAGAAAGAAAAATCCCACGTCATACAACTAGCCACCTATTATCCGCCTCACTAGATCTTTCCCACTGAATCTAACGACGCCCATCTCCATTGGCGGAGCCAGGGGGTTTTCCAATATATATATATATATATATATATATATATATATAATTTTAGTTTTGTTTTTGTAACACCTCGTCCCGTGAACATTTTGAATCACTTTACGATTTAAAATTAGATTTTTTAATTCGTGAATTATAGGAATGACACCACTTATATCTTAACAATTTTGGTTAAAATTGTAACAAACTTAAGTGTGTAAGAGACTATAATATTTATAAGATTTCATCAAAAAGTTCATAATAACTAATAGATTATATAATATAAGATTTTATCCAAAAAAAATTAATAAGCCCTCCATGTTTCCTCCAACTTCATCTCTAATACCCATAATATTTCTAAATGGCCTTTTATTTTGGTCTAATCATACAAAAAAGGTCTTTGGGGCCTTTTTATTCAAGCTTGTTCTTTTTTGATTCAACAATCAAACATGATATATATTTTAATTTCCATAGTAAATATTTATTTTTTCTTCTCAAGAGTCCTTCTCTTTGATGTGCCATGCACGTTAATGACAATGAAAACTTTGTAGCTTTGCCATTTTTTTTTAAGCCAGAGGACTTGGAGGTTTATGAAGCACTGATCAGTAGAGTGAAAAGGGTGAACAAAATGTGAATAACCAAGGTTTTGAAACCCGGACCGGGCATCGACCCGAAAAATTTACTGGGTCACGGGTCACTGGTCGGACCGGTGGTCGGACCGTCATCGACCCGGTCATCGACCCGGTGACGTCATAAATATTAAAAAATATATAATATATATTAATAATATATAATATATACTCCAATTTACAGTAGTAGAATAGATACCACACCTATTGTTCATTGATCAACGTCATAAACAAGTAGTTCCAAGTAAAATCAAATAAGATAATAACAATCTCAACTAGAATAACAACTTAGAAACAAAGTTTGTAATCTAACTAATTGTTGTCAAATGCCAAAATCATTTGTGCTTCCAAATTCACCAAAAGTGTTGAAATCTCCAAGAGAATTGATATTGTCGTGAGATGAGAGGTCCATATCATCAGTATGAGCTTGCACCATAGGAATGTCTTCATTAGCATCTTCATCATCTAAACAACATTTAAATAAAAACTTATTATGATAGGATTATTAAAATTTAAAGGTATTACAAATACAAAAGTGATATAATTACCGGGACGGCATCGACGACGTTGTCTTTGAAATCTTGGTTCTTCAAGATCTTCATAAAGCAATTTTTCAATTTCACCATAATCAATGGAAGACACCTCATCTTCTTCTTCAAGAATCCAAAAGTCAATCTTATCTATGCTTTCATAATCAATAGGATCATAATTCTTCTCTATAGATGAGAACCTATTATAATTAACATCAATTAGCACTATTTTTCAAAAAAAAAATCAAATGATAAGACAAGGTCATTGAGCCTTTGATAAACATTGAACCTATTATAATAGTTTACCTATTTTTCAAATTTAAATTATAGTGCACATAAACAAGGTCATTGAGCCTTTGATGCTCTAATCTGTTCCGCCTCTTAGAGTGAATTCGATCAAAAACACTCCAATTTCTTTCACAACCAGATGAACTACTTGTTTGCCCAAGAATTTGAATGGCTAATTTCTGCAAGTTTGGAGCACTATGACCGAACAATTTCCACCATTCATCTATTCACAATTGAAGACATATAAAGAAAGTAAGAATTTTTAACAAAGGCAAGTGGTTATTTTTGCATGTGTGCAAGGCAAGTGGCTATTCAAAATTGAAGACATATAAAGAAAGTAAGAATTATTAGAAGATAAACTAACCTGGTTGTTTATTTTTGCATGTGTCCAAGGCAAGTGGATGTCCGAAACTTCCAATTCGGTCCCGGAACAATTTAGTTTCATCCAACAACTTAGAACTCCTTCATTTTCCCTTGTTATGAATCATATTAAGAACACCATCCATAACAAATTCCTTGTTGCAAAAGTTTTCTTGATCAAACCGAAATGCCGGATTCAACCAATATGCAAAGCAAAGATGAATATGTTTCTTTAAGTGACGATCCCAACGGCTTTTTATAATATTTGTGTAGATCTTGTAGTATTTTTTCTTGTGTTTAAACACATCTTTGATTGCCTTACGTGCTCTAAGCATTCCCTAAAAAACATAGCCAATAGAAGGCTTTTTGTCACCATCAACAATGCGTAATAAACGCATAAGTGGTTCTACAACTTTTACAATAATAAGACAATCATTCCAAAATTTGTTATCCAAAACAACAGAAACCACTTCTTTTGTCTTTTGCTCTCTAAAGAGTCTTGAGTCACAAAATTCTTTACAAGTTACCAAAGCTTTCAAATCATGCATATGCTGATAAACATTTTGAAGGGCAATAAAAGTAGTAGCAAATCTAGTAGCACCTGGACGTATAATCTCAGTCCAATCTTTTCTTTTCCTTAACCAACTTAACCAATAACCATGATTATATACTAATTTTGTAATTGCGGAACCTTTTTTTGAAAGATCAGCTACATGTTCTAGTTTAGCAATGTCTTGCATCACCAAATTTAAACAATGAGCTGCACATGGAGACCATTCAATTGATTTATATGTACTAGATACTAATTTTCCAGCAGCCACATAGTTTGCACCATTATCCGTTACCATATGAACCACATTTTCTGGTCCTACCCATTCAATAACTTCATTAAATAACTCAAATAATTTTTTTTGCATCTTTGACAACATCAGAGGCATCAACAGATTTCCAAAAAACTATTCCCCAAGGGCAATATATCATGAAATTAATTAATGATCTCTGCCTATTATCAGTCCAGCCATCCCCCATAATGGTACAACCATACTCTGACCATTTACTCCTAAGAGAATCTACAAAAAGTAGCACTTCTTTTTTTGCATCTCTTAACAAAGGGACTCGAAGATCATGATATGTAGGAACTTTATAACCTGGTCCTATGGCAAGTGCAGCATCAAACATTCGCTGAAAGTAAATGGAATTGACAGCATTTATGGGAATGCAAGAGTCATAAAAAAATTTAGCTACTTCCATATTTGCTCTTCGCACAGCTTCTTTATTTGCAAGGACACTTTTTAAAGTTGGTTGAGAACCCGGGGTAGTCCTAGGAGCAAAAAAATTATCAATATTTTGAGGTGCCTTTTCCTTTTCTTTTTGATTACTTTGAGCGACATTTGGAGGGTGAATTTCTTGAACATCAACATCATCTCCCTCAAATTGTGAAACACTAGGACCATAAGGATTTCTAAGCTCAAAGTTTTCTTGTTTTTCATTTCTCTTACCCACAATTTCTTTAAGAGATTCTTGCATTTTATACATTACATCCGGTGGACAAGCTTTACAAGCTCTTACTTCTCCTTTTTTCCCAGCTAAATGTTGTTTCATCCTATTAATACCTCCACCTTTAGAATGAAACCCACAATACAAGCAATTCAAAGCTATTCTCTTATTATTTGGCCCTATTGTCTCAGCTTACATGATCCCAAAGCAATATCGGACTTACCTTTAACATTCAAAGATGGGCTAGATTGTGAACTAGAATTGCAAGTTGTGGAGGGTTCCATTATTCTTCTCAAAATAAATCTACATTTCATGAAAATGAAAACAAAACAAAAAACAAGTATCAATTAAAGTATTCCACTATCAAGTATCATTAAAATCATAACTCAAAATCAAAAGAATTAAATAAAGAATTTATTAAAAAAAATAAAAATATCTTATAGATGAGAAATCAAACCTTTCTCAAGAGCTTGGTTCAACAAATTAATACTTGATAGATCATGAATGGTGGAATAATGGAGATGGACTTCTTAAGATTGTGAGAGAGATTTGAAATTGAACCCTAAATTGATTTGGGGAGGGGAGAGCCGAGAGAGGCAAGGCAGAAAGAAAAAAGAACTGAGAGAAAAAGGCTGATGTGCTGGTTAATACCCCTGTTTCTTCCTTTTAATTTTTTTTTAAAACAAATTTTTTAAAAAAAAAAAAAAGCCTTTTTCATGACCCGGCCGGGTTGGTCAAAACCGGGACGGTTTCCGGGTCAGCCGGTCTGACCGGCCGGGTCAACCGAGTCACACAAACTAAATCGATTTTTGAAGCTTCCGGTTTTTGGCACCTAACCGGACCGCTCGGAGGTCCGGTCGACGGTCCGACCGGGCGGTCCGGTCCGGGTTTCAAAACCATGTGAATAACTCTAGTCTAAAAGATTTCATAAAAAAAAATTTTTGGCTCCGCCAATGTTTATATGCTTTTATGAATTTATTTTGTTAATGTTAATTGTGCCCCAAAAGAAAAATTCCTAGCTCCGCCACTACCCATCTCTACAACCTCTTCCTCTTGCCTTTCCTTGTTTTCCTTCGAAACAGAGAACTTTGAAATATCCTAATTAGATTAAAATCCAATATTCAAATAATCTCTCTCTTTTCGTTCTTTGAGAGTAGTCTCATCTTCTTCTAGCACAGGCGAATGGCACATCACACCTTGAACGGGAAGGAGTGTGCTGGATTTTGCGGCATGGGAAGGGAGTTGCTTTAACTTTGATGCAGCAAGGGGAGAGATTTACTGGATTTTTGCAGAAGAGGGTACTTGGGAAGGGTTTTCTGGATTTTTCAGTGGTGAACCAGAGGCAGCAGTGGCTGATTTTTTGTCTACTTCTTCCATGGAAGATAACATAAGGGTTCTTGTTGAACCAACTTTGTCAGAAATGAAAGGAAAGAGGAAGAAGCTGTCACCACCACCGTCGTGGATAGAATTGCCTGGAGATATAACCGCCAACATTCTGCAACGTCTGGGTGTAGTGGATGTATTGTCCAATGCACATAAAGTGTGTCTCCTTTTGCCAAGTGATTGATATGCCTACCATTGAGGATCCCACCAATATTCCTTACGATTTTGATGTAATGTGTCGTCATGCTGTGGATCATAGCCAGGGCCAGTTGATTGATATTCATATTGAGTATTTTGGTACCAATAAATTGCTCAAGTATATCGCTCGTAGGTAAATGTTACTCCCTATTTTGTATATATAATCCAACAAAATTAGTATTATTTGATGAAAATTTTGTTTTATCATTTTTTTTGTGAGTTAGGGTTATTCGTTTAGGAATTAAGTTAATAGAAATAAAGCATGTCAGACCAATAGCTAGAGTTTCATCGAACTTGAAAGATTAGAATGTCATGCGAGCACCTTTTAAGAGGGTACAATTTATGATGCCAAAGGTACAAGCTTTCAGGTGCTGTGGTCTGTCTAGAAGGATTCTCTATAATATTTGTTCAAGAGCATTGTGAGTCAGGAGTGTAAAGGATTAATATTTAAAGAGTATTATTTAATTATAGCCATGAGATTTGAATGTCATTCAGCATTTAATTATAGACATAAGTTTGTAATTTTTTGGGGCTTCAGGGTTACAATTTAAGGACATCGATGTTAAATTTTGATATGTGAGTTTTTTTTTTCTTTTTTCTGAAATGTGTTAATTGTATGTGCAAATTTTACTATTTCTAAGGTCGGGGTAAAAGAAATCACCAGAAAGCCAAATTCTAGGCACTTGTATTGTATGATTCTATCCCCTGCAAAAAATTTCAATTAGGTTGTTCAGCGTAGACATTTCGTAGAATACACGTCATCCTATCAAGGGCACATTTTGGATGTCAATACTCTTATATGAAGGGCTTTGAGTTTATACATGCATGCTTCATTCAATTCAATATATGTGGCCGAGTTATCATTTATTTACTTGTTTGAGGAAAAGATAGGGTAGTCAATTAAGTGATTTGTTGGCATTTGTTGGCATTTGTGCCTATGTGATTTGTTCTATATTGTTGAGGGTCTTGGTACTTGGTTTGTATATATATCCATTAACCAAAGAATACATGAGATATCATACAACTAAAGAACCATTTATCTTCATTGTCAATAGTGTAAGTTCTGAAAGAACTGCCTCCTAGCTCATTTAGAATGGAATGGTCTGTGATGTGAAATTTGCAAGTGCACAAATATCAAACAAGTAATAAAGTGATAAGTAAAAGACCGTCCCAACGAAGATTGATTATCTAACTAACTTAACCTAAACTAAAATAGAGATGGAATAAATTAACTAAAATAACTAAGAGTGAATGACAATTAAAGTAAAGTAAATATGCGATATGAAGATAATATATGGAATGGATGGACTAAGACACCCCTAATCCAGTTTACTCCTGTTATGGACTAATGAATGATCTCTTTAAATTAAGTCTCAACTTGGTTAATGGTAGAATCCCCAAATATAAGCTAGATCCAATCTCTTGGCGAAAAGCTCCTAGCTTTAGAGAAAAAATCAATCGTATCTTTACGTGATTTTAAGACCTAAAACTGCATAAAATTCTATGGTGTTCCCTAGCTTTTGTTTCCTACTCGCTAGAAACCACACAAGGAAAATCGAATCTCTCTTTTGCCAATTTTACGTTGCGTTGTTATTATCCTTGATCCAATTAAATCTATAACTTCTCAGTCTCTAGAAGTAATTTAGGTTCATGCAATAATTGGCCAAGCATTAAGAACAAATAATAATAATTAACCAAATTAGAGAAAATATGTACTCTTTATTAGAAATCAAACATTAACCATAAAAGTTTCGACATTCATAAGAAAGTCTTAGTTACGAAGAATTTAGATGGACATGAACATGTTCAAAACCATATAATAATTTAACATGAATTAAACAAGAACCAGAAAGAGCCTGGTGATCATCAGAGTCGGAATCGGAATCGGAATCGCGCCTTGTCCTGCTCTCCGCTTCTCTGCCTTGTCGTGCCTCAGCCTTGTACCTGTGGAAGATGAATTATGAATGGTATGTATATGGGTGCCTTATAGCTGCTGAATTACTCCTCTTTATATTGGTGTTAGAAGTTGCCTATCAATCCAATTCCGATTCCAGTAGAACACTTGCCTTATTTATCAATTTCGAAATTCTATAAGGAGTTCAATTTATCAACTTTCTTTTTTGTTATTGCCTCCTATTTCCCTTCTTGCTCTGCTGATTCTTTATGGAAATCACATACTAAATTAGGCTCCAGAAAATATGGCAGTGTGGGGCCAAAGGCTTTTGAATTCTCTTATGACAATTTCCTTTTCTTGTTTTGCTTTTCTGCTTCCTGTTTACGTTTTCTTTCTTTATTTTCTTCTTCTTTTCTTTTTGCATAAATTACTATTTTGCCCCTGTATTATAATTTAAAAATAATATTAGTATATTAACTAGTATAAGCACATAATCCATATTAATGAATCAAACTGAGTGAGAAAATAGTATTAAAAGTAGGTAAATTGTGATCTCATCAGTTTGGAGAACAAAAAGTTTTGTTTGAGATATCATGTAATGAACTGAATGGCTCCTTCCTTTGTCTTGTTTCTTTGTATGAATCTTGGGGATCATTGTAACTTTGGCACTAATTGCATCAATGCATGCTCATGTTGTTTTGGGCTGAAGGATGGATCATATTTGGAGTAACTACTACATAACAATGAATTTCTAACTGCTGGTACATATTCTTGGCACACAGCCACCGTAGTTCCAAAACATTTTAAAATATTACTTGTCATGTACATCTGTGGATTGATTTTACACTCCTAATTACCAGTCTTGACGTCTTTGGATCTTCACTCTGTCTTGCAGATGTAGTCAGCTCAAAAGGCTTCGAATTGCTAGTTGCTATGACATTTCTGCTAATGCTTTGAGTAGATTTCCATTGTTTGAGGATATACACATTTTCTTTGCGTTTGTCTCACTAATCATGTAGAAATGGTTGGCTGTTCATGCCCTTTGTTGAAGACATTTTCCTTGACTCGCAGTTTTTCAGTTGATTCTGATATGGAGGACAATGACGAAGTGCCTTAACTATTGCAAAGAGCATGCCTGGATTGCGAGACCTTCGGCTTATTGGAAATTCGTTGACTAATAAAGTGTTGTTAGCCATTCTTGATGGTTTTCCCCACCTAGAATCACTTGATTTGCGAGAGTGTTCTAGGGAATAGATGTTCGCAACAAATTAAAAGTCTAAGGCTCCCTTATGACGCTGTTGCAGACTCTGTATCCATTTTATTTCTCCTCGTGCGTTTAGTGAATGTTCTGACCTTGACCTACAATCTGATTATCATGATGATGAAGATTATGATGACTACACAAGATCGGACTATATGGATTATTTGGACAGTAAGAAGTCTGAGGATATCTTTGACTTCTAGTGAGGGTGGTAAGGTAAACAGCTTTGATGAGACCTCAACTTTTTGATTTGATGAGACTTTTGGCAAGTGAAATCTCGATTTTCTTGCAGATGTACTTGGAAAGAGATGAAAGAGTTCCTTTTTATCTTTTTTATTTGGTTTGGGGTGTGGAGTTTGGGAGCAGCTCTTCCTATTTATTTCCAGTGGGAAGGATAAAGAAAATGTGTAATCATTTCATTCCTACTGGAAATACATGCGAAGAAGTTTTGACTCATTTTCTATATGGTGATTTGCAATTTTTTTTTTTTTTTTTATATCAAATGTAAATATATATTGATCAAAAGTTGTTTGCGGGTTCCCTCTCGCCTCTTTTGCAGGTTTTATCAGTATGAGATGCCGGTCTCCGTTAGCAAGACTGCAATAGGAGTGCGGTGTACATTAGGTCTCACTTTTGGCTTTTGGATTCCGTACCTAGTGTTTAAATTAATTTTGGTATGCTCATTTGCATAATTCTGAAGTAGATTTAACCGATCTGTTTGTTGATCGGTGTTTGGGCATGTAATCTAACAAGTTAATGCATCTACTTAAATATTTCCTTGTGCAATAATTGTAAGACTAGAGAAAGAATGTAACTAAGCAAAAATAATATTTATTCGGCAGACACATTTGATTGAGAATTCTTTTTTAACAGAGTATTAAAAGTACGTAAGGCCTCAAAAACTTGTATTGCCATGGCCTTTCAATAGTAAAATCAATGCATATATAGTTGTGCACGCACTAAAACAGTGAGGCAAGATTCATCCCCAATTCCATCCGCCTCAGCTTCCATTCCTCGCATATTTTTTATGGATTCTGCATTCAATTAGCAAATTAAACATTTTTAACAAACAAGTTCGAGATGAGAAAGATTTAAACAAAAAACAAAAGAATGCTCACCTAGAAGATAATGATGGTCTTACTTGTGAATCCTTCAGGCTCATTCCAGCAAACACATTCACTAATCCTCCTCTTGCTTCCTCAGCTTCCCACTTCATTGGAACTAAATTCCCTGCACCAAAATTAAATCCAACAAATTCGGAGACTCGTCACTTTTGTAATAAAATTTTGGTGATAACCATGAAAAGGGATATAGATTGGTGAAGAAAGATACACTTCAAGATGTTGGCATTGACACCGACTAATATTGTCCAGAGTAGAATCAGCAAATATCCTGTTAAGGTCCTTGGCTAATTCTGGTATTTTTTGAGTTTGGAATTATATCCCATACTTTCACAACCTCGGATATCAACTCTGCTTTTCTCTCTAAATATCAACAGTCAAACAAGTTTCGTCCATCCTTCCGAGTCTGCCGCCAACCATTTGCAAGCTTTTCAACAAGAGATATAGCTTCCTTACACACTTCAAGATTAGGATTTCTGGCCAATGACTTCAAGAATTCTTCGCTGAAAACAACCTGTAGTATATATATACTTATATAAGAGATGAGAAAAAGATTGCATTGTTGAGCATAATTAGAAGATATTCAGACAATTGAGGGAAATTTATTTACCTTCCACCTTGCTGTTTTAAAGAGCAACGAGTAAATCCTTAGTAACTTGTCAAATAGTTTAAGCTCAACCAAATCATAAAACATTGCCCGAACCAAGTCCTTATCATCGCTAGCATCATAGAAACATCCCCGAGCTTTCGAGTCCATCACCAATTTCTTCCAAATGGAACCACTATTAATAAGTGTGGAACTATTCCCCAATATCCAAAGGCAGTACCTATATAGAATAGATAGTAGTGTTTGCATTTAAAAAAAGGTAATTAAAAGTTTTGTCTGATTCATTCAACTTATGGAGTAAATATGGATATATACCTTGCTCGAGTGAGAGCCACATTTGATCTTTGGTGATTGGAAAGAAAGCCAACTGATCCATTTCCATTACATCTCACTGTGGAAATGATTATTACATCCTCTTCCCCACCTTGAAAGCCATCAACAGATCGAACATTCACAGAGAATCCCCCTCCTAGTCACTCACCATTGCTCATGTGCAAAGTTCGAACGAATTTGAAAATTTGGCTTCAATTCCAAGGAAGTGAAGTAGCAAATTTGGCTAGGACATCAGCCACTCGATTTTCCTTTCGATAGATGTGGGCCTTGCTGCATACTTGTAAATGAGAGATTAGAGGTCTGCAATCACAAATTAAGTTAGAAATTTTAGAATACTGTTAAAGTTCTTTAAATATAAAACATATTTTGAAGTTGACATATTGAAAAGATTATTTTCTCTGAATTCAAATAAAATTATTTTTAGAAATAAAGAAAAACTAGATTAATTTTTTTGAAGTTAGTTTTAAAAGTATAGATAAACAAGTCATTTTATGCACTACAAAGGAGGTGTAGATGAAGTTTTTTCGGAAGTGAAAATATCATTTTTTATTCCAACCAATATCCCAATCGAAAATAGACGCTTCTTCTCGAGTGGAGTTTTGTAGATTTCGTAATGGTTTAGGTATTGTGCAAAAGGTGGACGATTGGCACCCTTCTAGCGGTTAACAAGTATTGTCTTTGACATTTTCGCTCAAATTTTCGTAAATATTTTAAAAATGAGGAGTTTAAAAATCTCATATGGCGGACCACTACCAAAATATAAAATGTGACATTTTATTGAAATAGTTATTGAAATAGAATATTAGACAAAATGGAATACTAGGAATTCTTTAAGAATTGGAGCTTGTTGGAATGGATTAAGGTCCTGCAAGTTAAAATAGAAAAAATAAAAGTAAAAGTAAATGTAAAAGAAAGAAAAATCCCACGTCATACAACCAGCCACCCATTATCCGCCTCACTAGATCTTTCCCACCGCCGCTAACGACGCCCATCTCTACAACCTCTTCCTCTTGCCTTTCCTTGTTTTCCTTCGAAACAGAGAGCTTTGAGATATCCTGATCAAACAATCTCTCTCTTTTCGTTCTTCCAGATTCTATCGTGTTCATACAACAAATGGGTCAGAGAGTAGTCTCACATCTTCTTCTAGCACAGGTGAAGGGCACATCACATCTTGAACGGGAAGGAGTGTGCTGGATTTTTCGGCAATTAGGGCATGGGGAAGGGGGTTGCCTTAATTTTGAAGCGACAAGGGGAGAGAGTTACTGGGTTTTTGCAGAGGATGGAACTTGGGAAGGATTTTCAAGATTTTTCAGTGTCGGCGGTTGCAACCGGAGACAGCAGCGGGTGGCAGTGTTCTTCTACTTCTTCCCATGGTAGATAATTTGCAGAAGGGTTCTTGTTGAACCTTTTACACCTGAAGGGTGTAATTTGAATAGAGTGGCAGAGGGAGATAACCTAACCAGAGGAGGAGGCGGCGCGGCGATGGGGATTGGGGGCGATGAGAGGCTGGTGGTAATTTGCATTGATGATCCCACCAACATTCCTTACGATTTGGATGTAATGTGTCGTCATGCTGTGGATTGTAGCCAGGGCCAGTTGGTTGATATTAATATTGAGTATTTTGGTACCAATAAATTGCTGAAGTATATCGCTCAAAGGTTAATGTTACTCCCTAATTTGTATATATAATCGAACAAAATTAGTACTTATTTGATGAAAATTTTGTTTTATCAATTTTTTTGTGAATTATGGTTCTTCGTTTAGGAATTATGTTAATGGAAATAAATCATGCCAGTCTAATAGCCAGAGTTTAATCGAACTTGGAAGATTTGAATGCCATGTGAGTACCTTTTAAGAGGGTACAATTTCTGAATCCAAAGGTACAAGCTTTCAGTGATGTGGTCTGTCTAGAAGGAGTCTCTGTAATACTCCCTCCATTCCTAAATATAAGACTCTTTAGACAATTTGAGAAAATTAAGGAAGTTGTCATTTTTACCTAAACTTTCAATATTACCCCACCTTCCCTCTCTCTCACTAATACATCATAAAGAAAAGAAAGGAAAATGTTGAGGGTATAATTGAAATAAATTGTTGACAACTAATAAAAGAACCTTAAACGACAATTAATTTGGATACCTAGATATCTCCTAAACGACAATTAATAGGGAATGGAGGGAGTATTGTTCAAGAGCATTGTGAGTGAGGAGTGTAAAGGCTTAATATTTAAAGAGTATTATTTAATTATAGACATGAGATTTGTATGCCATTCAGCATTTAGTCTACCACTCTACCATTCATCATCCCCGTCCATGCCCCAAATTATTCGGGACTTAATGAATTAGGTTATTGTTATTGTTGTTTATGTTAATTATTTATATGATATCATTTTTTCCTGAAAGGTGTTCTTTGTATTGCAAATTTTATTATTTCTTTGGTTTGGGGTGAAAGAAAGCCCCAGAAGACAAATTCTAGGCACTTGATAAAGTTTGAGGTTTTCAATGTATTTCCTTTTTACTGCTGCCTTATTGTACTTTGACCATAGTGCATCAACTTTGCATTTATGTAGTTTTATTTGTTGAACCTTCAATTTCCTGACGTGATGGGAATTTCTTGCATCCTATCATATAATTGAATTTTTATGTTGGTTTTTGTTTTTGTTTGGGTGGAGATCTTCCTTTTAAAAAAAGAAAGAAAAAGAAACAAATTATGTTTTTAATCAATGTAAGAGTGTAGTATTAACATGATGCTTGTATTATGTGATTCTATCAAGTGCACATTTTAGATTCCAATGCTTTGATATGAAGGGTTTTGAGTTTATACATGAATGCTTCATTCAATTCAATATATGTGGCCGAATTATCATTCATATACTTGTTTGATGAAAAGATAGAGCAGTCAATTAAGTGATTTGTTGGTATTTGTGCCTATGTGATTTGTTTTTATATTGTTGAGGGTCTTGGTACTTGGTGTGTATATCTATCCATCAACCAAAGAATACATGAGATTTATACAACTAATGAACCATTTATCTTCATTATGAGTAGTATAAGTTCTGAAAGAACTACCTCCTAGCTCATTTAACATGGAGTGGTTTGGAGAACAAAAAGTTTTGTTTGAGTTGACATGTAATGCCCTGAATGACTCCTCTCTTTTTCTTGTTTCTTTTTCTATGTATGAATATTTGTTTTATTTTCTTAGTTTCGACTCTTTGCCTGATGGATGTTTTTTGGATCATTGTAACTTTGGAACTGATTGCATCTGCGCATGCTTATGTTGTTTTGGGCTGAAGGATGGATCATATTTGGACTAACTACTACATAACAATGAATTTCTAACCAGTGGTACATATCCTTGGCACACAATTACACAACCAATGTAGTTCCAAAACATTTTAAAATATTACTTGTCATAACGTGCTGCATCTGTGGATTGATTTTACACTCCTGATTACGAGTCTTGACGTATTTGGATCTTCACTCTTTGTATTGCAGATGTACTTAGCTCAGAAGGCTTCGAATTGCTAGTTGCTATGACATATCTGTTGATGCTCTGAGTAGATTTTCATTGTTGGAGGAGATCAACCTTTTCTTTGCATTGGTCTCCACTAATCATGTAGAAATGGTTGGCAATTCATGCACTTTGTTCAAGTCATTTTCCTTGACTCGCAGTTTTTCAGATGATTATGATATGGAGGACAATGACGAAGTGGCCTTAACTATTGCAAAGAGCATGCCTGGATTGCGGGATCTTCGGCTTATTGGAAATTCGTTAACTAATAAAGGGTTGTTAGCCATTCATGATGGTTGTCCCCACCTAGAATCACTTGATTTGCGAGAGTGTTATGGTCTTGAGCTTAGTGGGGATCTAGGGAAAAGATGTTCGCAACAAATTAAAAGCCTAAGGCTCCTTTATGACTCTGCTACTGACTCTGGATTTGTTGGTATCCCTTTTATTCCTCCTCGTGCGTTTAGTGAATGTTCTGACCTTGACCTAGAATCTGATTATCATGATGATGAAGATTATGATGACTACACAAGATGGGACTATATGGATTATTTAGACATTAAGAAGTTTTGAGTGTGAGGATATATACTTGGCTTTTAGTGAGGGTGGTAAGGTAAGCAGCTTTGGAGCCCTCAACTTTTTGATTTGATGAGACTTTTGGCAGGTGAAATCTCTCGACTTTCTTGCACATGTCCTGGAAAGAGATGAAAGAGTTCCTTTTTTATCTTTTTATTTGGTTTGAGGTGAGGAGTTTGGGAGCAGCTCTTCCTATTTATTTCCAGTGGGAAGGATATACCTAGGAAGAAGTTTAACTCATTTTCTTGTACTTTTCTTATATTATATAAATTCATCTTTTATTACAAGTACCATTTTAAGAAAGTATTATAAGTGAAATAAATTATGGTGTTTTGCATTTTTTTTATTATCAAATGTAAATATATATTGATCGAAAAGCTGTTTTGCAGGTCACCTCTCGCCTCTTTTGCAGGTTTTATCATTATGCGATGTCGGTCTCCGTTAGTAAGGCTGCAATAGAAGCGCGGTGTACATTAGGTCTCACTTTTGGCTTTTAGATTCCTAACCTAGTACATTTATGCTCCTTTGCACAATTCTGAAGTAGATTTAACTTATCTTTTTGTTGATCGGTGTTTGGGCATGTAATCTAACAAGTTCAGTTGGGATCGAATAAATATCGTGATTTGCTGATAAGAAATCTTATAATTTTTGCAACATTAGTGACTTTCAAGATATCTTGGAAAAATAGGAAAAATATATTTGCCTCTCCCTTCCTTAGCTTATTGCTAAAATACCTAAAAAAAATACAAAATACAAATAATTAAGTGTTGGGAGAAGAGTCAAGAAGGCCGTGGCCCAAAGTGAGGGCAAGTCTCGACCCTGCGACCGAGAGGTCCCCAGTGTTCGACACCCGCCTCCTACGTGAGGCAAATAAAATTCTCTAGGAGAGAATTAAGGTGCTGACAGTTTTGGGAGAAGAATTAGGAGTCTCTACTTAAAGAATGGGAGGGCCACTAGATGCTTATATAAATACAATAATGATTGTTGGATCAAATAAGGATCAAAGAGTGTAAAATGAAAATAATTGTTAGCATTTAATGTGACATTATGCCTTCTTGATCTAAATTGATCCTAAATATTTGATCCTAAATCTTTGTAATAATCAATATGATCAAATGGAAATCTTATACAAACAATATGTTCATATATTATACTTATGAGGCATTGCTAAAGATTATTTCGCTTCTGCTGACTAGTATTGTACTATTAACAATATCATGTAAGTTAATATTATTTTCGACACTATCATTTAAATTCATATTATTTTCAACACTATATATAAAAAAAGATCACACAAATATGAGAAATCAAAAGTTTCAGCAACGCGTAACCTAACTTGTATCGCCTATTAACTCTGACTAGAATCTTTAAAAGTTGAAAAACCAGTTCTAGTATTATGAAATAGAGTGAGAATTAGAATCATTCATTCTGTAGACAGAGAAAGAAGATAAAAATAATATTCATTCTGTAGACATTTCACCTCAGAATTCTTTTTTAACAGGCTATCAAAAGTACGTAAGGCCTCAAAAAAATTGTATTACCATAGGCCTTTCAATAGTAAAATCAATACATATATAATTGGGCACACACTCAAAAAAAGAGGCAAGATTATTCCGCAGTTCCATCAGCTGTTTTCATTCCTCGCGTACTTTTTATGGATTCTGCATTCAATTAGAAAATGAAACATTTTTAACGAACAAGTTCAAGATGAGAAAGATTTTAAAAAAACAAAAACAAAATAATGCTCTGCTAGAATATAATGATGGTGCGTCTTACATCTGCATCCTTCAGACTCATTCCAGCAAACACATTCACTAATCCTCTTCTTGCTTCCTCAGCATCCCACTTCATCGGAACTACTAAATTACTGCACCAAATTCAAGTACTATTTATCACTTTTGTAATAAAATTTTGATGATGACCATGAAAAGGGGGATAGATTGTTGAAGAAAGATACCCTTCAAGATGTTGGCATTGACACCGACTAATAGTGTCCATAGTAGAATCAGCAAATACCCTGTCAAGGTTCTTGGCTAAATCTGGTATTTTTGAGCTTTGAATTATATCCCATACCTTCATAACTCCGGATATCAACTCCGCTTTTCTCGTAATATCAACACCCAAACACGTTTCGTCCATCCTTCACTTCATACACCGACAACAACAGAGACGACTTCCCATATATTTCTCGTAGGACTTTGTCGTTCTGAGTCTGCCGCCAACCATTTGCAAGCTTTTCAACAAGAGATATAGCTTCCTTACAAACTTCAAGGTTAGGATTTCTTGCCAATGACTTCAAGAATTCTTTGCTGAAAACAACCTGTCGTATATATATATATATATATATATATATATACTTATAGGAGATGAAGCATAACAAAGGAAATCAGAAACGAGGGAAATTTATTTGAACCTTCCATCTTGTCAGTTTTTAAACAAAGCAATGAGTCCATCCTCAGTAACTTGTCGAATAGTTTAAGCTCAACCAAACCATAAAACATTGCTCGAACTAAGTCCTTATCATATTTAGCATCATAGAAACATCCCCGAGCTTTCGAGTCCATCACCAATTTCTTCCAAATGGAACCACTATTAATAAGAGTGGACCTGTTCCCCAATATCCATAGGCAGTACCTATATAGATAGTAGAGTTTGCATTTAAAAAAAATAAAAAAACTTGAAAGAGTTGTCTGATTCATTTAACTGATGGAGTAAATATAAATACATACCTTGCTCGAGTGAGAGCCACATTTGATCTTTGGTGATTGGAAAGGAAGCCAACTGATCCATTTCCATTACATCTCACTGTTGAAATGATTATTACATCCTCTTCACCACCTTAAAAGCCATCAACAGATCGAACATTCACAGAGAATCCACTATCTGAATCGCTACTGTATGTCGTCCCTAATTTTTGCTGAATCGCGAAAACTTGAGCTTTATATGCTGATATGATGCCCACTCGAAGCTTCTGTTTTGTTGCAATACTCCCTACATTAACAAAAAAATAGTTTAACGACTTAAATTCTATGTAAAGAAAAAGAAGAATGCAGACGGCGCAAAAAGTATACTTTTATGAAGTTTGGCAATGATCTCAGCAGCCACATTGACCTCCACGGGATTATTCGTGGCTGTGCTCAAGCGCCAAACTACTCTTTCCCATAGGTTACATCAATGAAAGAGTAAGAACCATATAATACTTCTTTAAGGAAGCGTTTCCCGTAGCTTTTATCCCTCACATTTGGACCATCCTCGCTTTGCATTCCATAGAACTCCTTGTTTGGAAATAAGCTTATACATGGATGCATACGGTGATCGAACTTTCGTAAGGTGCCTCTCATGCCCTAATATCACCAACCTCTCAAATAAACTCCTTCCGAAATCAGCCTCCTCGCTTATCTCAGTATTATGAAAGAGTCATTAGAAATTAACAGGATAAGAAAAGTCTAATAAAACTTCTTTTAGGAACAAAAAAAATCAATTAAAACAAAACCTTGCTTTTGAACCATTGCCGCAATTGTTTTTTCGTCTCCAATGAGTACAAGATGGCGAAGACTCGAGAGTTGAAGTGGAATATTAGACTCACATTCCTTCAACTCGAGCAGCCTTCATCTACTATTAACAAGTCGATCGGAGCCATTCCTTGTTCGTGCAACTTAGCCGAACTTGAAACAAGACAAAAGATCAACTTAGTGAACTTGAAACAAGACAAAAAGATCAACTTAGCCCTTCTCAAACAAAAAGCTTATAATATCACAATCAATCCATTTTGTCGAGATATACTGCTCTAGATATTTTAGTGCATTTCGACACTCTGTCCTCATAATTGGCAACTCATTAATTAAGTGATTCAGACCTCCAAGATGAGTCTGAAGCATATCTACAACTCTAATCATTGTTTTCACTGTTTCCACTCTAATCAAATAAGTAGGCAAGTGTGTATACAAGCTTGTAAGATAAACTATTAGCCTTTCTCCAACTTTCTTGAATTCCTTCATTACAAACTCCTCAAATGTCCATACAATTATACCACTTTTACTTGCCTCCTTTTCCTGAGATTTTTTCTTGTTGTTGTCTTTCACTGCCTCGACAATAACTTTTTCGAACAACACCTTTCTTTCTTTGGTCCTGTCTTGGCTGCCACAAGACCAGATGTCTTTCTTTTTTCCCTTCAAACGATCATCATCATTTTTTTCCTTCAAACTATCATCACCTTCCTCTTCATGACTATCATCATCATCATCATCATCATACTTTTTTCCTTTCAAATAAAGCCGGTATTGGTTTTCAGGGTCTTCAAGAAGTTGTATCATAGATCACACTCCCTGTCCACCCACATAGTGGAGCTAAACAAGCACAAAGAGCTTTAACACGGTAATGAAGAAATACATCAACGAGATCATCATAGTCATCAATCTTCATTCGCACCTTGTTACCAAATAAAACAATGTCTCCTAGTCCGTAAGTATCAAACTTAAGAGTAGGCCTAAGCAAGCTCATAATTCTATTTGCAACACCTAGAACTCGCTATGTTGGTGGGAGCACAAGTCAATGTCCTATATTTCATCCCTAAAAGGTTAAGTAATAAAGAAGCAACCGTCTTCGCTTTTTCCAGCCTGTGAGGACCCCAAATTAGCCTAACACTACTCTTATGATGACATTTTGCAGTTGCAATACACTTTAAAATAGCAGCTTTTTGGGACTGATCTAACTCCTCCAATTGGATGATACCGCTTCTTGAATATGTTTCATTACCTCTTTCACTGGAGCAAACAATACAAGACTCTTCTCCGACCTTACATACCATAAGAAATATAAAGTTGAGTTTTTCTCAAGTATAAATTTTACTAATGTCTTAACCAAAAGAGCCAAATAATAAAATGTTCTTACAGAGGAATCAGGTTGCAATACATTGTTGATGATATTAAAGTTTGCAAAATTTGGAGGAGGGTGAAGAGCCTTCCAAATGCGAAGATTGGTGGTCAAGTTAGAAAGATAAACTGCATAAAGTTTGTCCCATCCTCTTTTCTGCTCTTCAACATAGGAAGGTTTCTTAAATTCTATAGGCTTCGATGAAAGAATGAGAAAACGAAGTGAATCACTAATCTCCTGAACTAGAGCAAGAGTAAAAGGTCTCTTGGGACTGTTCAAATCATCAATGCATTTTGGTTTTACATCTGTGAATGCAAGAAGATCTCCTATTTGAGGTTCATAATTAGAAGTTGGTTGATTCACATTCTCTTTGATTCCCTTGAATGAAATCCAATACACGAAATCATCAGAAGTCTTATGATGTTTCCATAGATCAAATACTTGAGAAATAGGCGCTCGAGACAGTGAGGAGACGCTTGACAACAAATCAGCATGTGTTTCTTCAATGAGTGGGTTGATGAATGATTTTAAGTATTCTTCTGTTGATGAAAATTTCTCAGGAATCCTTTTTACCTGTTTAACATCAAACATACTAACTAATTGCACCTTAACTACAAGAAAACATAGCCAAACAATTAGGGTATACTCAGGTTAGGTGGAAATGTTGATCCAAATTGATTCAGTATAAACCCCTTCAACAAATAAAGGCGGAAAAAAAAGAAAGCATAATGCTCAACAACTACTTCAAATGAACAAGTAATGTAATTTAGCAGTTTTCTCCCATACAGCTAAAGAAGCAGAGGATCACTCATCAAGGAAACCATCAGATAATACAAATACCTCTAACGCGTTGTTGATTTCTTTTGACATTAGCTAATTACCAATAGTATTTGTAGCAAATTCTGAATGTGCTTCATATCACAAACTCACGAGTCTAGAAAGATTACACAAATAAATTTCGAAGAAGATTTAAGCGCAACTATTCAAAGATTTAAGTGTTTCTATATCAAGATAAGTAGATAACTAAAGAGGACTTCATCTTGCTATCATATACAAACCCCTCAGACTATCACATTCTAGTAGTTTGCATTCAGTTGTATTCTTATTTTTTGATATCCTCAACACTAAAAGAAACAACAGAGACCAATAAGGTGTAGTTCCTTATGCATAACTGACATCGATCGGATTATGAGTAACAGAGAAAAGAACAAGAAAACATTAGGTGGAAATGCATTAGTCGATCCAAACTGATAATTATTATAAAAAGTTAATAAAATTAATTTAAAAAAGTAAACAAAAATTGGAAAAGCATAGAGTATTAGAAGATATGCCTGGTTCTTGAAAAGGTTTTTGTTGATTATATTTGTTATGGACCAAGAAAAGACAACATCAATCAAGTCTGGATTCTTGATTTCTTCCTTGTTTTCCATTTCTTATTCCATAAACAAAAAATCCTTAAAACCGGAAGAAAATATATAGTTGTATTATGTAAATGGGGTGTCGACCTTTCGATTCTCCCACCTTTAAAGTTTCTCCAAAGACACAAATCATGCATGCATTTGATCATTTTGGAATTCAAGAAGTCATCTTGGTATCTGGAATCTGACTAGTGATGATTTTGACCAATTATCTTTTTAGTAATGCCAAAAGGAACCAGTGTTGCTTTCACATAGAAAATACCAAAAAAATAAATAAATATTAGATTTTCAAGGATTGGAGTATATCAAAGGACTTTTAGCAATGTCTAACTCAATATTTCCCCATTCCATTCTCATGTCTACAACTTTATAGAACCCACACAGTAAATCTAGTCTAGAATATTTCTTTTGTATACACATTTTATGAATCCAACCAAACTAATTCCAAGAGTATGATATGGAATATAATCTCAGATGTACAATTTTTATGATACAATATTATTTTATACAAATAATAAATTTATTATTTATGATATTTTTTGTTCAACTTTGTTTGATTTTTTTTGAATACTTATTAATCACCGTATATTTTTCTTTTCATAATTTTTATATTATTTTGATCAATTGAATCAACTTATAAATTGATTTATGGAATCATTTCGTTTTATAAGATGTTTACTATCCGACACCGTAACATCAGTGTATGATTAATTATCCCATGCAATACAAATGATTACATATTCCGCATTTCACTTTTATGGCGAATACTTTGTGTTTCTCAACCCCATTGGGGATCATCGATCAACATATAATTGGTAGTAAAATAGAACACATTTTATACAGTAGACACAATTGTACTGCAATATTTTTTGCCTTTAGTTTATAATCATTTATTAATGGTGTTCCTGCATTTCTTTCACAAGATTGCATTATGTCTACCTAGGTATACAACGTATATGTTTGACAAAAGTGTCCATCAGTGGTCTGCAAAGTTTGTCAAGGTTACTATCCGTGTTTAATGTAAATGATAATAAATGTTTAATGTAAGATAGGAAAAAAAGGAAATTACCATTAACACCAATATTCCACCCCATCATGATCTTCCCATCACCTAAGGGAAGAAGATAAACAAGTAAGCAAAAAATTTCGAAACAGCAATAAAACAATCATTATTCAGTCTGTCTTAATGAAATATTGAGAGATAAAATGGCAAGTATAATTGTGTACCGACGCGAACTTGAAGGCAAACTTTACCAATATTTGATAGAACTAGATCTCCAAGATCCATTAGTTTACAAGTGAAAAATATTTTAACTCGAACTATGCAAACAAGTAACCTTTGATCATCCTCAATACAATATCCTATTAGCTTAACCAAGTTAGCATGGAGGAGATCACCTAGATAATTTACTTCACTCGCATAAAAGGACGAATTGTACATCAAGGGAAAGGAGAACAAGTAGAAAGCACATATTCATGAAAGTCTAGATGAGGTAATCGGAGATACTAGCCACTCTTTATGACCCCCGAAGGCCATCATGATTCGTAGTTTTCACTTTTCACCGCACCGGGAGGCTCGAACCAGGTTTTACTGGCGCTAAACCACTATCATTGATCCAACCTTTATAAACACAACCAAAACCACCCTCAAGAATGAGATTATCAGTCTCAAGTTTCTTGTTGCATGCTTCAACTCATTAAAGGTAAACTTACGAAGCTGAGAAGAAAATTTCAGTTCTTCTAATACGTTAGGAGCAGATGGTGCACTTGCACTTTCTATGTTGCTAGTAGTCGAAGATGATATGACTGGAGCAACTGGCTGGCATGTGCTCGTACAATTTGATGATTTACTTTCTTCTGTAGAAAAGATTATAGCAAATTAGTTGAGAGTATGACATGACTATTTGATTTCTGAAACAATAAACCCTATTGCAATGCAAAAGTCGATAAAATCAACCAAAACACTTCAACAGGATACATATACATCCATATGATATAGACTGCCATATTCTCAAACGAAAGACATGCCTAATGAGCAAGAAATTGTCATATTTAGTAATCACCAAAACCAATTTATCATGACTGGACAAACCAGGTACCATCTTCACCATCCTTCAATGACACCAATATAAAGACACAATGTAGAACCATTTATGCACTTTGTTGTGTTTTATTACTCAACGTTAAAAGCAAATAAGAATTAAAAGATCAGAGATTTTATTAAAATAAAGAAGAGAATCATACATATATGATATCTTACCATTATTTTTTACATTTTATAATAGAAAAGTGAGTTTAATTCAATACATTATTTTTATTTTTGCTGAATAAATTCCCTACATTGTTAAAAACTGAATAAACTAAAAATTTCTTTGTTCTTTTAAACAATCATTTCCAAAAAAAAAAAATTTACAAAAAACAACAATTTTTTTTTGGGAATATTTTGTTTAGGTTGGTGAAATTGCTTAATAGGTATCCGTATTTTTCAACAAATGATTCCCAATTCCTAACAAACAAAGCTTTACGTATACTTTCGTATACAACAGTCTTAAACTCCTTTTTAACAAGGCCATGGTATTCTAAACCCTTAAACTTTTCAGGTAATTTTGATAGTATATGCCAAATACAATACCTCCGAATTGTTGTTGGCAACTCAGCAGCAAGGGCATTCCCAATACTATCACACTGATCACTCATAACAGCAATTGGAGGTCTGCCTCCCAAGCATCTAACCATGTCCTAAAAACCCACCTATAGGTATCCGTATCTTCCTTAGATATAAGTGCTGAACCCAACAAAATAGATTGTCCATGATGGTTAATTCCGACCATACAAACAAAAGGCATCTTGTATCTGTTAACTAAATTGGAATCAACGCTAACAACATCCGAAAATTGCTCATAAGCTGCTCTACTATGTGGGTGCACCCAAAATACACTTTCAAGTCTACCTTCATCATCAATCCGGGACGAGTTAAAAAAAATTCGGATTTTTCCTTTGTATTCTGCTAAACATTTGGTAGATACAATCTGCATCTCCCTTACCCAAGGCTTCTCTTCTATTTTTTTCAATGTAGTTCCGGACATCCTTACTCTGGAAAGGTAAATTTTCAGGACCACCAGCATCAACTTCTAACATTCTCCCGCTTTTACATGGTCTAATTCCTGCCTTATCATTAGACCGCAATCTCCGTTTAACTTTCGACGGAATTTTCCGATGGGCCCTCATAAATCTCGACATTGCTGGATTTAGGTCGTGATTGTGAATTTCAATAATTTTTTAAACTTCCCACATTCCATTAAAGCGTAATATTGCACTAACTTGTGCAGGACAATCAATTCTCTTGGTTCACTTGTGGTTGTGTCCGTTCCTACCTCTATCACAACATATTGTAGTATATTTTCTAATATCAGAATTTTTCCCTTTGGAACCACATTTGTGCACAACATTGAAACCCTTTTTGCATATGCAAGATAATTTTCATATAATTCTTCTAGGCTAGGAAAAAATGAGCCAATTTGTATCTTCTCATCTTGTTGTAGATAAACATTGTCTTCAGCAGTACTTTCATATTGTAGTAGATCCACACTACCGTCATCTTCCTCTGTTCGGGTATATACATCAATTAGGTCATAGCTACCGGAAGGAACCACAGAGACAGGAACTGCATCATCCTCACTCAAAACAATTAAATTGTAATTCCCGTCGCCATTATTAGAACTCATATTTATGAAAAAAAATTGAAGAATATTACGAAACACAGATTTGCAGAGTAAAAGAAGGAGAAAGAATTTTCTGCAATACACAGTTAAAGAGGAAGAAAGGGAAGAAAAATATTTTGAAATGTTGAAGGAAAATGAGATTGCAGTGTAAAATTATACAAAGGGGTAGGGTAGGAGTGTGACGCCCCCAATTCCACCCCTAGGTACAACTGGGGCCGAATAGGGCATCTACATACCTCTCGGCAGTAATTTAAAGTAACATTTCTGTAGAAACGCTTCAAAGACTAGACCGTTTATAAACAGAATATCCACATCTATAAACTATACATCCTCAAAATATATTTAATAACACCCGTTTAACAGTAATAGTTAATACAATACAAATGGAATTACTGTAATACATAATTTACATGAATTTACATTAATCCAAAACAAACGGCTAATCTATAACTACTAGGAATCTGAACATGCACTCCAGGTTCGACAAAACAAATTTCATTTGAGCTCTCTAGTGCACTTCATACCTGCATTTTAAGATGCAGTTTGAAGGAAAACGTGTAAGCTAATGCTTAGTGAGTTCCTGTGTGTGTGCGACAGTGTATGTGTAATGTTAAAGTTCTAAGATAAAGAGTGCTCATGCAGTTTTGTAAATCATGTAATTTTGTTTCATTTATGTATATACAATATAATAGTAATTGATTCATTTAACAGAGAACCAGATGTTAAGAAGTCCAGGTACAAGAAAACCAGATACCAATCGAACACCAGATACGCGCGCGATTTGCTACCTTATCCACCAGAAATCCAGCGGGTAAATCACAGGGTAGGGTACCTACTAGCCCTGTATTCACCTAGATCTGACCATCCCGAGTTAAAACTCCTAACCCAGAATTGGCCAACCTCAATTAGTACTGCAGAGCTATACGCGAAAAGTCGTCAGCCCTTGCTTTCCCGACAATGGCGTAAGACATCTACAGCCTTGGGGCCCACAAGAATAGTATGATTTAGCGTGCTTTAGAAAAGCAATAAGATCCGTTAATTCCATTAGTTACAACTGGCCGGCTCGGGGTTTTATTTGTAATGATATTTCTTAATATTAAATCGACACCCGGCCTGGGCCTATACAGAATGTATGCAACTTTATAAAATATGCAAGAATGATCAATATCTGTATATGATTATACGAAAGCAATTCTAAATTCAATATAGAAATATATTTGGAACTCACAGGTTCCTAAATTCCAATTCAAACAGTTTAAGAAAGCTTGGAACTCACAGGCTCCTAAATTCCAATTTAGAAAGGTTTAAGAAAAGAGGAACTCACCTTATAAGATTTAAAACTTCTAACGCTTAAGAATTATCAGGATATTCTGCTCCGGCTCCTATCACAGAATAAGATTCACCAACCAAAATTACTTTAATGTCGACCAATAAATATGTCAAGCACTTGACTATCATTCTATCTTACACACAATTCCACTTATGTACTCATACAATTGGTGAATCAAATTAACTAGTCATTTGACGTACAAATTTAACATTTCATGGAAATGGTTAAATACTTGACATCTTTAAACCTAAGATGAATGATACTTGACTAACAACCTATTACTTTCATAGACATAAACCATATGATTTCTAGTAAAGAGTTGGAACATAATAATGCTATATTCTTGAGCACCAGATAACCAAAATAGATCTAGAACTGTTATCTCTAGACAACCCGCTGTGTAACTTAATGGCAAAGGAACAGTCATTATAAGATGACATCATGGACAAAGTCATTATCAGAAGAAGCAATTCATATTACAATCTCATATTTCAAATACAATTCCAAATGTAAAACACAAGAGGGGGGGGGGGGTGAATTGGGTTTTAACTAATCTTGGCAACTTTTTCGAATCTTTGCAATGCAAGTGAAAGTATAAGCAAGATGAACTAAGACTAAAGCAAAACCCAATCAACAAGACAAAGGATTTATAGTGGTTCGATTCACTTAGAATCTACCTCCACTACCTTGAGCCGCACCCAAGGATTTCAAACACTTCACTAAGAAGATGCCCACACAAAGTAGGACTTTTACAATTGCCCACACAAAGTAGGACTTTACAACCAAAGGATGCCCACACAAAGTAGGACTTACAATAATAACCCTATCACTAAGAAAGGGGAATTAAGAAAGGTTAAGTACAAGGTTGTTCACTCTTCTAAGTGAAAGATATAGTACCTTTGAAGCACAAACAATTTAGCTCTTGAACATATGAAGTCCACTCTTTGTCTTGCTTTTTGAAAGAATACTCTTGAATGCTTTAGATCATAAGGATGAAGAGTATTTTGCTTTGAAAGTGTTTTGGCTTGATGAGAGATCAATGAATATTTGATATGCAAGCCTTGGAATGTTTCTCTAGCTTTGGAGTATAAATACATTTCAAATTTGGGCTGAAAAACGACTCTTTAACTGGGTCGAAAACGGCTAGTTTAAAAAGCGAGTTCGGTTGACCGAACGACCACTTCGATGACCGAACCGAACTTCGGTTCAACCTCACACAGGTCGGTCGACCGACCCCATGCTTAGGTCGACCGAACCGCCTCATGGTCGACCGAAGCCATATTTCAAAACTCTCGGGTTTCTCGACGGTTCAACCGAACTTGAGCTCGGTTGACCGAACTTCCAAAGTGATTTTTCACACGTTTTGAAATCTTTTGAAGTCTTTTAAAGTCTAAAAAGGTTTTCCTAAAAGGTAACAAGTAAGAACACTTGGAAAACTTTTCTAAAAGACTTATCTATGAAATCAAAGGCTTTTTTGGATAAGAACACATTTGAAACTTTTGCCTTTTGAAAACGTGTTTATGAAATCATGTATGCAAGACTAGAGTGAGAAGCTTATGTTCATAAGAGCTTTGGTTAGAGCTTTAAAGATTACGACTAATGACGACAAAGCTAAACTAACCAAACTAAGTCTTCAATCTTCAATCTTCATAGATGAGCCTTGAATAGTATGACTTTGAATCTTGAACATGGCTTGATTGAAGTACTTAGAGCTTCCTACAAGATTTCCAATATTCTATCACAAAGATTAAGATCATTAGACACAACATCAAATGTTTGTCCAATATCAAAAACAGAGTTCGCTCGCCCTTAGTGGCTTACAATCTCCCCTTTTTGATTATGACAAACTTTGATGTAATAAGATAGAATATGGACAATGTAAGTACATGGAAGCATGGCAAAAGGATCTAAGAACAAATAAGTACAAAGACTAATGCTTAGAAGATACCAATTGTATACGATACCAATTGTAAAGACAAATATATGCAAAGACATAAGCACTAGCATTATAAGTTCTTTTGCCATATAAACTAGTGGACTCTTAGAAGAGCCCTATTTCCCAACCATCCTCCTTGCCTCCTTCCTTCCATCTAATATGTTTTGAGACAAAAGATATATAAAAAGCTCCCCTCAAAACATGCCGGAAAGGATAAAAAAAACATGATTAATACACAAAGATTAATACACATTTTAGCAAGATTAATACACATTTTTTCTCCCCTTTGGCATAATCAAAAAGACTACAAACTCCATAGTTAATACACCATTTTTCTTGAAGAATGATCTTTTTGAATAAGCTTGGTTGATTTCAAAATACAAAGAGTCCATAATGACACATAAAAAATAAAAAAAAGGTTATTTATGGCTCAAAAAAGAATATCAACCAAAGCTAAAAAACAAAGGAGATATGGGAATATAACCTTTAAGAACAATCTCCCCGCTTATCAAACATACGATGTTAGCTATTTGAGATAAAACCAAGTATGATACAAATTGACCAATTGTAAAACATGATACCAATTGTAAATATAGCCAATTGTAAAATACGTTTGAAAATATAGCTAACAAAGTACTAGTGGAAGTGATACAATGAATACATAAGTTAAGCATAAGTATCACAACCAAAAGAAGTAGAGGAAGTGTAAGAAAACACTTTGAGTACATTCCTCTAACAAGTTAATGGTTAGCTAAATGAGTGTAACAACTCTTAAAGCAATACTAACCAAAAACTATAATGAGATCACAATGGATAAGACAAAGAAGAATATGATCTCAAAGTTATTAAGTGGAGAATATATGTGATACCAATTGAAGACATAAACAACTATAACACATATAACTTCCAAAATAACTTACACAAGTTGGCTATAAGAGATAAAAGATGAAAGACAAGCTAACAAGTGATGTGATGATGTAAAATAAGAACAATTTGAGCATACATCACATATTATGAGAGAGGTATGAGTTGAAAACATTTGAAAAACTCCCTCTTAGGTTGTGCCACTTCCAAACACTCAAATAGACACAACCCATGGCATAATGCCACAATCACAGCTTTATATCCTAAGTCAAGCATCTAGACGATCAACCACATAAGATTAATGCTAAAGACTTGAATATAAACACAAACCCCCTATATGCAATAAAGATCAAGTGAAAACTAAACATAGCATATACAAAAAACTTCCCCAAAGCATAAAACACTTCATAATAGAGTGGGAGTGGGGTAGTAAAAGGAGATTTCATCACAAAGATCAAATCATTAAGCTCACTCATAACATGCTCAAGAGAATCAAAAAACATATGAAGAACAAGCATGTTATAAAATCTCCAAGGTGCCCATTTCAAGAACAATTGAACATTATATGGAAAGTAAGATCAATAATTGTTCAAGAAAATGAAAGAGATTGAGTTTAGGAATATCTCATTGAATTTGATGAATGCTTTTGCACTTTGAGTTCCTTCAATGAGTTCCTTGAGCTTCTCAATCTTCTTTGCATGACAAGTGTAGAGTCATCAATGATGGGTGACTTTTCTTTGATGAATCCTCTACAATCTTGTGATCCTTGGCATTTGACTCTTTTCTTGGAGTCTTAGCTCATTTGTGCCATTCCTTGTAGTTCATATCTTCTTCTTGAAGTTTAGAACTCTTTGTTACCTACAAGTGGATTCTTGAGAGCAAAAATGGTACCTTTTTCAAGGTCCTTCATGATTAGCTCAAAATCTCAAGTAACACAAATATGCATAAGGATCATGCAAATCAAAAACCAAAACAACTAGATGGATTCTTAAATGAATATGACATGATAAAACAAGAATCAATCAAGTTGCATATGCTACATCTCATAGATACCTTAGCTAAACTCAACATGGACAATAAAGAACATGCTAAAGGTTATCTATATAAATATAAACTTCAAGAATGTGAGATGCAACATATATAAGAGCAAGCATATATAAATATCAAAAACACTTAAACACATTAATTAAAGTGTTAAGAGAAGGTGATTTTGATACCATTGCTTTCTTACCAAGTGATGAAGACATTGTATAGACACTTTGGCTCTTGTCATCACTTGATGCTTTGCTCTTGGTATCTAAGCAACTTGGTTCTCCAATTGATTAACATTTGAGCTTTGAGAAACCAAGTGTTAAGGAGTGCTTTTGAATTTCTTCCTTTGGCACAACTCCTTTAACTTCTCCCCCAATGCCACTTCTCTTGAATCAAGTCCATTGAAGCTTTGTGGCATTCATCTAACTTATAGGAACCTATAAGATCAAGGGAGGAGTAGCTTTTGGTACCCACTTTTGTTTGGGTCCATGAGGGGTTAGTTAAAGTACGCTTAACTCTCCAAACCGTTTTAACCCCCTTTTTCAATCTTCTTCTTCACATGGCATCTAACACTAAAATGACCATGTTTTCCACAATAAGTGCAACAAGTGTGTGGCTTAGAAGATTTGTGAACATGCTCATGATATCTATTTTGCCTATGTGAGGAACTAGCATGCACAAAGTTATTCTTAGGCAACTTAGAAAAGCTAGCATGATCAAAGTGATTAGCATTATAACCAAGACCATGTCTATCATGTGAAGGACGTTGCATAACAAGAATATGATCAAGCTTTTGTGTTCCTTTTGGAGAACTTGTCAACTAGTGAAGTAAGCTCAACAACTTTGATTTTCAAACTATCAAATTCAACAAGTTGACATTCAAGAGATGACATTTTATCACATGCTTCTTTGTATTGTAATGAAGATGTTTTGCAAGTAGTAATGAGATTTTCATTTTCACATTTCAAGCATTTAACATCATCACACAATTTTTCATTTTCATTAATCAACTTTGATCTTTCATCAAGCAAGGATTCAATTTTAAGTTTCATCTCTTTGTTTTGCTTTGCACATTTTTTCATTTGCTCATACATATCATATAAAAAGCTCATTAGGATCTTCCTCATCATCATCATCATTAGAATATGAAGGGGAGGGAGAAAGATGTACCTCATTACCAAAAGCCATGAAGCAAACATTTGAGTTTTCCTCTCCTTCTTCATTTTCTCTCTCATCTTGATCCCATGTGCATAGCATGCCCTTTGCATTCTTTGATTTGAAGAATTTTTTTCTTTTTGTCTTCCTTGAGGCCCCTTTGCTTTGGCGGTTGGGCAATTTCCTAAGAGATGTTGATTACTTCCACACTCATAGCATTCCATCCCATTAGGATTTAGTTCTCTTCTATTTTGATGGAATTTTTCTTCCTTTCCGGGAAAACATCTTTTTCATTCGCTTTTACCATTAAATCCATAGTCTCATCATCTAGGTTGATGTCTTCCTCATCACTTGAGCAATTTGATTCCTCTAGATCAAGAAAAGATTTTAGAGCAATATTCATCTTGGACTTGTCAATACGCTCTTCCTTTTTTGTGAGTTAGCTCATATGTGAGAAGAGAACCAATAAGCTCCTCCGTAGGATATGTTTTCAAGTCCTTGGCTTCTTCAATGACTAGAGCTTTTCCTTCCCAACTTTTGGGAAGAGAGTTGAGAATCTTCCTATTTATTTCACCCAAAGTGTAATCTTTACCATATGACTTCAAACCATTTACCACATTGGTGAATCTTGTATTCATCTCATTGATTGATTCATTTGGCTCCATGGTGAATAGCTCAAACTCTCTAACTAGCAAATTTAACTTTGACTCTTTCACTTGATTTGTGCCTTCATGAGTAACTTCAAGCATTTTTCACATGGCATGAGCCGATTTGCTTCCACGAACACGGTTGTACTCATCCGGATTCAAGGCACAACTTAGAATGTTCATAGCCATATAATTTCGAGTCATTTTCTTGGACTCAACTTCATTAAGCTCATTATCCGGTTTTGACATTAGAGTACCATCAACAATCTTCAATGGAATAAAAGGACCTTCTTCAAATATATGCCATAGAGAATAATCAATGGAGCACACATATATCTTGAATCGGTTTTTCCAAGCATTATAGTTGTTTCCATCAAAGAGTGGTGGTCTATTTGTAGAAGAACCCTCTTGGTAGGCTAAAGCGGAAATACCGCCATGATCTTTGCTTCTAGTGGTTAAACTAAAATTGAAGACGAAGCTCTGATACCAATTGTAAAACACAAGAGGGGGGGGTGAATTGGGTTTTAACTAATCTTGGCAACTTTTTCGAATCTTTGCAATGCAAGTGAAAGTATAAGCAAGATGAACTAAGACTAAAGCAAAACCCAATCAACAAGACAAAGGATTTATAGTGGTTCGATTCACTTAGAATCTACCTCCACTACCTTGAGCCGCACCCAAGGATTTCAAACACTTCACTAAGAAGATGCCCACACAAAGTAGGACTTTTACAATTGCCCACACAAAGTAGGACTTTACAACCAAAGGATGCCCACACAAAGTAGGACTTACAATAATAACCCTATCACTAAGAAAGGGAATTAAGAAAGGTTAAGTACAAGGTTGTTCACTCTTCTAAGTGAAAGATATAGTACCTTTGAAGCACAAACAATTTAGCTCTTGAACATATGAAGTCCACTCTTTGTCTTGCTTTTGAAAGAATACTCTTGAATGCTTTAGATCATAAGGATGAAGAGTATTTTGCTTTGAAAGTGTTTTGGCTTGATGAGAGATCAATGAATATTTGATATGCAAGCCTTGGAATGTTTCTCTAGCTTTGGAGTATAAATACATTTCAAATTTGGCTGAAAAACGACTCTTTAACGGTCAGAAAACGGCTAGTTTAAAACAGAGTTCGGTTGACCGAACGACCACTTCGGATGACCGAACCGAACTTCGGTTCAACCTCACACAGGGTCGGTCGACCGACCCCATGCTTAGGTCGACCGAACTGCCTCATGGTCGACCGAAGCCATATTTCAAAACTCTCAGTTTCTCGACGGTTCAACCGAACTTGAGCTCGGTTGACCGAACTTCCAAAGTGATTTTTCACACGTTTTGAAATCTTTTGAAGTCTTTTAAAGTCTAAAAAGGTTTTCCTAAAAGGTAACAAGTAAGAACACTTGGAAAACTTTTCTAAAAGACTTATCTATGAAATCAAAGGCTTTTTGGATAAGAACACATTTGAAACTTTTGCCTTTTGAAAACGTGTTTATGAAATCATGTATGCAAGACTAGAGTGAGAAGCTTATGTTCATAAGAGCTTTGGTTAGAGCTTTAAAGATTACGACTAATGACGACAAAGCTAAACTAACCAAACTAAGTCTTCAATCTTCAATCTTCATAGATGAGCCTTGAATAGTATGACTTTGAATCTTGAACATGGCTTGATTGAAGTACTTAGAGCTTCCTACAAGATTTCCAATATTCTATTACAAAGATTAAGATCATTAGACACAACATCAAATGTTTGTCCAATATCAAAAAAGCAGTTCGTTCGCCCTCTAGGGCTTACACCAAAGACTCCCAGAATTTGGCCAAGAAAGATATTGATTTAGAAATTGACTACTATTGTAACATAATGCTAAAAAACACATGATATCCCAAAATTTATATTCAACTATAATAAGGTATATACAGCACCATTAATCGACATCCATATTAAAAATTCCTTCTTTCCAAACTGCTACTCAAAGAATAGAAGCAAGAAAAAAGAAAAGAAATCTGGCAGCAACAGAAAACATTCCTGTACTAAAATTCTTCTTTCCGAATTTCGAGATCAATCACGTGTTTTGGGATCTTCATATTTGGGAAATTATTTTTGTGATATATTTTGAAAGAATTTCGAGATCAATCACGTGTTTTGGGATGGCGGCCTCTCTAGAATCGACCATTCACAAACCGGTACGAGCAGTGCATGGCGTAGGGATTTGAATTTAGGGGGTGAATTAAAATTTGCTTACGTTGTAGTTCGATATATTTGAGGTAGAATGATATATTTTATTAAAAAAATTGAATTTAAACGATACTTATATTCGAAAAGAGACATAAATTAATATTAAAAAAATTGACAAAAAATTTTATAAAAATTTGCAGAGGCTATTGTCACGAATTATACTTCAAAATAGAATGAGAAATTTAATTTTTTTTTTTTTTGATATGTATATTTTTAGAGAAGAGTTAATAGTTATTTTGGTCACTATACTATTGAATTTTAATTCTATTAGATTATAAGTGACTACTAGTGAAAGTTCAAATGAAAATTGTATATTCAAATCCGTATAGAGTGAGTAATAAACAGTATTGTTATTAAAGTTAGTAGTGAAACTATGTATTAGAAAGTACTACTATTGAATTTCGAAACTTTGAAGGAATTAAGACATTTTATATTATAAAAATCTATTTATACAAAAAAAAAAAATCATTGTACTAATGTGGAAATTTCCAAAATCTTGGGGGGCCAGGACCCTCTCCTGCCCTCACTATCCCCCACCACTGGGTACGAGGGTAGATGCCGATTTTTGTAATTTTAGCTTCTTGTTTTTTTTATGAGTTGAAGATACATGTCAACTAGTTATGAAAGATATTAAAATTTATATGGTTTGGGCAATTTCACTTCTCGAAGTACCTGTTGAGGGATTGAGTTAGACATAAGTTCATTTTAACATGGTATCAAAGTAATCTAATTCGATGTTTGAGCCCTTATTATTGTTCACGATCCAGATGTCCAGTCATGACCATGAGGGGGTGTGTTGAATATATGACTCTCAAAATTACTTTTTGAGAGATTAAGTTAGTTTCAAGTTTATTTATTTATTTTCGATAAAATTACGTATCAATATCAATTTATTTTAAATTTATTTTGGTGAATGTCACCATCAACCTCACATCATGCATAAATAGTCTCCATAAATTTATGATTGGAACAAAACAATTTTCCAATGAAGTTGAAGTGGCGGGAATTGGAAGAAATTTACACTGCTGACCATAACGCTTGTTCTTTAACCATCGTCTCTTCAATTGGCTCAAGGGAGCCGAAACCGCAGCTGTCGCAGCCTCATTACCTTTTCACGAGGGCTAGGAATCCTCTGTTTCCATTCGATATCCATTTTCTTATTCCACCAATAAAAAAATGAAATATATTAAATTTTTAATTAAAAAATTATAACCTAAAAGAAATAGTGGAACTCACAGGAAAAAATATACACGTGACATATATTCATTCGTGGGGACACAAAAGGGGACACAGAACGGAGACAGACGATTTTTTACCCCTTTCACGGGAGTTACGGTTACATAGAAGAAGACAATAACAGGACAAATTAAAACTCCTCTCCTCTCCCTGTTATATTTTTCAGACAAAGCTTTACCGCATTTACTATAAGGTGGGTGATATTGGCGAGGCAGATTTCCTCCGGCCAAGGCAATTGAATTCCAAATGACCAAATTAAATTTTAGTTAACATTAATCTCTCAATTAATTTCTCTTTCTAATATTTTCTTCCATAATATATTCATACTATAATATTCTATCTCATCCAAATCAATTCAGGATCTTTCCATTATTTTGTTCTCTACTCTATTCCACTCAATCTCTAATTTTATATGGTAGTTCACAAAAAAAAAATTGAAACAAACACTGTAAATTCTAAAGCCCGATTAGGCGGTTGACTCATATAGAGGAGAGAGAACTGCCTCAAACGAGGAGGAGATAGCCATAGAAAGGGAGATTAAAGCTTGCCGCACGCAGGCGAAGGGTATCGTACCCACGACCTCAAGGTCGTGACCTCGTGGGACGGCGCCTGCCCCACTGGGCTAGGATACCTTTGATCTGTAAATTCTTCTTTTACTTTAATATTTATTTTGTTATACTATATATTGATCTCTTTTTGACATGTCAAGTAGAAAAGATAATCAAAATCGTATTATTCAATCACTATAAATTTACAAATTTTTCTTACTTATTAGTTGTAATGAATGAGAATCTTTGATCATGATTTTTTGTTTGTTTTTTGTTTATATCATTTATTTTTTTCTTGTGAAATTCTAGCACTATAAAAGAGAGAAAATTAAAGATTGAATGTGAATAGATTAAGGAATAAAATATTGGAGAGTTCGTGACCTGTTTTTTGGGATATGAAAGAGAGAATCAGAGATTGATTGTGTATAGATTAAAGAAGAAAATAATGGATAGATAAATTAATTAAGAGAGTTTAATAATAATAATAATAATAATAAAAAAGATAGTTTGGTTATTTGAAGGCAAATTACTATAAGCCTTAAAAATATACTTTTACTATAAGATTGATTGTGGACATAATAAACACATATGTTCTTGTAAACGCATATACCAATGGTTTATCACGCTTAAAAAAAAAAAAAAAAAAAAATATATATATATAAGTAATTTATTCATTGAGAATTCTACTATATTTTTAAGCTGTAGTTTATAAGATAAATAAATAAAATAAAATAAGTTGTAGAATTCTACTATAAAATAAATAAAATAGAAGATATAAGTTTATTTGACCGAATCGCAGTTAACAATTTTCCGTATTATTTACTTTCTGAACAGTGATTATTAAACTGTTTATAACTATACTATGAAATCGAAAAATCACAATCTAGTAACTTGGATGTGAAAAGTTACTTCCTCAATTTAAAATTAAATACATTGCTTTCTTGTTTAGAATGAAATGGAAAAAAAATGAAAGGAAAGAAAGCATAGCCATTCAATTTTTCTATCGTTATTTTCTATTTTGGGAAAGCCATTCAATTTCAACTTTCGTCTAATTTTACTTGGCAAAAAAAAAAAAAACTTTCGTCTAATTTATCTTAAAGAGCTTCATATAATCAGTCAAATTAGAAAATGATCGAGTGAACAATTATTGCCAGGTCAGTTAGTAGATCATTCATTTGAAAATCATTTCCCCGTTTTTTCATTATTATTTTTTTAATCCGCACTGCTACCCAATTGCAAAGGGCTTATATATCTTAGAATTCTTACTTATATATCGATCCAAAAATTCGTCTTCGAGTATTGATTTCAAATTTTGTTTCTCGATTTTTTCCACCGACAGAAATTGGCAAAATAAGGGGAAGTTTGACTGGAATAAGCATTGGAACAGTGACTCAAGCTGATAAGATATGGAGAAGTTTTCAGGCCTTGGGAGCCATTGCTTTTGTCTATTCTTACTCAACGATTCTCATAGAAATTCAGGTCATTTTCCCTTTTACTATCCTCCTCCTAAGTTTGTAGCACAAGATGCTTCAATTTGATCTTCTTTTGTATAACAAAACAGGACACGGTCAAATCACCACCATCTTCAAAACGATTAACAAGGCGACTCTTGCCAGTGTTATAGTGACAACCGTTTTCTATATGTTGTGTGGTTTCTTTGGTTATGCTTCTTTTGGAGACTTTGCCCCTGGAAATCTTCTAACTAGTTTTGGATTCTATAACCCATATTGGCTTCTTGACATTGCTAATGTTGTAATTGTTGTTCACCTTGTTGGTGCATACAGGTCTATTGTCAACTTTTTGCTTTTGTCGAAAAAACGACCCTGGAATGGTACCCCAACAGCAAATTAATTACAAAGGAAATTGACATCCCAATCTTCAATTTCAAGCCATTCAAACTTAACCTTTTCAGATTGGTTTGGCGAACAATTTTTGTGATTGTAACCACAGTCATTTCAATGCTTATGCCCTTCTTTAACGACGTTGTGGGAATTCTTGGAGCTTTTGGATTTTGGTCTCTAACTGTTTACTTCCTAGTAAAAATGTATATTGTGCAGAAGAAAATACCAAAATGGAGTGCCAAATGGCTCGGCCTACAAATTTTAAGCCTTAGTTGTTTGATAATCTCGGTTGCTGCTGCTGGATCATTTGCTGGGTTGTTTCTCATCTCAAATTTTACAAGCCCTTCAAGACTAATTACTGATTTGGTTCAATTTCATCGTCCAATTAGCAAAGATTAGGGTCCTAATTCTTATTGATGTTTATAACAAATTACCTAATGGGGTATGCTTATTATCTCTAATTTGTTATGCTTATTAGGTAATTTTTTTTATAAACATCAATAAGAATTAGGACCCTAATCTTTGCTAATTAGACGATGAAATTGAACCAAATCAGTAATTAGTCTTGAAGGGCTTGTAAATTTTGAGATGAGAAACAACCCCAGCAAATGATCCAGCAGCAACCGACATGATCAAACAACTAAGGCTTAAAATTTGTAGGCCAAGCCATTTGGCGCTCCATTTTGGTATTTTCTTCTGCACAATATACATTTTTACTAGGAAGTAAACAGTTAGAGGCCAAAATCCAAAAGCTCCAAGAATTCCCACAACGTTGTTAAAGAAGGGCATAAGCATTGAAATGACTGTGGTTACAATCACAAAAATTGTTCGCCAAACCAATCTGAAAAGGTTAAGTTTGAATGGCTTGAAATTGAAGATTGGGATGTCAATTTCCTTTGTAATTAATTTGCTGTTGGGGTCCCATTCTAGGGTCGTTTTTTCGACAAAAGTAAAAAGGGGTTGACAATAGACCTGTATGCACCAACTAGGTGAACAACAATGACAACATTAGCAATGTCAAGAAGCCAATATGGGTTATAGAATCCAAAACCAGTTAGAAGATTTCCAGGGGCAAAGTCTCCAAAAGAAGCATAACCAAAGCAACCACACAACATATAGAAAACGGTTGTCACTATAACACTGGCAAGAGTCGCCTAGTTAATCGTTTTGAATTCTAATGGTGGTGATTTGACCGTGTCCTGTTTTGTTATACAAAAGAAGATAAAATTGAAGCATCTTGTACTGCAAACTTAGGAGGAGGATAGTAAAAAGGGAAAATGACCTGAATTTCTATGAGAATCGTTGAGTAAGAATAGGCAAAAGCAATGGTGTAAGCCCTAAGGGCGAACAAACTCGATTTTTGATAATAGACAAACATTTGATGTTATGTTTAATGTCTTACATCTTTGTGATAGAATAATGAAACTCATTGTGGAAGCACTAAGTACTTCAATCAAGCTACAATCAAGACCTTCAAGGCACATATCAACAAGATTGAAGATTGAAGATTGAAGACTTAGGTTTGGTTAGGAAAGCTTCTAGTTTTATTTGTCGTTATCTTACAAGCTCTAACCAAAATGCTCTTATGAACTTAAGCATACAACACTAAAGTCTTGCACGCTTTTATAAACTCGTTTTCAAAGGATAAAGTTTCAAAATTGATCTTATATTCAAAAAGCCCTTGATTTTAAAGTTAAGTCCTTTAGAAAAGTTTTCCAAGTATTCTTTTTATTACATTTTGGAAAAACCTTTTAGTCTTCAAGAGATTTCAAAACAAAGGTCAAAACATCATCTCTCATACTCGAAAAGTCGGTCAACCGAGATTTTCTCGATCAACCGAAGGATTTATCGAGAGTTGTTCTCATCAAAGTTCGGTCGACCTAAGCTTGGGTCGGTCGACCGAGATTATGGTTCGTCGACCGAAGTTTCGGGTCGGTCAACCGAGTTGCTCCAAGTCGGTCATCCGAGACTTGTTTCGGTCATCCGAGCTCTGCAAAAACTAGCCGTTATCTGACCGTTTTAAAGTCGTTTTTTGGACGTTTTTGAAATCTATAAAGACCCTAAAGCTGAATATTCTTCCAACAAGAACCTTGACAAATCTACATTGAATATTCTTAAAAGCTCTAGCTATCAAAAAGCATTTATTCCTTTTGATGATTTAAAAAGTCCAAAAATCAATCTTTATACAAGCAAGACAAAAAGTGTTGAATACAAAAGTTCAAGAGCATTAAAGTAAAGATCTTCAAAGGTATATTTACTCCACTTGTGAGTGAAGAACTTGTATCATTATATCTTCATCCTTCCCTTTCTTAGTGATAGGGTATTCTTGTGTCTAAACCTACTTAGTGTGGGAAAGTACTCTTTGTGAGTAAGTAAATTGTGGTTGTGTGTAAAACTCTTAGTGAGTTAGCCACAAGTGTAACAAGCCTTTTTCTTAGTGAAATTGTTGGAAATCCTTGGGAGATACTCAAGGTAGTGGACGTAGATTCTTTGTGAATCGAACCACTCTAAATCACTTGTCTTGCTCTCATTGCTTCATTTCTACAAAGCTTCATATATTAGTTCCATATCTCTTTATCTCAAGAAAAAAGAAGCAAATTTGTATAAAAACCCAATTCACCCCCCTCTTGTGTTTTTCAATTGGTATCGTAGCCTCGTCTTCATCTTTAGTTTAATCACTAGAAGAAAAGATAATGGCCATGAATTCCGCTTTAGCTTATCTAGAGGGATCTTCCACAAATCGACCACCTCTTTTTTGATGGAAATAATTTCAATGCTTGGAAAGACCGCTTCAAGATTTATGTGTGTTCTATAGACTATACTTTATGGCATATCTTTGAAGAAGGTCCTTATGTTCCTATGAAGTTGGTGGATGGTGTTCAAATGCCAAAATTGGACAATGAATTAAATGAAGATGAGTCAAAGAAAATGACTCTCAATTATAGAGCAATGAACATCATTAGTTGTGCTCTCAATCCGGATGAGTACAATAGAGTTCGTGGAAGCAAATCCGCCCACAAAATGTGGAAAACCTTGGAAGTCACTCATGAAGGAACAAATCAAGTGAAAGAATCTAAGCTCAATATGCTTGTGAGGGAATATGAGCTTTTCACTATGAAGCCAAGTGAAACTATCAATGAGATGAATACTCGGTTCACAAATGTGGTAAATGGGTTGAGGTCATATGGAAAGGAATATTCAATGGGTGAAATGAATAGAAAAATTCTCAACTCTCTTCCAAAAAGTTGGGAAGGCAAAGCTCTTGTCATTGAAGAAGCCAAAGACTTGAAAACATATCCAACGGAAGAGCTCATTGGTTCTCTTCTCACTTATGAGCTTACTCATAAAAAAGGATGATCATGTTGAAAAAGCAAAGAAAAGTCTTGCTCTAAAGACTATTCTTGATCTAGATGAATCCAATCAATCAAGTGATGAAGAAGATATAAATTTAGATGATGAGACAATGGCTTTAGTCGTAAAGCGCATGAAGAAAATGTTCTCCGGAAAAGGAAGGAGATTCCTCCAAAATAAAAGAAAACAAAATCCAAATGGCATGAAATGTTATGAATGTGGAAGCAACCAACATCTCATAGGAGAGTGCCCATCCATCAAAGAAAGAGAGCCAAAGGAAGATAAAAAGAAAAAATTCTTCAAATCCAAGAATGCCAAAGGCTTGATAGGCACATGGGATCAAGATGGAAGTGAAAATGAAGAAGAAGAAGAGAATGCAAATATTTGCTTCATGGCCTTTGGTAATGAGGTACATCTTTCTCCTTCAATTTCAAATTCTTGTGATGATAATGAGGATGATCCTAATGAGCTCTTATGTGACATGTATGATCAATTAAGAAAATGTGCAAAGCAAAACTATGAAATGAAGTTAAAAATTGATTCCTTGCTTGAAGATAAGTCTAGATTGTTTGATGAAAACAAAAAACTATGTGATGATGTTGATTGTTTTAAAGTTGAAAATGAGAAACTTATTGCTACTTGCAACTCCTCATCATTAAAGTATCATGAAGCATATGATAAATTATCTTCTCTAGAATCCAAGCTTGTTGAGTTTGATAGCTTGAAAAGCAAAGTTGTTGAACTTACTTCTCTTGTTGATAAGTTCTCAAAAGGAACAAAAGATCTTGATCATCTTCTTTGTATGCAACGGACTTCAAATGATAAACATGGATTAGGATATTCACATCCTAGTCATATTGATATTACTAGCTCTTCTAGACCATCTAGAAATCATTTTGTGCATGCTAGTACTTCCCATAAACATGGAGTAGGATATTCACATTCATGTCATATTGATATTGCTAGCTCTTCTAGACCACCTACAAATCACTTTGTGCTTGCTAGTTCATCACATAAACAAAAGAGATACCATGAGCATAGTTACAAATATTATAAGCCATCTATTCGTTGCACTTATTGTGGAAAATTTGGTCACACTAGCAATAGATGTTTTGTGAAAAGAAAGATTGAAATGGGAGTTAAGACTATATGGAGAATCAAGCGTATCGTATCTAACCCCCAAGGACCCAAACAAATATGGGTACCAAAAGTCACTCCTTCTTTTTTTGTCTTAGGTACTTTCTAGCAAAGTAAACACTCCGGCTCAATGGTTCCTTGATAGTGGATGTTGTCGCCATATGACCGGAGATGCCGCATTAGTCAAAGACATGGAGCCCATCCATGAAGGTTATGTCACTTTTGGAGACAAAAAGAAAGGTAGAATTCTTGGCATTGGGAATGTTGGTAAAGATTCTTCAACTCTTGTTAAGAATGTTCTTCTTGTTGATAGTCTTAAATATAATTTGCTTAGCATTAGCCAACTTTGTGATAATGGGTTTGATGTTACATTTAGCAAAAAGACTTGTTCTATAATTGATAGCTCATCTCATGAAAATGTACTAGTGGCAAATAGAACCGGAAATGTTTATATGCTTACCTTGGATGATCTTATTGCATGTGATTTTAAATGTCTATCCATAAATGAAGATGATGCCTTCTTGTGGCACCGTCGGCTTGGTCATGTAAGCATGGATCTCTTAAATAAGCTTTCCTCAAAAGAGCTAGTGCGTGGGCTTCCCAAAAATGAAATATGTGAAAAACCGTCTTTGTGATGCATGTCAATTTGGCAAACAAACAAAAACGCCTTTTAAGCCTAAACAAATGGTTTCCACCTCTAAACCTCTTGAACTTGTTCATCTTGATCTTTTTGGACCAATGAGGACCACTAGTTTAGGTGGTAAGAGGTATGTATTTGTAATTGTGGATGATTTTTCAAGATTTACTTGGGTACTTTTTTCTTGCACACAAAGATGACACTTTTCATGAGTTTTCAAATCTTTTCAAAAAGGTACAAAATACTCTTGAGCTAAAACTTGTTTCCTTGAGAAGTGATAATGGAGGAGAATTCAACAATAAATTCTTTGAAGAGTTTTGTAATGAATATGGCATTTCTCATAATTTCTCGGCTCCTCAAACGCCTCAACAAAATGGAGTTGTTGAAAGGAAAAATAGAACTCTACAAGAAATGGCTAGGTCTATGCTTTGTGAAAATTCTTTACCAAAATATTTTTGGGCCGAAGCCGTGAACACCGCTTGTCATATTGTAAATAGAGTTTTTATGAGACCTTTTGTTGGAAAAACTCCTTTTGAGATTATTTTTGGAAAAATTCCCACAATATCATATTTCAAAGTTTTTGGTTGCAAATGCTTTGTGCTCAACATCAAAGATAGCCTTGGAAAATTTGACAAGAAATCCGATGAAGGAATATTTCTTGGCTATTCATCTAACAAAAAGGCTTATAGGGTATACAATAAGAGAACCATGTGTATTGAAGAGTCCATGCATGTATCATTTGATGAATCTAACATTTACACATCTACAAAAGATGATGATGATATAGGTATGCCTTTGGAAGGTGTAAATCAAATCCAACAAGCTCCTATGTTTGATGATAATCCTAAGGATAAGGAGGACATTGAAATCACTCAAGATAATCCCCATATTACTCAAAGCAATGATCCTTCAACAAATGAGCTACCAAAGGATTGGATTTACAAGCAAGATCACCCACAAGAGCAAATCATTGGTGATCCATCCGAAGGTGTCAAAACAAGGCGGTACTTCATTGACAATCTTGCTTTACTTTCATCTATAGAACCTAAGAACATTCATGAAGCATTATGTGATTATTTTTTGGATTTTAGCTATGCAAGAGGAACTAAATCAATTTGAAAGAAATCAAGTTTGGACTTTAGTTCCTAGACCTATTGATCACCTTATTATTGGAACCAAGTGGATCTTTCGTAATAAACTTGATGAACTTGGTGAGATCATTAGAAACAAAGCTAGACTTGTTGCCCAAGGATTCAATCAAGAAGAGGGTATTGATTTTGAGGAATCTTTTGCTCCCGTGGCTAGACTTGAATCCATTAGAATGCTTCTTGCTTTTGCATGTTTTAAAGGTATCAAACTTTTTCAAATGGATGTTAAAAGTGCATTTCTAAATGGTTTTATTGAGGAGGAAGTATATGTTGAACAACCTCCCGGGTTCTTGCATGAAAAATTTCCAAACCATGTTTATAAACTTACAAAAGCTATGTATGGTTTAAAACAAGCTCCTCGTGCTTGGTATGAGCGTTTGAGCAAATTTCTCATTTCTATTGGTTTTTCAAGAGGACTTGTAGACACTACACTTTTCATTAAAAACAAATGCATCTCATGATATTTTACTTGTGCAAATATATGTAGATGACATTATTTTTGGTTCTACTAATGAAGTGCTTTGTGAAGAATTTTCTAAGCTTATGCAAGATGAATTCGAAATGAGCATGATGGGAGAACTCAATTATTTTCTTGGATTACAAATCAAGCAAACCGATGAAGGAATTTTCATCAACCAAGCCAAGTACACTAAAGAACTACTCAAAAGGTTTGGTATGGATGGTGCTAAGGAAAGCAACACACCTATGAGTGCTACCATCAAGCTTGACAAGGATGAAAAAGGTAAAACGGTAGATGAAACAAGGTATAGAGGTATGATTGGTTCTCTTCTTTATCTAACCGCTAGTAGGCCGGATATCATGTTTGCCGTATGCTTATGTGCTAGATTTCAAGCTTGTCCTAAAGAATCTCATCTAGTTGCCGTTAAGCGCATATTTAGATATCTTATTGGTTCATATGATTATGGGTTATGGTATCCTAGAAGTGCATCTTTTGATTTGATAGGTTATTCGGATGCCGATTATGCGGGATGTCGCATTGAGCGCAAAAGCACTAGTGGGCATTGTCAATTTCTTGGTCATGCATTAGTCTCTTGGTATAGCAAGAAACAAGCAAGTGTATCTCTTTCCACCACCGAAGCGGAATATATAGCCGCCGGTAGTTGTTGTGCTCAAATCTTATGGATGATGCATACACTTGTGGACTTTGGGCTTGCATTTCATCATGTCCCTATCTTGTGTGATAATACTAGTGCAATCAATTTGACAAAGAATCCCATTCAAACGATTCCCGAACTAAGCATATAGAAATCAAACATCATTTCATTCGTGATCATGTTGTAAAAAGGTGATGTTTGCATAAACTTTATTTGCACCGATGAACAACTTGCGGACATATTCACAAAGCCCCCTTAACGTAGAAAGGTTTGAATATTTAAGGCGTTGCCTCTGAATCACAAAATTCCGGGACTCGATTTGTGTATTAAGTGTGCAGGGAATATGATGAATATCTCTGACGACCGAGAGACGCAGTCTGGCCGACCGAATTGTGACCTCGTCGACCGAATTTAGAGAACCCTCGACCGAAGATGCTATCGAATCATCTCGGTCGACCGAAGATAGGAACGGTCGACCGAGTCCTGTCAGGGTCGTGGGATATAAACCGAGAATCTCTTTCTTATTTCATAAACCCTTTCATCTTCAAAATCAGTTTTCTCTCTAATTCTTTGTCTCTAAAATCGAAATTATCTCTACCCAAGCCAAATTAAACCCTTATATCAACATCCAATCTCTTCTTATTACTCAAGAGGGTAAATTACCATCGATTTTGCCTCAATTCTTCTTATCTCGGTTGACCGAAGTATTCCCACTACAAAATCAAACTAAATTTGAGATGGTACGAACCAAAAACCCTAACAAAGGAGGGAATGATGATGATACTACTCCTCCTCGGAAAAATCCACCAAGAAATCTTCCCAAACGACCCCTTGAAAAAGGGATTTCACTCAAAGAACCATCTCAAGCTCCATCAAAGAAGAGGGTCAAGCAAATTGCTCACAAAGTTGTTGGAAAAGGGAAGAAGATTCAAGAGGATGATTCTAGTCATTCGGAGGACGATTACTCGTCTTCACCTTCAAGGGTATCACCTCCTTCAAATTTTGAGGTAGGAGGATCCTCAAACTTCTACACTTCAAAGGTAACAAATTCCTTTTACAATGCTTCAGCTAAGAAGTTGTTTGAGACTCTTAATTCATCAAAAAGGGGTTTTATGACTACCTATATTAGGGATGAAAGCATGTTCATTCAAGGTAAAGGTTTAGATGTTGTTATGGGTTTGTTCGATGATATGGGTTGGGTAAATCTTTTTGATGTTGATGAACCTATTTACCCCTCCATTGTATATGAATTTGGTGCTAATCTGAGGAGAGAAGTCAGTGATGAGGATGAGGATTTAATTCAATATAGATCTTGTGTTAATAAAATGGAATTTGTTTTCTCGGAGAGGATGTTTTGTGAAGCTATTGGGGTAAAATATGTGGATTATGCTAAGAGGTTCTACAAGAATACCGTAAATTCGGATGATATTGAGCTATTTAACTTAAAGAACTTTAAATCCGAATTTAGTATTCATGGTAGTTTCTCTGATGCTAAGGAAAGGGAGATAGACAAGTTGGATGAGTTTGGTCGGATTTTGCACTTCTTTGTATCCAACCTTGTTACTCCAGTAAAAGGGCACAAGTCTTCAATTACTTTCCTGCAAATGGTTATAATGCAACATCTTATTGAAAGGAAAGCATTAAATTTTGCTCATCTTGCTCTTCAACATTTCCTGGCTGCCATCAAAAGCTCAAGAAATTTTATTCCCTATGGAAATGTTCTTAGTAGGCTCTTTCTTAAGTTTAGACTTGATTTACATAATCCTTTGAAGCAAAGGGTTATCAAAATAGATGAAGCTTGTTTTCACCGATTGAAGATGATATATATTGATAATCAATGGAAATTCATTCGGGAATACAACCAATGAAGAACTTGGAGCTTCAATCCTTGCAAGAAATGTGTCCCCATATATGCTCAAAACACTTATCAAGATTGAAAAGCAACGGGCTCTTGAAGGAACTAGAGTTGGAGCATCTTCTCAACCAAGAAATGATGGGCAAGAAAACTTTGAAGCACCCAATCCACTTAGCTCAAGTGAACATTCCTCATCCGAAAAGAGTCAACAAGGTCAATCCCATTCTACATCACAAGGTTCATCAAAAGGCACTCCTCCAAAGAAGTCTAAAATCAAACAGATATTTGCCTTCATGAAGAATATGGCAAAACAAATGGAGAACATGTCAAAGGAGATAGGGTGCATAAAAGACGATGTTCGAAAAGTGTCCTCCAAAGTGGACAAAATGGCTAAGGCTCTTAATATCTCAAGTGAAGAGGATCAAGATAAAAATTGAGTTGGCACTTGATATTGCACTTGTTTTTGTTTATGTTGACATTTTTGAACTGTTTTTGCATGACTTATTGTGGAACTGAATATTGTTTATGTTTTGGCTAATCACTTCTTTAATTGGTTATTTATGGCTTTTTTGATTATGCCAAAGGGGAGAAAAACTTTATGGATTATGGTTTTTTTATAATTGGAATACCGATCTGTCTTGGTGTGTATGTAGACCGATATAAATTCTCGGGAGACAGCTCGAATGCAACAGAAATGTTGCGAGAATTTTTCTCCTACTTGGTCGACCGAGTTGAGGTACCGTAGCTTCGGTCGACCGAGATCCATGCGCTTTCAAAATTCAATGTTGATTTTTTTCTGCTATCAACTCACTGGAGCCTAAGGAAGTTTTCTTTATATATTTTTCTTTGTTTTTATCTTTAATATGGCATGTTTTGAGGGGGAGCATTTAATTGTCTTAATATAGTAATTTTCTCAAAACTGTCTTGTAGTTGGAAGGAAGGAGGACTGGAGGATGGTAGGTATTTAGGGCTCTTCTAAGAGTCCCTAATGAGTTGGCAAAAGAAGTTAAAGCACTAGTGTTTGGGTTTCTCACTGTTTATCTTCTAAAACACTAGTTGTCACTCTTAATTTTTTTTAAATTTTTTTTTGCCATGCTTCCTTGTTCTTATTATTGCTCATACTCTATCTATTTACATAAAAGTTTGTCATAATCAAAAAGGGGGAGATTGTAAGCCCTAAGGGCGAACAAACTCGATTTTTGATAATAGACAAACATTTGATGTTATGTTTAATGTCTTACATCTTTGTGATAGAATAATGAAACTCATTGTGGAAGCACTAAGTACTTCAATCAAGCTACAATCAAGACCTTCAAGGCACATATCAACAAGATTGAAGATTGAAGATTGAAGACTTAGGTTTGGTTAGGAAAGCTTCTAGTTTTATTTGTCGTTATCTTACAAGCTCTAACCAAAATGCTCTTATGAACTTAAGCATACAACACTAAAGTCTTGCACGTTTTATAAACTCGTTTTCAAAGGATAAAGTTTCAAAATTGATCTTATATTCAAAAAGCCCTTGATTTTAAAGTTAAGTCCTTTAGAAAAGTTTTTCAAGTATTCTTTTTTATTACATTTTGGGAAAAACCTTTTAGTCTTCAAGAGATTTCAAAACAAAGGTCAAAACATCATCTCTCATACTCGAAAAGTCGGTCAACCGAGATTTTCTCGGATCAACCGAAGGATTTCATCGAGAGTTGTTCTGTCAAAGTTCGGTCGACCTAAGCTTGGGTCGGTCGACCGAGATTATGGTTCGGTCGACCGAAGTTTCTGGGTCGGTCAACCGAGTTGCTCCAAGTCGGTCATCCGAGACTTGTTTCGGTCATCCGAGCTCTGCAAAAACTAGCCGTTATCCCGACCGCTTTTAAAGTCGTTTTTTGGACGTTTTTGAAATCTATAAAGACCCTAAAGCTGAATATTCTTCCAACAAGAACCTTGACAAATCTACATTGAATATTCTTAAAAGCTCTAGCTATCAAAAAGCATTTATTCCTTTTGATGATTTAAAAAGTCCAAAAATCAATCTTTATACAAGCAAGACAAAAAGTGTTGAATACAAAAGTTCAAGAGCATTAAAGTAAAGATCTTCAAAGGTATATTTACTCCACTTGTGAGTGAAGAACTTGTATCATTATATCTTCATCCTTCCCTTTCTTAGTGATAGGGTATTCTTGTGTCTAAACCTACTTAGTGTGGGAAAGTACTCTTTGTGAGTAAGTAAATTGTGGTTGTGTGTAAAACTCTTAGTGAGTTAGCCACAAGTGTAACAAGCCTTTTTCTTAGTGAAATTGTTGGAAATCCTTGGGAGATACTCAAGGTAGTGGACGTAGATTCTTTGTGAATCGAACCACTCTAAATCACTTGTCTTGCTCTCATTGCTTCATTTCTACAAAGCTTCATATATTAGTTCCATATCTCTTTATCTCAAGAAAAAAGAAGCAAATTTGTATAAAAAACCCAATTCACCCCCCTCTTGTGTTTTTTCAAATGGCTCCCAAGGCCTGAAAACTTCTCCATATCTTATCAGCTTGAGTCACTGTTCCAATTTTTATTCCAGTCGGACTTCCCTTTATTTTGCCAATTTCTGTAGGCGGAAAAAATCGAGAAACAAAATTTGAAATCAATACTCGAAGACGAATTTTTGGATCGATATATAAGTAAGAACACTTTGATACCTGCAACTTTGGCAACACCAAGGCCAAGACCAATGGTAGAATAAATAAAGGACATGACTGCAGCAACAATTGAAAGCCACCAAATCTGATCAAAGTCTGGAATTTGGGACAAAAAGATTTCAACAACACCGAAAGCTATCATGCAAGGATTGCTTGAAATTTTGCTAGGATTTTTGCCTCCACTGGAATGAAAGCAATTAGACCTTTAGACAGCCCTGTTGAGTCAAAATTATTAGCTTCAATAATTAGACGTTCAAGATAAGTAGCAAAAATTACGGAAGTAAATATTAAAATGTTTTTTTAAAAATAAAATACCAATATTATTATCTTAAATAGAATTAGTGGCATACAAGTTATATTTAAAATAATAATATTAGTATTTTAAATAACAAAACACTTTTGATTTTTCTTCCTTAATTTTCGGTACTTGTTCCAAAAGTATTGTATTTAGGAATGGAGGTAGTAATTCGTTTCTTTGGGGGTTGGTTTGGCTTCTAAACTTACATCATACTTATAGCAAATGCAATGGTATATCCAACTGCAACTCCAAAAACATTTATATATTAGATTGCCCCCATATACTTTCATTTGGAATCCACTTGAAATATCAATTCCAAAAGGAAAAATTAGCCCTGAAAATTCTCCAGATGCTTGTTAATTTTTTGCAAGATAAATAAGCAACGGTGGAAAACAGAATTTGTTGAAAAACCTCCCTATATATACATAAAGAATTTTTGTTTTGTCTTTTTGTCAATAAACTTTTATTTTAGTCCCAACTATTTTTGAATTACTGTTTTTGTCAAAATAATGTAAAACTAGTTATTTCCAGCCATTTTTTAACACTCGTTTTGTGTATAGTTGTCCGTCTTTATGATATTTTTTCAATTTAAATCTTTAACAATGAAAATACGTGCAGAACATATAGATTAAAAATGACAAAAAAATCACCAGTTTCACATTAATTTAATAAAAGAAATAGTTCGAAAATAATTTATGCATAAAAAAAGTTAAAATAAAACTTTACTTACGAAAAAAAAAGGGCAAAAATTATTTACGTATATTTAGAGGTGAAATTTACCAAGATTAGCTCGGACTGCATCCACATAGACCAGTATTAGAATTGCCAGACCTATAACAAGCGGCGAGAAGAGTGGACGTGTAATAAGTGACACAGGAGAACAAGAACATGGCGGTCGGGCCACCAATCCATCCCAGTTGTGCGGTGGCCCAAGCCAAAGACAACACCCCAGAGCCAATAACCGCAGTTATTATATGTGCACTTGCAGTCCACACAATGCCTGAAGAAATTATTCTTTAATTCACACTGAATGAAAAACCTCTCTCTCTCTATATATATATATATAACAAATTTTGCTTTTTTTTGGGTAGAAAAGATAATAGAATAGAAGAGGGTTAAAAGCAGTCTAGTACAAAGGAATCACTATTTTGAACTACTGGACTGGCCTATTTACACTCTCTGTGTATCAACAACAATACCAAACTTCTTCTTCTCTTCCTCGTAAGAAAATTCTATTTAGAAATTTGAGCTCACATACAAACCAATGTGAAGAAAGAGAGAAAAAAATCCTTCTAATAAAACAATTGTCTTTCTAATCATCTGTTTATGTACGGATAAACAAGATTTGTGTGATTTTGGATTTTAATTTTGCATGATGCTTTTTAATTTTTGTTAGTAAATTTTTATTCTAACTATTTTTATACATGAATTACTGATTTTTGTCAAAATAGTGTAAAACTAGTGATTTAGAGTCACTTTTGAACACGTGTCCTGTATATGTTTGTCAGTTTTATTGATTTTTTGTCAATATACTTTTTTAACACTGAAAATATGTGTATAACGCGTAATTTAATTCAGAGAGTGTATACCAGTTCTTTTGAGTTTTCCATCATCATCAAAACGACCTTGCTTTGGAATTTGGTGGCGGTTCTGAGCGTTGTCCACCATCTTTTAACTTCAGCGAGAGAGAGAGAGAGGCGCTGATATTTTCTTTAACCTCGGGGGAGAGAGAGAGAGAGAGGGGGGCTGATATTCAGGATGCATGTAACAGTTCTTTATATAGAGAGAGAGAGAACATGAGAAAAAAAATCCTATAGTCCAAGTCAGCGTCAAAAACCGTTTCCGCGTTAGCTCTCTCACAAGCTTCCTTCTTCTAGACAGACTATATTCAGGATGCATGTACCTTGTGTTGTTTCTTCTTTTAGTTATTTTTTTTATTTTTTTTATTTTTTTTCTTCTTTTGAATCACTACTACTTCTTCTTTCCAATTTCCTTATTCTTCTGAAGACTATATCTCCCCCCTTTTTCCAAGATTTTGAACAACAAGAACAACCCACTCTTGATTTTTGAATTTCAATTTGAACCCATCTTCTCAAATTAATCTCTCCAAAAAAGAGGAAAATAATTGGTAATGAGACTAATAATTTCTTTGAAGAAGTTTTTAACAATTATTTGAATTTGCATAATTATCTTCAAGAAAATCTTCAAAACCTCGCAAATTCTCCAAATTTTCCGGGGTTCTGAAAGAGATCAATTGAAAATGAAGCCAGATAGTAGTAGTATTAGATCCGGATAAAAAAAGGGCTCGTCGAGAATCGCCAGAAACCGAAACGACATCGCCAGCCGGAGTGGGAAGCTCTCAGAGAAGGTTATGGGTGAAGGATAGGTCTAAAGCATGGTGGGAGCATTGTAATAGTAAAGGTTTTCCAAAGGAAGAATTTAAAAATGCATTTCGAATGAGCAAAGCAACTTTTGATATGATTTGTGAAGAACTTGAATCAGTAGTGACTAAAAAAGATACCATGTTGCTATTAGCTATTCCGGTTCGACAAAGGGTTGCTGTTTGTATATGGAGATTAGCCACTGGGGAGCCTCTTAGGGAAGTATCTAAGAGATTCAGGTTAGGAATTTCGACTTGTCATAAGTTAGTTCTGCTATAAGGAATGTTCTGATGCCTAAGTTCTTACAATGGCCTAATGAGGGGAATTAAAAGGGATTTCGAAGTTTATTCGGGGATTCCTAACGTTGGTATCAGAAGACTTCTTATTCGATTACGGTTCAAGGGGTTGTTAATTCTAATGGAGCTTTTACTGATATATGTGTTGGATGGCCTGGTTCAATGACTGACGATAAAGTTCTTGAACAATCAGCACTTTATCAAAGAGCAAACAGAGGACTTTTGAAAGATGTTTTGATTGTTGGGAATTCTTGATATCCATTCATGGATTGGTTATTAGTACCTTATACAAAGCAAAATCTTACTTGGACTGAACATGCTTTGAATGAGCTTCTTGTGTTTTGCATAACATATGTGAGATGAATAATGAAGGACTTGGTGATGATTTAAGGTTTGATTTGTTTGATGATGAAGTTGTCCCTGAAAATAGTGTTAGGTCTATCAATGCACTTCAAGCTAGAGATCAGATTGCTCATAAGCTGCTACATCATAATCTAGAAGGCACAACTTTCATATAGTTTTGTTTAGTTTAGATTTTTCGTTTTGATTTTTGATCAATTTCATGATTCTTTCATGGCTTATTGTAGTCATGTAATAGAATAAAAAAATCTCATTGTAATTCTTCCAGATATTTGTAGGCAAATTTTTTTTCGAGTTTGATTAATATATGGATATTTTGTCCTGAATTTGCCAATTGCAAATTGTTTCTCTATTTTCTTTTTTTGTTAATAAAAAATTAAATCGCAATAAATATTATTTGCAGCTATTTCAGAAACTTAATCGCTGGAGAAGTTTCTTTCTCTGAATTGAGCTAACCGTTGTGAATTAGTTCCTGCTTTTCTATTTTCAATCCAATTTTAGTGCTAATGACAATTTTGCTAGTACTATGTTGAAAGATCGTTAAGTCATTTAGGTTGACTGCTGAGTTATTAACTATCAGTAAAAACAATTTATTTAAACAATACAATATGATCAAATATTCCAACAACTAAAATTACTTCAATTAGTATCGAAATCAAAATTAGTTATCAGAATCAGAATCAAAATGATGTTTTGCCTCCCACCTATATTTGTATTAAAAAAAAAGCAATAGAGAAGCAGCATGCATGTATTGTTATGATTCCCTACTAATCAGAGAAGTTTCTTGTGTGAAATAAGTTTCTTGTGTGATTGGGGAAGACTAATAAAGGCAATTTACTGGTCAACAAACATATGGTTTTTTTCTTATTGGCCAAGGATGTTTTTCCGGTGAATTATATCACAATTACCTTAATCGGATCTTCTGTGAATACTTTTATCAGAAAATCAAAACCAATACATTATTGACTAATTTTTCTAAAAGTGTTCCCGTTACTTTGCCTAATATCCAGCAGGTACTTTTACTTTCAATCTGTTATTTTGATCTACACAATAAACGAACTTAGGTTAATCGGGCTCATGTAAAAATTAGATTATACTCCTCTGAGACTGTGGTGCCCGAGGATTGTGGAAACGCAATCCTGAGAGCACTCGTGACCTATCCCACTGGTAGAGACTTTCCTAATTGAATTTTTGTCCGGTTAAGACGGGTGAACCAGAGGAATATAAATCTAAATTCTTACTTGATCCTAGACTAGAAAAGAGAAATTTACATTTTAAATCTCATTAAGACACTAAATAAGATAAAAATGGATTTATGGAAATTTAAAGTTAGATTTCCTTGAATATTTGGAAATTTAACTTTTAAATCTCCTTGAATCTTTTAACCTGTTATTGAAATAGTATTTTAATAATTTTCTACTTTATTTATAATTTGAAACTAGGAAGAAATACTAGAATTTTAATTACCTTACTTTCTTTCAAGAAATTTGATTAGTTTATGAAACTTTCACCTAAAAAGGAATTTGATTAAGCTTATGTAATTTTTAAATGGAAAAAAGGAGGTTAATTAAATTGAATGGATTTCTACAACTTTTAAGAATTTGAATGTTGTTTTATAAAAGTCTAGTAGAAAAACAATAAAACAAATAAATAGATCAAGTCCCCAAGTCTATTTTATCACCAAGTATGGAAAATACTAAGAATAATAATAATAATACTAGTAATAACTGTAATATAGCGGAAAAAGAAAAACAGATAAGTATAACAGATAATAATAGTTAGAATATTAACTATAAGAATAATAAACAAAAGAGGAAAGAAAATAAAATAGGAAAAGACAACTTGCTGTGATGATGGTGGTCAGCGGCGGCAGGACGGCGCCGGCGGCGGAACAGCATGGCGGCAGCGGCAGTTTAGAGAAGGAAATAGCTAAAAATAAAATAAAATTTAAAAGATAATAAAAGTTAAATTTAGGGATTTAGAGATTGGAAGAATTGGGGGAGAGAGAGAGAGAGAGACAAACCTGAGAAGGCGAGAGGGTGACAGTGACGGAGGAACAGCGGCGGCAGTGGTGGCTGGCCATTGACGGCGACCGGAGACCTGAGACGGAGAAGACAAAGCCGAGAAGGGATAAAGCAAAGTAAGAAAAAAAAGAGAAGTGGCGGAGGCGGCAATACGCGGCAGAGAGGAGAGAAGAAAAGAGAGAATTGGCGGAGGCGGCAATCCGCGGCAGAAATGAGAGAGAGGAGAGAAGAGGAAAAAAGAGAAGAAGAAAAAGAACAGTGAAATTTAGAAATAAAGATTAAATTAGGGATATAGGGATTTTGGAGTTTGAGAAAAATTAAAGTAGAGAGAAGAAGAAGGAAAAGAAAGAAGAAGAAAAAGAACGGTGACGGGGGGGAGGAGCTCGCAAAAGGGTAAAAAAAAAAAGGGTAGAAAAGCTACTGGGAAGGGGATATCGATGAAGAAGAAGAAAAAGGGGACTAATCTAGTGCGGGTGACATTTTTGGTTAGAAGTAGGGATTTAGGAAATATCTAGTAAGGACTTAAAAGACAAATAATTATTATTACATAAGTCCTATAAAAATTATTTGAATTGCAACAAAGTATAAATTGTCTACTTTATATTCTTAATATTTAATTGGGCCAAAAATATAAAAGAAAACATTACCGAAAATTATTAAAATAAAATATGTCAGATAACTTATATTCAGAGTCCGAAATAGCTTTTGGAAATTACATTTTAGTCCCTATAATTTTATATTTCACTTTTAAGGCCCGTTTAAGCCTATGAACCATTTCGGAAAATTTTATAAGACTAATCGTAATATATATGATATATTTATGTCTTCAAAAGCATTGAAATATCGTAGGATAAATATTTACATTTTAGTCCCTGAACTTTAGAAATTTACACAAAAGACTCAGAAGCCTAGAAACTTTGTCTGAAGAGTTTTAGGCATATTAAGTCTTGCATATCATTAAGTTTTATAAGTATTTCCGAAAGGGTTGGTATTTGCAAAATAGGTACAGATCTTGAAGAAAGTACAAACGGTAAGAGGGTAAGGTGAGTTTCCTCTCAAAACCGGAGAACTTGTTTTATAAATGTGTTTTATGGAAACTGTTTATAAATAAAAAATTACAATATTTCTTAAGAGAATTTTGGAAAGTATCTCTGAAAAAAAGAGAAATTGTTTACAAATGAAAAAGTTACGATATTTCTAAAATATGATTCTGAAAGTATATCCGAAAAAGTAAATGAATGCCAACTATGGAATGTTACTGGAATTATGATCGAAAATGGTGCTTACACTGCACACATAAATGGTAGCCCTTTACCGACCATTGGGGGTCTGCACTGGTACGAGGCTAGTCACTCATACAAGGGCATCTCGCACCTTTGGTTGTGGTTACTCTGTTAATCTCATGGGATCCCATACTGTGTGGAAACGTTAAGGGCAGGGAAAGCAACGGGCTGACTGTATCCCCTACGTTACCACATATGGTTTTCAATATACCTGCTGACATGTCTCTGGATTAGGAGGTTTAACTCAGGAGCTGTTAGCTTACCAAGCTGGCGGTACCCCCAGCTTGTGGTTACATAATTCTGAAAGTGGGGATAAGGTTGAAAATCGTGAACACGTCTGGAGTAAGGCTGGTATTGACTAAAGAGTTATTGACTTGGCCGGTCATGCGCTCTTTTTACCCGGAATGGTATTTTTATTCCGGTGGATATTTCTGAAATTGAAAAGAAAGAATATCCCATATAAAGGATATTTTCTAAAATGAAATAATTTCTAAATTGTTTTGGAAAAAGAAAAGTATTTCTGAATAAAGAAAGTTTGTCCGTGTCTTCAAAATAAAATGAGTTTCAAATCACTGGCACACACACTTCACTGGGAACTCACTGGGTTATTTATAGCCCACCCTTTCTCTGTTTTCTGTTTTAGTTCTTGCAGGATTGAGTGGATAGAACAAGAACATTATGAAGGGTAGAGTTGAACCGAGACTTGAGTCAACGCTAGACACAAACCCAAATTAGAATATTTTGGTATCAGAGTGCGCAGCGAAAGCTTGGGATTAGAAATCTGTACATGGGTTTCAGTCAAAGACCGAAGTCAACTTAGAAGCCATAGAATAGTTTAGAAAATTTTTATCCACATGTAATTTATATTGTAAAAAAATAGAACCCAGTACCGAGAGGCACGCGGCACACCCGACCGAGAGGGTTGGGGTGTCACACATAGTACATCACTAAACATAATTAACAAAAGTAACACTACATTAATACATCCAATAGAACTACTACATGAAATTAACAAAACCTAAACGAAACAAAAAAAAATTACACTACAAATGGATTTTGCAAACGGGAGCAGATTTACCAACAACAAATACCTTCAACGGACCAAGCATCTCCAAAGAACCCAGTGCAAATGCTTCACTAGGTTCTTCGCTAATGCAAATTAGCAAAAGTTAAAGTACCACCATTCCCAAAAAAAACTTCTTCCTCAAACTGGTAAAATCAATACAAAAACATCCCAAATTCTTTCACAAACAAACATCCCAGCAGCAATCTTCCAACACCAACAGAGTCGGATTCATCATCCACCCATAAAAAATTTATCAATAAAAATCAACTTACCTTCACTAACACGCAACTCGTGCTTGGTAGTTGATTAGACTGTAAATTTTGGAATGGGTTCATTCGCCAAGTATCTGCGGAGAACAAGAACGTTTTCCAGTGGAAGACATTTTTTCCTTTCTTTTTGTGATTTCAATCTAAGAAAATTTTTAGCCTTCTTCCTTTAGACATCCATGAAGAAATGATATTTATAGTGTAAAATTCTTTCCCCAAATTAAAAAAAAATGGTGTGTGATGATGGATTGATTTGATATTGAGAGAGTTGTAAGCGATACAAATTCGAGAGATTTTTGGGGAAGAAGATGAATGCGTTGTTCCGTGTTATTGTTCTTTTTGTGTTCTAGTGCAATTTAATGAATAATGGAAAGATTAGAGAGATGGGATGGGATTTGGGCTAATCAAGAGAGAAATATGGGGGATTTGACACTGATAGATACCCGAGATAGACATCATCATTACCATAGGCATTATTACTCTCGAGATTGGCAACAAATATTACTCTTGGAACTCTCAAGTCAAATTCTCGGGTTCCGATTTTTTTTTCTTGTAACCTCCGTCGAATATATACGTGCTATATATTTTCCTGCGTTTTTCTTGTAAACTAAGCCAGTTTGCATGGATGGCTTGGCTATAGAATGTGGGGATTTCAAAAAGATGGGAGGTCTCAAGTTCATTTCCTTTAGCCTCTTTTTTTTTCTAACAAGTTTTATTTAATTATGTACATTTTAGTAAATAATACATTCGATTATTCATCGTAATTTTAGTTGATAAAACTTGTAATTATATACTATCAAGTGTGTTTAAAATTGTAATGTTTAATATAATTTTACAAATTAATTGAATCTTAATTTAAATTAGCACATTATTAAATAATAATCTATTCATTAAACACTTATAACTTAACATTTGTATATTTTTTTTACTTTATATATACATAGTTCAATAAAAAAGTATCAATTACTTATAAGAGTGATCATCAACTTATAATCAATATCTTTGTATAATATGTAATCTAGTATAACTTATAATGATCAATCAATTATAATAACTAATCTAATATAACTTATAACGATTGATCTTTAAATTTACACAGTACGATAAGATAGTATCATTCTTATGTATAAGACATTTATTTATTAGAGTGATCATCAAATTATAATCAATATCTTTGTATAACAAGTAATATAATATAACTAATAATGACCGATCAACTATAATAAGTAATCTAATATAACTTATAACGATTGATCTTTACATATACATTGTCCAATCAAATAGTATCATTCTTATGTATAAGAAAATTATTTATTAGAGCGATCATCAACTTATAATCAATATATTTGTATAACAAGTATTCTAGTATAACTTATAATGATAGATCAATTAAAATAAATAATCTAGTATAACTTTTAACGATTAATCTTTACATGTACATAATCTAATATAATACACACACTTATATATATATATATATATATATATATATATATATATATATATATATATATATATATACTTCATTGAATAACATCAATTATACTTTTTTTTTGAAGCCCAGACGGGCGTACACCCCAAAGGGGAGAGTAGCAACCTCACAAGAGGAGGAGGAGATAACCCTAGAAAGGGAGACAATTTAAAGCATGCCCCATGCGCGGGCAGGGTATCGAACCCACGACCTTAAGGTCGTGGGAAGACCGTTGCCCCACTAGGCTAAGGACCTTGAGATAACATTAATTATAATTAATACTCCAATCAATTTATTATACAAATTAATTTAGACAATTAAAATGTACTTATTAATTTACGTGGTCAATTCGTAAACTATAATAAAATAAAAAGTTTCATATGAAATTTATTGAAATACTACACACGGGCTGAATTTTCATATTTTAAATTTTTTTTGGGGGGGTGGTTGTCCAGAATGTAATGATTTTGTAGTACTTATGGTTGCAAATCTAAATTGTATAGGGATTTAGGGTTAGCAAATTGTGTAAATTTTCCCGTCCCGTCCCGCCCGTGACCTGTCACAAATTAAAAAAAATCTCGCGACAAATCTGACCCGCACTACTTTTTTTTTAAAAAAAAATCATTAATCATTAAAAAATAAGTACAATTAGTATATTAAAATGAAAAATTAAACACGATTAGGCCGGATAATAACAATATTATAACAATATAATATAGATGGGGCAAAATGGGGAGGGCGGGCGGGGTGTATTGAGCAGTATGGATCCATTGGTCAAAGATAGCATGAGTCAAGCTCTAACAAAGAAGCAAGAACACAACCATGAAGACATTTTAGCTGATGATGTGGCAGTTATTTAGTGTAAATATCCCAGTTTGTTAGGGTGGTTTAAGTCGGTTTATTGGCTAATTAATGACCAGCTTTGTATAGGCCAGTTGGCACAGTTAGTTAGGGGAAGTTTTCTTTCATTTTATAGTGTATATATATGTGATGTACTTGACTTTTCAAAGTAATAAGAAAACAGAAAAAATTTCCAACTTTCTTTTTTCTTTTCTGGCTGATTTGATAAACTCAATAGGGTGGGGTGAGGCAGGCACGAAATCCATACCCGATCGGTGAAGGGATTCATGGGCGGAAACTCATTCCAAACACCCATAAGTCCTCCCCTGAAGAATCCGCTCATACAAAACGAATCGGAAAATTACAAGAAAAGACTTACGTTTTGAGTTCAAGAATCAGATTCTTGAATGGAAGATGCTATCTTTATGGCTCGGATGCAATGATCGCCTTGAGTCCTCCCTTGCGGAATTACTCCCTACCGGTATCCACGCGACAAAACGGGCAGCGAATGCTAGCTCTCCGTTTTTCTGAGTTTCTGGAATTAGGGAGAAAATGAGGCATAACAAGAAATCAAATTTCTTGTGGGTTTTGGTATTTCGGCTGAAAATCTCTTACGCTAGGGTTTCGGCCAAGAGTGGTTTATATAGGGTATGAGAGTTTGTTCCCATAACCAACTCTCACATCCTCAACTTCTCTCGGCAATGGGAGTCTTTAACTCCCACGTCCCCTAGACTTCTGCTGGTAGTGGGAGTCTTTATCGGATAATAACTCCCACGTAATCCCAGCTATTAACCAAATACCGAAAATGCCCCTTATCTATAATTCGAATAATAACGCTTTATTATTCTCAGAAAAATAAATGTCAGATACAATGAACCTAGACACATTCTAGATTCATTGAATCTGGACATGAAGCTCGTTAGCTCGTCTATGTGTGTGACCCTATAGTTCATCTCACAGTGGCAATGAAAACACACTTAGTAGTAGTATGTGTTCATAAATCACAAGCGGTCCCTAGCAGGACAATGTGACTACCCAAAGTGAATGAATTTACGGTGGAACCTAATATCAATCCACTATTTAATCCCTTTGTCTCGCGATATCCTAATTAAGCATAAGGCATGGTAGTCGTCACCCTTATTAAGCTTAATTGTATTTATGCTCGATCTCTAGGTAGACTGTTCCAATAAATAGTATCTGATAACCACTTTATCAAATACATTTGAGCACGGCCATGCATTTAGACAGTCTTTCCCTATCGAGGGGCCCATGGATATCTCTCTCTAATAAGAGAGGGATGAATTCCTTACAATGCCTCTTTCATTCAAGCCATGATAGGACACTACATCCGATCATCAGTCGTATTGATTACTCGATTAAAAGCAACGTACGACTGAGTCAAAACGTGGCTCCATTCATGCTAGAATCAATGGAGACATAAGGTCTAAGGATTCTAAAATAGTATTGAGGAAGTAATACTTATGACTAAGGACCATGAAGTATTACTTCTAACGGATCATGTCCAATACAATGTATCCCTATATATTGCATCTATGATATGATTTGTATTCATTACACATGATTAGTAAAACGTAATAATCAATCAAACATCATACTAGTTTTATTTCATTGTAAAATAGATTACATAAAACTAGGGACAACTAGAATAGTAATTACATAAGCAAATGAGTTTTACTATCAAATCACGCATTTGATGTTCATAAGCAAAATTAACTATTCATATGAAATGCTCAAATAGATATAAAACGTACAATATATGCTAATGGTCCTAGGGCACTACTAACAATCGGTCCCCTTTTGATGTTGGGGTAGGGCGGTCACATGTCAAATTGTCATCCTCAATAAAGGTCCAATGTCAGCACTGCGTGTTTGAGATTTCAAAAAATAGTATTCCCACCATGTCCGGTCCATTAAATGTTGGGCCCATCTGAATACAAAACAAACCAAATATTGGTAAACATGCTAAGTTGCTTCTGAGTCCGAGCTAAGTTTGAAATAAATTTGTAGAAGAATAAACCTAAGAGCAGAGAAAGGAAAATACAATCCTAGAACCGTCTCGTCTAATTCATGCGAGAGAAATGTAGGGACAGTCTCACAAAAACGATTTTATGATTGAGTGGGTGACGCACTAAGAAAAATATTTGGAATTTTCTGCTGTATTGTATTGAATAGAATGAATAAGCAAGTTTACATCTAGTGTTATTTGTACACATGCTTAACAAAGTAACGGCCTATGCACTTGGCAAAAAAAAGTAATGTAACTGTCTATGCCAATTAAGCTAGTTTCTAACTAATTTCTAACTAATTACGAAAATATTGTTGATGCAAATGACGAAAGTACCCCAGCTAACAATGATGAAAAATATCTTTGGCTCAAATTGCTGAAAATTCCTATGATAGAAAATAACCCAAATACATAAAATGCCTAAAATACTATCGATATAAAATGACGGAAATACATTTATTGATAAATAATGAAAATATCATTTATAAGAAATGAAAAGAATAACCATGATGAAAATACCACTCGTGTTAAAAAATGAATTTTTTACAATAAAGGGTATTTTCGTCATGTTGAAAAATGTGTGTTTTGACCATTTTAAACCAAGAGTATTTTCTTCATTTACATCAGAGTATTTTCATCATTTTGTAACTATTGACATTGATGTCATTCTAGACCAATGGCGCTTTCATCATTTTAAGAAAGGGTATTTTCATCTTTTTGTACATGAACATTTTCATAATTTGTTTTAAGTGAGTTAATTTTTTTTTACTAAAGATAATTTATTTATCTTGTATCAAGTACCTATTTGCTATTCTGCACAATGAGCAAATTCCACTTTAACAAGGGTAGTTTTGTCATTTTACAACGAATGCATGCTTAAATATTGGACCATGAATTTTTTTGTCATATTACACAAAGGGTATATTTGGACCATGAAATTTTGTGTGTTCTATCAAAATGTTGCCAAGCTTCTCCATCCCGTGGGTGATACATTATTCCCTCTTCCCTCTCACTGTCAGAGTGCCATGTCATGTGTCTTGCAGTTTTCTCAGATGCATACAATCTTTGTAATCTAGGAGTAATTGGAAAATAATACATCTTTTTGCAAGCAATCTCTTTTTGTCGTGTATTTTTTGACTTCTTTTTCTTAATGTGTCTAGCATGGCCACAAAACTTGCATTCTCTACTCCCAACATCATCTTTCCAATACAACATACAACCGTTAACACAAACATCAATCTTTTGCACCGGTAATCCAAGGCCTTTAACCAATTTCTTCATTTGGTAAAAGTCGTCTAAAGCATTATTTTGTGGAGGAAGCGCCTCTTTTATCAACTGCGCAAATTTATCTATTGTAGTTTCAGATGAGTTGTCTTCTGACTTAATGCTCAACATCCTAGAAGTCATTGAAAGCTGTGAATGGTTTGTACAACCATTGTACAGTGGGCTATCAACGACCTTCAACATGTCATAGAACATTTGTGCTTGTGGATTGGGAGGTTCTTCCACGTCCCTATTTTGATGCTCATTAAAACTTGGCCCCACAGCATCAATATCCATATCTCGATAATTGTTCGGTATCGTATGTCTTTTATAATTAATCATTTCATGAACAAACGGGATTTGAGGCATGGGAATGAATGCCTCACCATGACATGTCCAATTATAATAGTTAGACATGAATCCGTTCATAACAAGATGATACTTCACAGTATCAGGCATATGAAAATACTTATTCCTACAAACCCCACAAGGACACCTAATCCCATCAATTTGTACATTAGCAGACGAACTAACTGCGAAATCCACAAATCGTTTCAATCCCGCTATAAATTTTTGACTATGACGAGGTCCACCATTCGTTGTCGAATCCATATACATCCAACTGCGGTCGTCCATTACAAACACAATATCTGCGTATATCAAGTCTTAATAATTAAATGCATATTAGCTTTTTACCTTATTTTGATGATATCAAATGTAACAATTTTCTTAGTGTGCATTAACAAAATTTCAATGTGAGAATAAAGATGAAATTTTACACCCTAAACTAAAGGTAAAAAGCTAGTAAACTTAGAAAATTTTGCCACTTTGATATCATCATTTATTATGCAAAGAAATAGAGTCAAATTCTTGGCTTTGAAATAAATAGAGAAAAATTTGATTCTCGTATTTACCATGGCATATCATCAAACACCTTGTCTTCAACCCAAAACCAAAAAATAAAAGGTATGCCCTAAACCTAATAAAAGGTAAAATGCCTTAAAATTTGATTCTTTGATGCTAGAGAATAAATGGTATAAGAGCTCGAATATTGACATTAATAACATTATAATAAATAGAAAAGCTAAGATTCTCACCAAAAACCCAACTGAAATCGGAGGTGGTGGGGAAGTCTTGTGGGTGCCGAAGGTGGTGGCGCCGTCTTGGAGTTACCGGAGGGGGTGGTGATGGGAGGAGGAAGGGGTTTCACGGTGAGTTTGGGGGAAAATCGCCGGAAGAGGTGGTGGTGGAGGTAGAAATCGCGGCTGGGCAGAATGAGTATAGGGGGAAGGCTTCGTGCCTTAAATATTTTTCGAGAAATAAATCGCACACAACGGCGTCGTTTAGGTGTTACAACTAGCGACCGATTTTAATTCGGTCGCTATTACGTCGCCCAATAGCATGCCTTTTGACCATTTGAAAAGTGGAACTTCCGTCCTATATGCCGACGGAGTCGGTCGCCCAAAAGAATTTCTGTTGAAAATAATGATCCCGCACACTCGACAAGACGATGCCGTTTCGGCATTTAACATTAGCGACCGAATAGCGACCGCCCTGGCATATTCGGTCGCTAGTCGGTCGCCTAGAAGAATGTCTGAACACTTGTAAAGTTTTGAAAATAATGATCCCGCGCACTGGACAAGACGACGCCGTTTCGGCATTTAACATCAGCGACCAAATAGCGACCGCCCTGGCATATTCGGTCGCTAGTCGGTCGCCCAGAAGAATGTCTGAACACTTGTAAAGTTTTGAAAATAATGATCCCGCGCACTGGACAAGACGACGCCGTTTCGGCATTTAACATTAGCGACCGCCCTGGCATATTCGGTCGCTAGTCGGTCGCCCAGAAGAATGTCTGAACACTTGTACAGTTTTGAAAATAAAGATCCTGCGCACTGGACAAGACGACGCCGTTTCGGCATTTAAAATTTGCGACCGAATAGCGACCGCCCTGGCATATTCGGTCGCCCCTATATGTATAGCGACCGACTAGCGACGGGAATGTTAAACAATTTTAAATTCCAAAACCGACATCTCTCAGAATGCGAATACGAACTAATATTTTTATTGTAGTAATTATTTGATCATTAATGAACATTTATTAAAATTTTAGTTACATTACATAATGATTCACGTAAATGTCAACACAAATGTATTACTTGAATTGTTCTGCTTCAGGTCTATACAGGTATTTTGTGAATAAGTATAAGTTTTACTTGTTTCACTATTCAGGTTAATGTGCACATATGTATATATTACTAAAATAGACAAATATTTTTATATATCTTTAAAAACCTCGCTATTTTATAAAAAATGGAATCCGGGAGAATATACTGACCGAATTACGATCGGGGTATCCGTTTCGGTCGCCATTCGGTCTCCCAAATGATAAATGACAGCGCATATTGTCAAAACGAAGCCGTCGATCTAAATCCGTCGCTAAACCCTAACCCTAAACCCTAAGACGGTCGCTATTCGGTAGGTATGAAACCAATTTTCCAGTATCAGAACCGGGTAACTATATAACAGACCCCCTGCACAGAAAACAATCAGTTATCTTCCATTCAAAAGAAAACATAAACCAATCAGCTATCTTCCATTCAACAGAAAACATAAACCAAAATGTAAATTCCAAAATAATCACAAAACTTAACTTAAAAAAAAGCATTAAAAGCTAACAATAATTACAAATTGATACAAAATTAACTAAATACTCTATTGACTCCCCAAAACAGAATCGACAGTTAAGGGGTCATCGTCATAGTCTGATTCTAACTCATCGTCTAAGATACTACTCAATTTGGCCTATATCTCAGAGGCACTTAATACAACCTGGTACCTATTTGTTAAAATTTCAGCTAACATACTAGCTAGACCCTTGTTTCTTTTCTTTTCCCTCATCTTGAATTCTCTTTTTTGCTCGGCTATCTCTTTCTTAAACTTTACTTCCATTTCGCTCCGCATTTGTTCCATGTCTGAATGCGTCACCGCCTGGCTTCCTCGCTTCATTGTCTTTACCACATCACTAAAGGAACCGAGTCCTTGGACACGTCACTTTCTTAGCCCACCCGCAGCCTCAGCAAACAACTCATCTGAGTCGGCAAATCCGGAGGAGGCAGTCCTTCTTGAGTTGCTTTGCTTGCGGCGTCGTCATAAACCTCATGGAACACCCGCTGTAAAAAAAAAATGTCAGGTTATTACATTAAATAACTAATATCAAAAAAGGAGAAACTGTAATGAAATACATACAGACAACTCTCTAGAATCTTCATCAACCCATTCGCCTTTCTTTGGGCCGAGATGGTGTTGATAAAGATGATCGTAACTGACCGAGAATGGGACTGCATGTCCGGCCTCCTTTTCCTGTTAAATAAAATCATTAAATACGAACAAAAAACACATACAATATAAGAATAAATTAATAAATTTAAGTACCAGTCTCATGTGGTGCTCAATGTGGCTGAGCGAACCTCCCGTGTGCTATATCGGGCCTTTGCCACCCCTCTCTTCTTTCCGGTTTTTTGCTGCATGTGCCGACTTGGCTTTAAATTTCGGAGTCTTCCAGTACTCTTCAAGTCGCACCCAATCGGTCTCAGAAACCCATGTGGGCCTCTTATTTTTTTCCGAGCGTCGCTCATAATGCCGCTTAGTCTCCTCGTCAGTATGGTACGCCAACCTGTCTTGACGCCATCCTCATGCTCAGGAGCCCAGCGATACTTTTTCTGCAATTTGAAATAATGTTAGATAACTAAATTCGAATACTTCTAAATTTAAAGACTTCTAAATTCAAAGACTTCTAAATTCAAACTTATTTTCTAATTTACTTACCTTGAACTCGTCCCACCACAAATTTTCTTCTTCCTGGGGAACATCCTTGATGGTGCTATATGCCCCCTTGAAACGATCTTGAAAAATTGAAGTAATTGCGGCGGAACAGCTGGATGCCAACCTAAAACTATAATAGCAAAGAAAAAATTTGATTAGTTACTATAATGACGACAAGTAGTATAATTAGCTTAAAGGAAATAAATTAGTTACTTACGTGCCAAGGGTAGGCTGAAGGAGAATACGAGTATCTACTGTAGCCGCAACTCCGCCAGAATCAGACGTTGTCTGTGGGACAGTCGACTGGTGAGTCGCCAATCCTGCTACAGGCGTAGACTCAGTCGCGTGTACTGCCGCAAACGCATCCCAAGATGTCTGTGCATCATCAGCCTGTGATGGAGGTGTCGTAAGGGGCACGGGAGCAGATCGCGGTGTCTCCACCAAATCAGGTGATGAACCAGGCTGGGAGGTGGAGACCGGAGTAGACGTGGCTGGCGAACCAAATGGTAAGGCTACTCGTATACCTTTCCTTGGAGGCATCTCTGAAATACACGGAAAGTATTCACAAGCACAATCAAATACCGACTTTTAAAGGACACAATCAAATAATATACTAAGCAAATGCCATCAAAGTCTATTGAAAAATGCCGAAGATAAAGCTGAATGTTTATGTAATTATTGCAAAAACAAGTTTCAGATGTGCTAGCAAATGTGGAACCACCCACTTGAATCGACAAGTACCAAAAGGTTCAAGATAAACATCGCAAGTAACACTCGTAAAACTTTTATAGAGCAGTGGAATTCCTTAGTTAAATAACCATATGAAATTTACTTAGACTTGTATTTCATTGCTGACCATTCAATTTGATGCAACTCCAATAATGCTCCATGTAAAATTGGTTAATTATCTACCATTATATTATTTATCAGTCTTTGAGTATGAATCATTATTTTTATGTATACGAAATCAAGTCCTTTTGGACTACACAATTTAAGGTGCTATAATGTACCATAAAATAAATATAGGACAAATACTTGAAAGTTTTGTCCAAGAATTTATCTTTTGAGTACTCCCTCCTTTTTGCTCAAAAAGAAAAAGAAAAAAAGAAGAAGAGTATCCCTCCTCTCCAAAATAAATATTGTCGTGGATTAAGGTTTCTTGTCAAAATACATGTTTTTTTTAAAAAATAATTATTTTAAGAAGTATTTCCTACTTCTCTCTCATTTAATAAAGATACATTAACTTTTAAGTTATTTTTTTTTCCAAAATTTAGCAACATTATGTTTCCAAATTTTAATTGTTACATATAAGTTTATAGCAGATAAGATCTTCATAAACTATTTCGAATCCTCTAAATGGTACAATACACAATGCATGATACAAAAAATAAATGAGAGAATAAAAACTTATGGAAAATATTTAAGTAGATAAGGTCTTCATGAACCATTTCTAATCCTCTAAATGGTACAACACATGTGTGGCAAGTTTCACAAAGGCAAAGGCAATTCCATTAGAGGTTATAACCTCTACTGAATTTTCAAAGGCAAAGGCAAGTTTCTCAAAGGTAAAGGAAATTCCAGCAAAGGCAAAGACAAAAAAATTCACCCAAAGGCAATTCAAAATCTTGGGGTTTTGAATATAAGCAAGAATATTAATATGATAATCAACAAACCAAAAGAAGTAATAAAATTCCTAAGCAAATTCATCACTTGACACAAGAAACCAGTTGGAGCAGCTGATGAAATTTAAAAAACCCAAAAAACAAAGTAAAAAAATAAAATAACAGTAATGAAATTCAAGAAAAATTCAGAAAATCCAAAAAAAAAAAAAAAGCAACAGATTAATTACCAAAAACATATCAACCCTAGCCAAAATCAAATGCCCAAAAAACTTTGAATAAAAAAATTATAGGCAAATACCTATTTGAAGAGTTGATTTCGGAGTGGTGGTGGCGCGGCGACTTCAGAGTGGTGGTTGGTCAAATTCCAGGAGGTGGTTTCGGGCCGTCGATTAGAGAAATGAAGAATGGCGGGGTGAATTCGACAGCAAGGATGGAGCGGCGGTGGGGCTTGACTGCAAGGATGGCGTGGCGGTGGGGCATGACTGCAATGATGGAGCTTGATGGTATGGGGAAAGGAGGTGGTGGCCGGCTGGAAGAGGGTGGCAGAAGGCGGGGTGGGGGTTTCGCAGTGAAGAGAGACGACGGGAAGAATTGGGCGAAATGCTTAGGTTATTTGAAGATAAAACGAACAAAACGACGTCGTTTTCAATATTCGGTCGCTAAGTTCCGTCGTTATTCGGTCGTTATATATTCCGTCGATATTCGGTCGTTATTATCCGTTGTATTCGGTCGTTAAGTGTGAACAAAACCATGGCGTTTCAATTTGGTCAACGGGACCGATGTGGCCAACGGATTGGCGACGGTTTAACGACCGATATATTTTCGGTCGGTGAGTTTCCTCGATATTCTGTAGTTATATATTCCGTCGGTATTCGGTCGTGATTATCCGTCGGTATTCGGTCGTTAAGTGTGAACAAAACGATGGTGTTTTAATTTGGTCAATGGTACCGATGTGGCCGACGGATGGGCCGACGGTATAACGACCGATTTGTTTTCGGTTTCTATTCGGTCGGTTTTCCGTCGTCCAAATTGTGACCGAAAATTGCGGTCGCTAAAGTCGGTCGCTATTTAACTGTTTTCTTGTAGTGTAGAGTTAGTTCATTAGCCAAATGAGGCGAACTCTATCTAGCTCAAGCTCAATTCGTATTTTAGATGAGCCAAAAATCTCAGCTCGTGTATCGCTCATTTAGCTCATGAGTTCGAGCCGAATATCAAATCGAATCGTGAGCTACTCACGAGTCGTCTCAACTTACTTTCACCCTTAGTTATGGGCATGGGAGCGTATTTCCATTCTCCGTCAGGAGAACCGAGGCGTACATGTGGCGAGTGTCCCCGCGGGTGCAACTTTCAAGGCAAGATGGAATTCCCCCCGGAGTTTCCTTAACACTCTCAACCATTAATTAATGTTGTCTCGGTATCAATTGGACGGAATGAATGACACACAACGGGTACGTTAAATTTAAAGTTTTTTTTAATCTTTTTAGTTAATTATATTTAATGTTTTTCGTTAAATTTATGTAAGTTTATTTAATGTTTTAGTTTATGTGGTTACCATACTCGCCCGCTGTTATTGATGTCTCGGATGCTCGGGATCTTCATTTTTGGCTAAATGTGCGTACCCGAGTCCCATCTTCCTGACCGAGTCATGAGGTAATTCGGGTATCAGCAGACGATACCAGATGTTTCAGGGGCGCATGATTTGGTTCAAGGTAAAGACGTCTACACTCTTAGATTTGTGGTTTGTAAGAATTGGTCCACTGTCCATGAAAAGTTTATAGAGCAGTGGGATAATCGATTTTAGCGCATCGTCGAGGGTGTTGCTGTGACTGGTAATGTTTTTATACCTAACGATGAGTACAAGGTGTGGTACAAGAACATTACCGTCCTTCTTGTTAGTAACCCCCGTAATCGGGGCACTTCACACTTTCCTCTCAGATTTCTACCAAACGCTTCAGCGGATCAAATTTTGTGAGTTTTATTTTTTTTGTACTACATTTTCATGTTTTACTCTTTTTAAAATAGTTTCTTATTTTGTTTTGTTGTTCGGTATTTTTTATTACAGGTTGCGGCGGGGCAACAGAAAATGCTAGAAACCTTCCAGAAAGCCGTGAGTACAATCAATGACCCCCCCAATCCATAAGTCTGATCACCTGGGCGACCAACCTTATGAAAGAAACCTTCAAGGCTGCTGGAAGGAACTCTTTTGCAAACCGCGCTTAGACAAGATTTTAGAGGCGGTCATAGAGAAACCATTGAATTCCCCAAACAACATGTGGAGGTTAGGAGTGAAGTTGGGAGGCGGAGTGGGTGTCGGTCTCCCCGGGATACACACGCCCATTTAGAGTCCATTCAGTGGAAGCGGGCCGGTTGAGAGATTCGTGGACCTTGGGACGCTATAACACCTCCTTCTCAGACCCAGACTGAGACTGCTCCTACTCCTCCTAAGACTCATACTCAAACGGATCCTTCTCAGGCTCAAACACATTCGACCGAAGGTACTAGGGTAGTTGGCGACCCATGGGTTGGTTTCGTGTTGCCCATCATCTTTGACTGGACTGGTGTAGCAGGTGAATTCGGTGATCCAGGTGCTTCTTTATCGGGAATGCAGACCGATCCTCTTCCTGAGGGGCCCTCGTACTCTCTTGGACTTTTTTTTTGGGGGAAGGGGGATGGGGATGCAGGGATTGAACGCAGGACCGAAGCCCTGCGTTGCATAACCGTTTCCACTGGGATATCATGATGCCTGTACTACTCTCTTGGACTTGATCAGTCACAAACCCAGCAGGAGGATCCACTACTCTCGGCACAGTCACCTGAGGAGGAGCCTGTTTTCATCGACCCTGAAGGAATTCAATTCGAATACACACCTGAATGTAGTGTGATAAAAACAAGAGAGGGGAGAACATACAGGCTGAGGTCGAACCCAAAAAGGAAGAATCCTTGGACAGTGATTTAGCAGCAGAGAAGACGTTGATTTTCTACATGCATTTTTTGTTTTTCAATAGTTTGTTTTGTTAGAGATAATGAATTTTTGTTTTTTATGTTATTGAATTAATTTCACCATGTTATGTTATTGAGCGTATTTTTTATGTTAAAATTTTAACTACATTATTGATGTTAATCTTATTGAAGTATGTTAGTACAATTTTGCACGGCAAAATAGCCTATTTGGTCCTTTTCGATATTCTACATTTTCGAATAAAGACAGTTCGTTTTATTTTAACTGTTAACATCCATATAGTTTTTTCGACCTGCCTATAAAGGATTTCTGTCACATTTTCTGTCAATTCTTCGTTAACACAGGCATGTGCCTCACATGTGGTTTACTTTTTAAGGGCATTTCAGACATTTCAATCTATTTCCCACAATAAAAGATTTGGTACTCAATTGTTAAACAAAATAACTAAAATACTCAATTTAAACTAACAAAAACAATTCTAAACACATCTTCTCCATCTTCATCATCTACACTCTTCACCACCACCTGCAACACCCTTCACCACCTGCAACAACTACACTCTTCACCACCAACAATCACCACTTGCATCATCCTTTAATTTTTTTTTTCTCTTGAAACATTTGGTTCAAGAAAGTTAACAATACTCATTTCAAATGGTTAGTTGGTTCAAGAATTTTAATAAGATACTTTCTTGAACCATTTTAAATGGTTAATTGGTTCAAGGATTTTGACAAGGTTCAAGAAATCCATTTCAAATGGTTCAAGGAAGTTAACAATATTCATTTCAAATGGTTAATTGGTTCAAGAATTTTAACAAGATTCAAGAAACCCATTTCAAATGGTTCAAGAAAGTTAACAATATTCATTTCAAGTAACCCATTTCAAATTGTTCAAGAAAGTTTACAAGATTCATTTCAAATGGTTAACAGAAATTGTATATTCTGTATTAATTATATACTTATTAAAATCCATTTCAAATTGTTCAATAAACTGTCAATAATTTGCAAATTTGAGGGGATGGATTTACACTTTGTAATTAGTTTGGATTTTGTTGATTTTCATCTTGAAACTTCATTTGCTTTATATTTGTTTGATGGTCTTGACTTTCATGTCCTCCTCCTCGAACGTTCCAAAAGCTTCCAAAGCTCCACATATCCATGGTAATGGACGTTCTAGTGCTTAGAAAATTAATAAAGTTTGGTGAACTTAGGTTTTCTTTTTCTGCTTAGAAAATTAATAAAATTTGGCCTCTGCTACAAGACGATTTCCAAACATCAATATAGCACAATATAATTAGTGCTGCTACACATCTTCAAGAAAAAATATGAGCCTTTGAAAATTTTGAATGAGCTTTTTTTTTTTTTTAAATCAGAGAGGATTCATATCAGCAAAGTCTTTGACAGCAGGAGGGGGTGGGCGGTGGAGAGGGGTGGAGAGGGTTTTCAAATCAGCAAAAGGCTTATTTAGAGCAGCAAGACATGCAATATGCTCCCTGAACCAATTCATCTGAGCTCTGAAACAGAAACAACAAAGATAAATCAACAAGAGAATCAAAATTGCAATTTTTTTGCCCTTAAATCAAAATTTATAGGTTGCAAAGGAACAAAGAACTAATTTGTCAATCTGTAGATTTTGATGATTATGAATGAAGCAGATTTCTGTAGTGAATTTTTGTATAAATCGAACCAAAATTTTAAATACCAATATTCAGAATTTGAGAAAAAAATTAGTTAGTGGTGGCAGTGGTGGAGGAGGGTGAATGGTGGATGAAGATAGAGGGGAAGAGAAGAATTTAGAATTTATTTTTTTGGTTATTTTAAATTGGGTATACATAGTTATTTTATTTAACAATTGAATACCTAAATTTTTCTTGTTGGAAATATGTTGAAATGTCTGAAATACCCTTAAAGCGTGTCTCACATGCGAGGCACGTGACTGGGTTGATGGGACTTTGACAGAAAATGTGACAGAAGTCCTTTATAGGCAGGTCGAAAAAACTATATGGATGTTAAAAGTTAAAATAAAACGAACCGTCTTTATTCGAAAATGTAAAATATCGAAAAGGACCAAATAGGGTATTTTACCCAATTTTGCACTATTATAAATTTTGAATCTTGTTGAATTGGACGTTACAAATACTAGGGAAAAAATTGGCACATTTTGTTTTATTCTTGGCAAAATAAAAATTATGTGTTATTGGGATTGGTCACTGGCAATCCAGAACGAATTTCCCAAATCTGTTCTGGTTTGAGGAATCCGTTCTGGGATGACGTGGAAATGCGCTTCTAATAGTGCCACATCAGCCCAGAATGGATTCGTGCCATAACAAATTTGAAAAATCCGTTTTGGCAAAAAATGGTTATCCCCCAATAATCAATGCCATGATTGGCCTATTATGCCAAACCATGGCTAATCTAAGGTCATTCCCTATGTACTAGCCTAATGACCAGTGCTATGTACGGGGCGCATTTTATTGCTATGAGAATTTTAAGAAACATAAAAGAGAAAAATTATATTCTACATTGATACTAAACATAAATGTTAATTTGGTTTTTCTCATTCTTGATCATGTTAATGTTATTTCCATTATTGCAATTACAATTTCAATTAGGACGTAATTGGAAACAAATCATGTATGATTTCTTAAATACAGAAAAATACAATATACATAGTTTCATCTTTTAAATCTTCTTCGATATTTGTTTCCTGACAAACTAATCAAAACTTACAGATGTACACTTGAATTAAATATCATTGGATTTCATCGGTGACAAAATTGAGGATGTACCATTTACAAATTTTGAGTTTGTTGTTGCAACTAACCTTTGTTTGTAAAGGAGAATTTGCTATTGAAATAGATTTTGGGAAGTCTCATTTAAAAACACTCAAGGAGAATGCTCAAAACTTGAATAAAAAAGATCCACACAATGTTTCCTCGCATATCCTAATCAGGGGCAGACGCGTACCTAAACATTTGGAAGGAGGCAAAATGTATACTCTGTGAATTGTGGGGCAAATTATAGTTTTTAGGAGGTCAAATGCTATTACAATAAAATATAGATCTTCTATCAATATATGTTAAAAGAGAAATCGATGATGGAAAACATATGTTGACAAAAGAGGATAAAGTACACGAAGTGAACGAACACTATAAGAAAACAATTAAATAATGACGGACTTTTCCGTCGCTATTCGGTCACTAAATTAAGAATAGCGATTGAACCATTTGGAATAGCGACCATTCAAGTATTGATTTGGGATGGTCAATGGGACTGATATGGGTGACCAAATAGCGACGGTTGATTTTTCGATTTCACGTCGGTCGGTATTCCGTCGCTATATTTGTGACCGAAAATATCGGTCGCTAAATAACTATTTTCTTGTAGTGGAATGAATGACGAAAGTCTCTCATATTAGAAATGCAACATCTTTAATAATAACTAACAATATAAAATTTTATGATATGACCAATAAATTCTAAAAAGTACATAACAATAAAGAAATCTAAAAAAATAAACATGAGTTATTTAACTTTTAGTTATTAATAGTTTTCAATTTATTTCTTATTATCAATTGGGGATATTTCAAGATTTGGAGAGATTATTGGGGAAGTAGTTTAATATTTGAAGTTTATTAAGATAAAATTTAGTTTGTAATATAAATATAGATAGATTAGATAGAATAAATATAATTGATATTTTAATTAATTATTTAATAGAATAAAAATTTATGATATGACCAATAATTCTAAAAAGCACATAACAATAAAAAAATCTAAAAAAATAAAACATGAGTTATTTAACTTTTAGTTGGTAATTGTTTTCAATTATTTCTTATTATCAATTGGAGATATTTCAAGATTTGAAGAGATTTTTGGGAAGTGGTTTAGTATTTGAAATTTATTAAGATAAAATTTAGTTTTTAATTAATTTAACTGATCTAAACTCTTATAAACCAATCAAGTTTTTGTAAAACACTAAAAATTCAATATTGGATTTCTAAGTATTTGATTGGTTGAAACATAAAACAGTTTCTGTAATATAAATATGGGAAATTGGCCCCAAACAGCCCTGAACTTATTTCGTTTAGCCTATAGAATCCCTGTGTGATTTTAACAACGTAAAAATCCCTAAACAGTTTATGTTCAGCTTATAGAGTTCTAGCCATCACTTTCGCGGCGAAATCTGGCCAATTTCAACATGTGCGGTGCATATTCTTTAAAAATGAGGGTATAACTGTCATTCCCCTTCTTCTCCACTCTTTCTCTCTTACCACCGTCCCGCCCCGCCCCGCCCCCATCCCCTCTTTTTTACCGTGGACACCATCGGCACCACCACCTTCATTAGACATACATGTACCCCATCATAAGCACCACCACGTGTAAATTTGTTAACACAGAAGCAGTGGCGGAGTCAGGATTTGAATTTGGGGGGGCCAAACTAAAAATTTGCTTACGGCGTAAAATGATATATTTGAGGTAGAATTATATATTTTATTAGAAAAATTGAATTTAAACGACATATACAAAGTCTTAGGTTATTTTTTTGATTCTTCATCAGTTCATCGAATGAGTTTTCTGCCCCGATTTTAACCCTAAATCGCTTAACATACATAACCGAGCTATTTTATTTACAAGTAGAAGTGGGCCTATTTTACTTAATTCTTTTTTGGCCCAATGCGTAAATCATCAGCCCACATCACAAGTCCATTCTTCCTTTTCCTTAGCATTTTTGCAGCTCTTTTTATTCTTTTTTGCTTGATCTTTCTGCTTGCAACTTGGAAGAACTTCAGCTTGATCTTCATTTCTTCTACTAATCTTTAACATTCGTGGACCAAACGATTGTAGAAATTTCTAAATGGTATATTTGGGTGTGTATCATAAAATTCTTGGGGGGGCCGTAGTAGAAAAAAATCTATTTTTTTTTTTGAACAGTTGGATATATATACCTAGTATATAAAAAAATTGAAAATTCTTGGGGGAGCCAGGGCCCCCCTGCCCCTCTTATGCTCCGCCACTGCACAAAAGCCATTGCCACACCTGGGACCTGAAACCCCATCACCACCACAAGTAAATAATTTGGTGGCACGTGGAGTATCAAAGCAACAAATGTAAACCCTTAAGAGTTTGCAAAGAAAATGTTTGTGACAAAATCTGGCAATGAAAAAATACAATTAATTGCAGCCATTTTTGTGATTTCCAAATCTTGGCCTAAAAAGATCATTATTGATTCAAGATTAATCCATTAAAAACTAATTGAAATTATGGGCAAGAAAAGTATGAAAAACATTTGTTGAAGTCATCTTAAAAGTACATCCCATCTTTTACGGCCACAATCTGGGCTACAAACTTGTTCAAGGCCTTAAGCAAGGCGTAATAGAACATAATAGCCGGTGATGTTTGTGAAGCCGATGGCAAGGGCTCCACCGACGAGTTTTAAACTGCATAACCTACCCTAAGAATGAGACTGAAACAAGTTACGTTCAACCAATAAATGGGGCCGGGGGGGTGGTGAGAGAGAGGAAGAAAAAAATAGTGAAGAAGAAGGTTTTTAAATACGAAATGACAATTATACTCTCATTTTTAAAGTATGTGCACCGCACATGCTGAAATTGACTGGATTCCGCCGCGAAAGTGGTATCTAGGACTCTATAGGCTGAACGTTAATTGTTTAAGGATTTTTATACCATTAAAATTGCACAAGGACTCTATAGGCTAAACGAAATAAGTTCAAGGATGCCTGAGGCCAATTTCCCTATAAATATAGATAGATTAGATAGAATAAAATGGAATTGATATTTTAATTAATTAATTAATAGAATAAAAATTTACGATATGACCAATAATTCTAAAAAGAAAATAACAATAAAGAAATCTAAAAAAAATGAAACATGAGTTATTGAACTTTTAGTTGATAATTGTTTTCAAATGTTTCTTATTATCAATTGGAGATATTTCTAGATTTGGAGAGATTTTTGGGAAAATAGTTTAATATTTGAAGTTTATTATGATAAAATTTAGCTTTTAATTAATTTTTTTTTTTTTTTTTGGTCAGCACCTTAATTCCAAGGAATTTTATTTGCCTCACGTAGGAGGCGGGTGTCGAACCTGGGACCTCCAGGTCGCAGGTCAAGGCTTGCCCCACTGGGCCACGGCCTTCTTGACTACTGATTAATTAATTTAATTGATTTAAACTCTTCTAAATCAATCAAGTTTTTGTAAAACAATTAAAACACTAAAAATTCTAGAAAAATACACGTTGAATTTTTGAGTTTTGATTAGATGAAACTGAAAAAATGTTATGTAATATAAATATAGATAGATAGACTACTACATAATGGATAAATTCATCTTTTCATCTTATTGAACATAGTGAAAATTAATTGAGCGGTAGAAAAAGACATACGCTGAAGTAATTAGCCATGGACTTACCTATTTCAGAAAGGGTAAAATTCAATTTGGTCCCTAGAATTGGTCACGATTGTCAATTAAGGGCTTCGTTTTACAGAAGGGTCAATTTACTTCTTGGAATTCACACCTCTGTATACCAAGCATGTAACTAATTATTTCAATTATATAGAAATGTCGAATAAACTAGAAGAAAATGACATCTTCTTTTCACCCTGCCTTCATTCCCCAAATATATATATATAGAGAGCTACTAGAATCAAAGTCAGAGCTATAATCATATGGTCATTTCCGAGAATCCAATCATTGGCATAAGGAAGGAGTGCAAAACGTTTAGAAGCCATTTCGAATGAAAATCACAACAGGGGTGAATTGGATTTTTGTTAAATTTTATTCAATTTCAAAAATATTTGTAAGAAATAATTTTGTGAAGATATATAGAAGTATGCACAACATAAAGAAGAAAGCAAAATTAATCACAATGTATTCATAGTGGTTCGATTCGCCAATTAATTTACATCCACTACATTGAACCTCTACCCAATGATGTACTTAACTCCACTAAATCTTCCCTTAACAACCAATGTTGCTGGGAAAAGATAACTCTCATATAAATGTGGACAACTCACTAAGAGTTTTAAACTTGAACAACACCTCAAATTAAATCTTAACCCTAAGAATTCGCTACCTAATTTTGATCCAGACAAACATTGAACCCTAAGAATTCGCTACCTAATTTTGATCCAGACAAACATTGATATGGCGTGTAATGTCTTATGCTTTGTGATAGTGGTAAAAATATGTGAAGGAAGCCAAAGAATTTCAAGCATGTTCATGGAATGCTCTAAAACCATTAGGAAGAAAATATCAAGAATGACTTGCTCTAAAGATTGAAGACTCACTAAGAAAAAAGGTTTTAGTGACAAAGTGTTTCGTCATATATTTTGTCAATAAAGATCTTTCGTGACAAAATATGCCTGTCACCAACTTCGTCCTGAGAATGATGTCATTAAAAGACTTATTTCGTCACGAAAGACCTTTAAAGACAAAGCAATATTTCATCACGAAAAGTCTTTTGTGACATAACATTCGTTCGTCACTAAAAGTATTCATGACAAAAATTTAAAAAAATATGAAGCAAGGTGTGACTGGCCAAGCTGACCCCACTGAGCTAAGCCAAGGCCCCCGTAGTGCTGAGCCGAGCCGCCAAATATTGAAGTAAGTCTCTCCCTTCTCAAACAGATAGGAATTGAACTCCGCTAGCGACCGATTATGCAGTCGCCATATAGCGACGGAATAACGATCGAATAGTCAACATTGTTGACTTCGACTTTGACTTGTTACCGACGGAATACTAAGTCTCTATATAACGACGGAATACCGACCGGCTAGTCAAACATGATTGACTTTGACCTTGACTAACTAACTACCGAAGACCGACGACATATTACCGACGGATTTGCGACCGATTTGTGTTTATTTGACTTTGACTTTAAACCAACAGCAACCGAAAATTCGTCGCAAAATGTTTTTTAATTTAAAAAAATAAATCTGAAAATATAATTAAATCTCTATTATAAAAAACAGCAATACGAAGTCTTACCTCATAAATAGCTCTAGAAGCTTATATAGATGTTAAAAACTTGGTTTTCTATTCAAAAAAATTGTTGAGCCACGACTAGTTGTTTGCCTTGATAGTGACAATTTGGTTAACAAAACAGGCACCGAGGCAAACTTTATACTATATTGGAAATGTGTGGTTAACTGAATGGTGAAACACATTTGATCACAAGGAACAAAAGTTTGAAAGAAGATTTTCTAAAATGCATTCCCTGATTTTGAAAACTTTTAAGAGTAATGCTTTTCTGAGTGATTTAACAACATAAAGAAAAGGTTAGTGTTTACAAGATGCACATATAAAATAAACCCTAACGATCTAAGTCTTTATAAAAATAATACTTTTAGGATGAAACTTTTCGTGACAAAGATATTTTCGTCACCAAAGGTCCACCTTACATGACAAAACGGCTTCGTCACGAAAACTATGACCTTTCCTTATGAAAATATTGCTTCGTCGCGAAAAATTGTTGCTTCATCACAAAAAGGTAAACTTTTTGACAGAGAAATTTTAGCCACGATAGGTATGACTTTTGGTGAAGAAAAGGAGATGGGCCTTTCGTGACGAAAAAAACTCTTTGTCACAAAAAGTTGTCCTAAAAAGTGTTTTTTTTATAATATATAGTTTGTATGTGATGAAGTTATGCCGTTCTTCCTCTCTCATGTTCAATTTATTGTTTCTACTAAAATGAGAAATGTAAAGTGGCATTGCATCTGAAATTGAGGGAAATGATAAATATTTTTTGTTTTTATTTTTTGAAAAAAATAGAGTATAAATATACAGGTATATATACTATAATTTAGAATATAATTGTACATTTTATATTTTTTAAGTCTTACATTAAAGTTATTACAAAAAATAGTATCCATCTACAATAATTTTATTCATATTTTGATAACAATTCAATACACATATACATGGAGCTATCAAAATGAGCATGTGTCTGCGGGCATGCCCGTCCCGTGAGATTAATGGGCGGGTATGTGCTAATAATTTCATGACCATTTAAATACGGGTATCAACAGGAATACCCGTACGGGTAACGGGCCATGCGGGTTGCAACCAGGCATGCCCACTTTGTTTTTTTTTTATCTATTAATATGTATAAAATGATACCGTTTTGATAAAGATTAATAAAACTCTTCAGTGTTCTCCAAACGGAACAAGTGGCATATATCTTCATTATCTTCTTGCACGATTTCTTCATAGTTAAAAGCTTAAAGGAGAAAAATAACCCTAAACGGCTGTTATCTCCATCACCAATTGGATGAATTGACCAAAGAAAATCACCATCCTTCAGTCGGCATCAAGTATTGAGCAAAGAAAATACTACTGTCTTTTTTCTTCTTTTATTTTTTTCTCCTTTAATTGGCATCATGTCATGAAATTTTGGATTTCAACATTCAATGTGCCATTTTCTCCACTTCTGAGATGTAAATTAGAAATGTCTGATTTAGGGGGAAAAACAATATATATATATATATATATATATATATATATTAAGAAATGTATATGATTGAATGAAAATTATGACATAAACGTAGAAACAAATTTGAGTACTCCTACACTTTGATGATTTCTTTTTAACATACAGGATAAAGCTTTGGAATGATGTTGTGGGATTTTTGGACTTTTATTTGATCGTTCTTGAGCTATTTTTGAATTTTTATTTCCCTTCTAAAGAAATGTAAACTATATGTGAATGGACAACGAAGCGCATCTCATGCGGTTAAGCACTTCACTTCCAACCGGTAGGTCGGGAGTTCAAGTCATTTTGGAGTGGAAGTGGGGAACCACTATTAATCCTCCTTTAAAAAAAACTATATGTGAATGAGAAAGAATTACATTTTGTTGATTTTTTTTCGAATTTGGTCTCTTTTTCCAAAAAAATAAAATAAAATAATAATAAGGGCCGCGAGCATGCTCATCTGCCCACGGGCATTCAGCGGGAGAGTACGAGCATCCCTCTTGATGGCTCGTTAAAAAAGAGGCCTTGTCCGCCCATCCCTATTTAAGGCATGCTCCTGACGGGGCAGGGCGGGCGGGCATAGCTGTTTTTACAGTACTACATATACATAAGTTATGTTTCTAAAATATATTTTTTTAAAAATTTAAAGATATTTAATTATTCAAAATTTATTGAGAGTGCATTAATTTTAGTTTAATTCATATAAAAAGGAAATCAAAACACAAAGATAAATTAAAATAAGTACAGATTAAAAATATAATAGGAGGAACAATAAATAATAAATGATCATATACCCGGGCCCACCGCACGAAAAACATGTGGTCCGTCGGCCGTTGGTCGTTCAGAAGTCATTGACTAAGCGGTCGGTATTCCGTCATTTTATGGTGACGGAATAATTGGTCGCTACAAGTTTCGTCGGCAATTGGTCGTTAACTAGTCAAAGTCAAAAGTCAACAATGTATTATGTTCGGTCGCTATTCCGTCGCTATATGGCAACCCAATCATTGGTCTCCCCAGATGCGGTTGGTAGTTGGTCGTTAACTGGCTTAGCGATTAAAAATACACGACTACGTGGTTCGGTCGGTAATCGGTCGCTAATCCTAGGTTAGCGACAGAAATGGCCGTCCCTGTTTCCCTGTTTTCTTGTAGTGAAATCAATTCATGTGCCAATCTTATGATTCTTCTTTAATGAGTGAAAAATGAAGGTTCTATAAAGTTTAAATCCATCACATTTAGTGTGCTTCTCTTGTAACACTTGTAATTTGTACCTCTGATGAGGTTTGTTACAAGATTCCTTCATAAGCATGACCTTAAAGGTGAATCTTGGAGTTGAATGGTGGTTGAAGTATAAAACTCCTTGTTAGTTGACTACCTTTGTAAATTCGGGTTTCACACCGCCAATTTGTTGAAAAGAAAATATGTAGTGGAACTTGTGAAATTCTTGAGCGAGTCTCAGGGTAGTGGATATAGACTCTTCGTGAACCGAAAAACTATAAATCTCTTTTCTTTGTTGTGTGATAATTTCTCTCCACATATCTATCAAACACCTCTCAATGGTCATTTGTTGAAAAAAAGGAGAAAAATTCATAAAATCCAATTCACCCATCCCCTTGTGCTTTTCAATTGGTATCGGAGTCTCGTCTTTTACATTCATAGCTTAACAGCTTGAAAAAAAATCACGCGGGTGGAAATCTCTGTGTATGGAAATGGATCTTCTCCTAGAAAACCATATCTATTTGATGATTCAAACTTCAACGGATACAAAATTTAATTCAAAGTCTTCATTTTCCTTATTGATTTTTATCTAGAAAATAATTGAAGAAGAACCTTATGTTCCTTCAAAGATTGTGAGAGAGCCAAGGTAGGCTGGTAGCTAAGCCTAGAGAGATTAGTATGATGATGAAAATAATGCAAAAATGACCCAAAACTTCAAAGTCTTGAACATTCTATGATGTTGTCTAAGAATGGATCTATTCAATCAAATACATGAATGTGAAAGTTCATTTGAAATGTTCAACCTTCTTGAATCAAACTACGAGAGAAATTCTCTTGAAGATAACATTTGTACTCTCATACACAAGGACACTCTAGATTGGGATGAAGATACAACTATGTAAGTTTAAAAAATAAATAAGGATGACATGCTCATAAGTGAATGATTCTACTTATGAATGCTCTATGACATGCTCTATGAGAATGCTACTTATGAATATGAAAGTGATCTGTCACGCCACGTGCTCGCGGGCCTGCAACGCGACACATGGGCCTGGCAACACCCATGATCATCTACTTGGCAACCAAACTCGCTATGCCAAAAGGGATATCCCGAGATGATAGTGGGTACTTAGGCCCACCTTATATACCAGTCAAACCTTTCATTCTTATTTTATATGGGACCTTTTCCCATATTGGACTGAAGTTTCACATTCACCCCTCCTTAAGTCCCTAGCATCCTCGCTAGGCTCCTCATACATACTTAGTACAAGACCAACCAAGTGTGCATAATTCAAGAGGTGGCCCCCACCTCTTACGTTGTGGCACTTAGTTCCCTCGGAATTCTAGAGATGGCCCCCAACGCTTACGGCGTGGCACTTAGTTCCCGCACGTTTGCCTGTTCACCGGCTCTGATACCATAAAATTTCACGCCCTAGGATCATCTACTTGGAAATCGAACTCACTATGCCAAAAGGGATATCCCGAGATAATAGTGGGTAGTTAGGCCCACCTTATATACCAGGCACAACTTTCATTCTTATTCAATATGGACATTTTCCCATATTGGACACAGCAGGGTTGCTCCATTTTTCAATCCGCGGCTCTATATAGCTTCTCTTCGATGGAAAGATGAACATGCAGAGCATATCATTTGAAATTTTTCCACAAAATGTTTGATAAAATTATTGTTGCTCTGACTATTTTGTTGGGCCATAATGTTTTCCCTCTTATGTGGGTCTTGAAAAAGAGCCCAAGGCCCAAGCCCAAAAATGTTATAAAACCCTACCAACTGCTGGTCATATTCGCAATTTTTTTCGGCCTGCACATTTTTGTGAGATCTTCTGATCGGGCGGTCATTTGTGCAACGAATGGTCTCAAATTTTAACGGTGGAGATCAGATTTCAACACGCGGATTCCAAGTTTTAGCTGTCAGAATAGTGCTCTGTTTTCTGGGGTGATTTTTCTCTATTCTCATTTGTGTTTTAGATGAAGTTTTAGCTTCATTGTTGGTTTGGGTTTACACATATTGGTGTAGATACTCTTTTGTAACCTCTCTTGATTTATAGTGAAGCTTTTGGAGTGGACCCGAAGGTCCCGTGATTTTTACTCTTCGATTTAAAGAGGTTTTCCACGTAAAATTCTTGGTGTTGTGTTTGTTGATTTATCTTTCATTTACTTGCTCCATTATTATTGTTCCCGTACATTCGTAACTATCATCTAGGGGCTTTTGAATTATTGTTTGGTGTCCTACAATTTTATTCAAGCTTGAGAGATATTTTGTCAAGCATATTTGTTCTTGTTATTCGGTTTGCTTGGACTATATTGTGGTTTCTCCCCAACATAGTGGTATCAGAGCTTTTGGTTGCTGTGTGATTATTTACTTGTCTAAAATATGGAGTCGAATGTTAGCCAGATGACTCGTTTGAATGGTAAAAAGTATCACTGTTGGAGTACTGAGATGGAAGATTTGTTATATTTTAAAGGTTTTCATGCACCCATTTTTGGTTCGAAGCCTGATTCTAAAACTGATGCGGAATGGAAAGTTGAACATCACAAAGTCTGCGGTTTTATTAGAAGTTGGGTTGACAAAAGTGTTAAGAATGTGATTTTAAAAGAAATAAATGCCAAGAAATTGTGGAAAAAGCTTGAGAATACATATGCCGCAAAATCTGGAAACAACAAGTTGTTTTGTATGAAGCGGATGGTATATTTGAGATATAAAGAAGGCACTCATGTCATGGAGTATGTCAATGAATTTGAAGGAGCCTATTGTCAACTACTCTGATATTGGAATTAAACTTGATGATGAAGTTTTGGGACTTTGGTTGCTTAGCTGTTTACCTGAATCTTGGGAAAATTTTCGAGCCTCCTATATTAATAATGCTGCAGTTGGCGCCATGTCTTTAGAGTATGCCAGAGATGGTATCTTGAATGAGGAGATTAGAAGGTCTAATTCGGGGACATCATCACCTTACTCAGATGTCCTTGCTACTGAGAATAGGGGAGAGACATGAATAAGACTCATGGAAATAGAGATAAAAATAGAAGCGAGTCCAGATCAAAGTTCAAGGATATGGAATGTCATTACTGTGGAAAGAAAGGACACGCCAAGAAACATTGATTCAAGTGGAATAAAGATAAGAAAAATGGTGGCAATACAGAAGTGAAAGATAATAGTGATGATGTTGTTGCTACTGCTACTTAAGAGGATTTCTTTGTTGTTTATGATGAGGATGTGATTAATTATGCATCTCATGACACTGACTGGGTAGTTGATAGTAGTGCTTCACTTCATGTTGCTAAAAAGAAAGAATTCTTATGTTCCTACACTCTTGGAAACTTTGGAGCTCTTAGGATGGGCAATGAATGCGTGTCACCGGTGTTGGCATAGGTGATGTGTGTTTGAAGACAAGTAATGGCAGTGAGTTACTTTTCAGAGGTTTCAAGCACTCTCCACATATCCGGTTGAATTTGATCTCAGTTGGAAAACTTGATGATGATGGTTTTCGTAATGTGTTTGAAAGAGGAGAGTGGAAACTTTCAAATGGATCTTTAATTGTGGCTCGAGGAAACAAATTTACTTCTAATTTGTATTTGATGCAGGCTGCGATTTCAGGTAGTGTCAATGTGGTGGACAACAAAATGTCACGTTATCTATGGCACAGGTGGCTGAGTCACATTAGCGAGAAAGGACTTAACTGTTTAATTAGAAAGAATGCACTCTCTGGAGTTAGTACTGCAAAATTGGGTAAATGTGATCATTGTATGGAAGGAAAGCAGAACAGATTGTCTTTCAAGTCTAACCCTCATTACAAGAAGTCAAGTTTGTTAGAGCTGATTCATTCTGATGTGTGTGGTCCTATGAAGGTACAGTCACTTGGTGGTGCATCTTATTTTGTTATTTTCGTTGATGATTGTTCCAGGAAATTGTGGGGTCTATGTTTTGAGGACAAAGAATCAGGTTCTGGATAAGTTTAAGGAATTTCAAGCTTCTGTTGAGAGACAGGCATGGAAGAAAGTCAAGTGCATCCGGACAGATAATGGTGGTTAGTACTGTGGGTCGTTTGATCATTATTGCAGAGAGCAAGGTATCAGACATGAGAAGACTCCTCAGTGGAATGGTTTGGCATAAAGGATGAACAGAACTTTAGTTGAAAGAGTTAGATGTTTACTTTTTGAGGCCAAGTTGTCACAAGGCTTCTGGGGTGAAGCTTTATCTGTTGCATTTCAAGTAATTAATTTGTCTCCTGCAGTTTCTTTGAATGGAGATGTTCTAGAAAATGTTTGGTCAGGTAAGAAGTCTTCCTAAGATCATTTGAGAGTCTTTGGCTGCAAAGCCTTTGTTCATGTTCCAAAAGATGAAAGGTTTAAACTGGATACCAAAACTAGACAGTGTATATTTCTGAGTTATGGCCAGGATGAGTTTGGATACAGGTTGTATGATCTAGTTGAAAAGAAACTTATCAGAAGCAGAGATGTGGCTTTCTGTGAAGACCAGACTATCAAGGATGTTGAGAAAGCTCCACAGACAGGGTCATATGTTCAGGATCTTGTTGATTTGAACAAGGATATTCCTCACCGTTTACCCGTTACAGTTAAAGAGCAAGTTCAGACAGATATGGAACCAAATGCAGCTGATATTGAGATCACAGATGATGATAGTGCTGATGATCATGTTCCAGCAGTTACAGGTGATGCTGATACGGATGATAATGTTCCAGCAGTTCCAGATTTGCCAGAGGAACCACAAGTTTCTCTACCTATAAGGTCTACCAGAGTCAGAAAGGATAATACTTTGTATCCTCATGATCAGTATGTGTTGATGACTGATGGGGGGGAGAACCAGAAAGCTTTTAGGAGGCCATGAGAAGTGAGCAGAAGGATCAGTGGTTAAGTGCAACGGAAGATGAAATGAAGTCTCTCTATGACAATAACACATTTGAGTTAGTGAAGTTACCAAAGAGCAAGAAAGATTTGAAGAACATGTGGGTTTATGTATGGAGGCTGCAAGAGCACTCTCCAGATCCACGTCCTAAAGTTAGAACTGATGTCAAAGGGTTTGGTCAAAGAAAGAGAGTAGACTTCTCAGAAATATTTTCTCCTGTTGTTAAAATGTCTTCTATCAAAACTGTGCTTAGTTTGGCTGCAAGCCTTGATTTAGAGGTTGAGCAGATGGATGTGAAGACAGCTTTTCTTCATGGTGATCTTGAGGAGGAAATCTACATGGAACAACCTGAAGGTTTTGAGGTTAAAGGAAAAGAAGATAATGTCTGCAGGTTGAGGAAAAGTTTATATGGCTTGAAACAAGCACCGAGACAATGATACAAGAAGTTTGAGTCGTTTATGAGGAAGCATAGCTTCAAGAAGACTAATTTTGACCATTGTGTATTTGTGCAAAAGTTTTCTGATGATGATTTTATCATACATTTTCTTTATGTTGATGACATGCTTATTGTTGATAAGAATGCTTCCAGGATTGCATATTTGAAGCAGGAATTGAGCAAGTCTTTTGCCATGAAAGACTTGGGACCAGCAAAGTAGATTCTTAGAGTGAGGATGACTCGTGATAGGAATGCAAGGAAGCTTTGGTTATCTCATGAGAGCTACATTGATAAGGTGCTCCAGAGATTCCGAATGGATAAGGCCAAAGCTGTTAGCACTCCACTTGCTAGTCACTTCAAATTGAGTGTCAAACAATGCCTCTCTACTGATGATGAGAAGAAAGAGATGGAGAAAGTTCATTATGCTTCAGCAATTGGTATTGCTCATGTTGTTAGTCGTTTTCTTTCAAAACCAGGAAGAAAACATTTGGGAAGCGGTGAAATAGATTTTGGGATATCTCCGTGGAAATTCTAATCTGAGACTCTGTTTTGGCAATGAGAAATCTATTCTTGAAGGCTACACAAATTCAGATATGGTTGGGGATGTTGATACCGGGAAATCTACTTCGGGCTACTTGATTACCTTTGCAGGGGGGCTGTTTCATGGCAATCTCGATTGCAGAAATGTGTTGCTTTGTCTACCACTGAAGCTAAGTTCATTGCAGCGGCTGAATACTGTAAAGAATTACTTTGGATGAATAAATTTCTCAAGGAAATTGGACATTTTCAATCTTAGTATGTGCTACTTTGTGACAGTCAAAGTGCAATTCATCTTGGTAAGAACTCAACTTTTCATTCTAAATCTAAACACATTGATGTGAGGTATCATTGGATACGTGAAGTGTTAGATGATAAGTTGTTGGAGCTTGAAAAAGTTCATACTGATGATAATGGGTCTGATATGATGACTAAGGTTTTAACTAGGCGGAAGTTTGATGTGTGTTGTTCTCTTGCCGGAATGGCAAGGAATTTGTGACTTTCACATAGTTGGGAAAAAGGGAGAAATGTTTTCCCTCTTATGTGGGTCTTGATAAAGAGCCCAAGACCCAAGTCCCAAGCCCAACAGTGTTATAAAACCCTACCAATTACTGGTCATATTATTTATTCAAGAGAAAAGAGAGGCAGTGAGTTTTGAGAGAAAAGAAGGGATTTTCGCAGTTTTTTTCTGCCTGCACAATTTTGGGAGATCTTCCGATCAGGCGGTCATTTGAGCTCCGATTGGTCTCAAATTTTAAGTGGAGGTAGAAGACTGATAGGGCTATATTCTGGACGGTGCAGATCGGATTTCAACACGCGGATTCTGAGTTATAGCTGTCAGAATAGTGCTCTGTTTTCTGGGGTGATTTTTCTCTATTCTCATCTCATTTGTGTATTAGATGAAGTTTTAGCTTCATTATTGGTTTGAGTTTACACATATTGGTGTAGATACTCTGTTGTAACCTCTCTTCATTTATAGTGAAGCTTTTGGAGTGGACCCGAATGTCCCGTGGGGTTTACTCTTCGATTTGAAGAGGTTTTCCACGTAAAATTCTTGGTGTTGTGTTCGATGATTTATCTTTCATTTAATTGCTCTGTTATTATTGTTCCGTTGTATTCGTAACTGTCATCTAGGGGCTTTGAAATTATTTTTTGGTGTCCTACGTTTTTATTCAAGCTTGGGAGATATTTTGTCAAGCATATTTGATCTTGTTATTCGGTTTGCTTGGACTATATTGTGGTTTCTCCCCAACAAAGTGGTATCAGAGCTTTTGGTTGTTGTGTGATTATTGGCTTGTCTAAAATATGGAGTCGAATGTTAGCCAGATGACTCGTTTGAATGGTAAAAATTATCACTGTTGGAGTACTGAGATGGAAGATTTGTTATATGTTAAAGATTTTCATGCACCCATTTTTGGTTCGAAGCCTAATTCTAAACTGATGCGGAATGCGGGACTGTTTTGTAAGAATTTTGAAACGTTTAAATAAGGGAGTTATTTCTAGTAAATTAGAGAAGGCAGTTACAAAAGAAAGAAGGAAAGAAAAAGAGGGAAAAGAGAAGTAAGAAAAATCTAGAAAATTAGGACTGAAATCTTTGAGTGTTGAGCAGATGGATCAAACGAAATACGTTCCACTTCAAATTTGTGGCAAACGTTAGAGGACTCATAGGACTTCAATCGGAACGGTAGAGATCGAATCATAACGGTCAAATTATGAGTTATAGATTCTAGAACATAGGTTGAATTTCTATGAAAAGTAACGTTTTTGCAATTCTTTGAAGATTTTGTTTAAGCAATTGAGGTAAAGATCTTAAACTTTTGAATTTATGTCCAAAATGCGTGAAATGATCTTTTGATAAGTATGGAATTGTATTAAATTATTTCTACATTTTTTATTGCATTAACATGGATAAAGCGTTGAATTGTATTTGCATTCTTGTGTGTTGATTGTTGGATTTATATGCGTATGTTTGTTGCTTATTTGGTTGATCGTCAATTGGTCATGTCGATATATGTAATTTCCAATCTAGAGCTCTTGTTTATTGGCGACTCTATAACAGGATATATCCCACCATTTATGACAATTTTGAGTGCCTGAGAGCACTATATTATGACTTTCTGGCTCGGACCCTAGCAGGAGTAAACGTTAGGGTGGTAAACAATAATTGTGGAGTTCACAAGGGTGAGCAATGATATAACATGCTGTATCATAATAAGTCTCTGGCCCTTTCATTTGGGAAGTACATGAATCCATGACCGTATGACCCTCTGAACGCGCAATAATAGTTTGAGGTTGTTAACAGTTGGTATAGAGTTGTAGTCAGACAATTGAGTTTGGTTGTTATATGTATGAACAATACTTGTAGTATACAATAATCTGTACGTTTGGCTGATATGTTAAGAGTGGATTACGGTGCTCGTATCATAAGTTCTAACGTGCAAGTTCAGCTATTAATGAATATGGTTTGTACATTTGATGTCCATACTATTATTGCTTGTTGACATGGTAAAAAACATGTATTTTATGGGTTGGTATGGTTGGATTTCGGAAAACATGATTTTCTTTGTTAATTAACCTTTTAAAAGGGTATTTCTGTAAGTTTCGGACGAATGCTTCCTCCTAGGTATCATTCACAACTTCGTCCGCAAAAGTACTGGGAACATTTGGTGTCGCATGGACGAATGGTTTGTCCACAGAGATACTGAGAGCTTTTTCTATATTGCGGACGATCAACCCAGATAGTCTGTGAGACCTGGCCCCAGGAAAAGTTAAAGGAAATAAAACAATTAAATTTTATCTTGATTTACTTAGAAGATCAATTTGTTAGGATTTAATATGTTAATTGATAGATGATTATCTAGAGAATCAAATCAGATAGGATTCTATAGGATATTAATTTTATTCTTGAGAATATTCCATATTAAAGGCTATCTATAAAAAGGGATTTAGGTCATCACTTTCAATGTTTAAAAAATACAGAGAGTCTGGCGGTGCCCGGAGAACTTTCGGTGTTTCCCCACAAGAGAAGGAGGCGGATTTTGGAGACCGACGCTAGGGCGTTTTCACAATCTAGGATGAACGATCATTGATTTGAGGTAAGGAATTAAACCTTTTCTTTTTGTTTTAGATAAATTAGTATTGATAAGTATCTATTGATGGAAAAAGAGATTCTATTGGGATTACATAATGTGTATTTTTGTTTGAGAAAAGAGGAATCAAGTATGAAAGTTTTAATTGTACCATATTTGTTTATCAAATATACGAAATATTTTACAAATCTTGGGTGCAAATTTATTTAAATAAATATTTGTATTGATGAAGTATTCAAGTATGAAATTCAATCTCGATCTCCTGTCGATCGTGTATCAAAAGTTGGTTTAATGCGAATGTTTTTATTTGATAATTTTAATGTCATATGACATTCTGTTCAATTAATGTCTTTGAAGGAAAAAAAATGAATTTGTTTAAAAGTGTTGGTCTTGTGACTCTATTTCACTGTTTTGGTGAGGAAAAGGGTTAAGGACTCATTAAGTCAATCTAATAATTACCACAGTTAAACTAGGCATTTTTCTGGGCTTCAGCATGGTAAATGTTTTAGTCACCAAAGTCGATGACCATAGGTTTAGGACTCATTGAGTCACCAACATTACCATAATCAGACTAAATATTTTTGTGGCTTCAGAATGGTACATGTTTCAGCAACCGGACCCCGGTTAAGGACCCAACATTAACACAACCAAAGTAAAATGAATTTTGAACTATATTATATGAAGTAGAATTATTCTGTGATTTTATCGAAAGAGGTCAAGGTATGTTTTGCAACTCGTACATGTATATATGTTAAAGTGATTTTGCAAAATTGTTGTCGGTTAAAGGACTATTTGAAGGGATTCATGGGCGGAAACTCGTTCCAAACACCCATGGATCCTCCCCTGAAGGATCCGCTCATATGAAACAATTCGAAAACAGCAATAAAGAACTTACTTTTGCGGATTCAAGAAGCTACTTCTTGAATGGAGGACGACGTTTCTTGGATGCTAATCTGCCACCAACGGAATTCCCTTTGCGGAATATCCCTCTACCGGTATCCACGCGACGAGACGGGCAGCGAGTGCTAGCTCTTCGTCTTTCCAAAGTTCGGGGATTAGAGAGAAAAGGGAGAAGCAGAAGAGAAAACGGTTTTCTAACTCCTTTTGTAATTTCGGCTGAAAAGCAAAAAGCATTAACCTTCTAGGTTTCGGCTAAGAGATGTTATATAGAGTGTGAGAGTTTGTTACTAGAACGACTCTCACCTCTACTCAACTTCTCTCGGCAGTGGGAGTCTCAGAATCCCATGTTCCCTAGACTTTCGCTGGTAGTGGGAGTCCTTATCGGATAATAACTCCCACGTAATCCCAGCTATAGGTAAAATACCGAAATTTCCCCTATCTCTAATTCGAATAATAAACACTTTATTATTTTCAGAAAGACAAATGTCAGATACAATGAACCTAGACACATTCTAGATTCATTGAATCTGGACATGAAGCTCGTTAGCTCGTCTATGCGAGTGACCATGTAGGTTCATCTCACAATGGCAATGAAAACACACTTAGTAGTAGTGTGTGTTCATAAATCACAAGCGGTCCCTAGCAGGACATTGTGACTACCCAAAGTGAATGAATATACAACGGAACCTTATATCAATCCATTATTTAATCCCTTTGTCTCGCGATATCCTAATTAAGCATAAGGCATGGTGGTCATCACCCTTATTAAGCTTAATTGTATTTATGCTCGATCTCCAGGTAGAGTGTTTCGACAAATAGCATTTGATAACCACTTTATCAAATACATTTGAGCACGGCCATGCATTTAAACAGTCTTTCCCTATCGAGGGGCCCATGGATATCTCTCTCTAATAATAGAGAGGGACAAATTCCTTGCAATGTCTCTCACATTCAAGCTATGATAGGACACTACGTCCGATCATCAGTCGTATTGATTACTCTGTTACAAGTAACGTCCGACTGAGTCAAAACGTGGCTCCATTAATGCTAGAATCAATGAAGACATAAGGTCTAAGGATTCTAAAATAGTATTGAGGAAGTAATACTTATGACTTAAGACCATGAAGTATTACTTCTCTGACGGATCACGTCCAATACAATGTATCCCTATATATATTGCATCTATGATGTGATTTGTATTCATTACACATGATCAGTAAAACAAGATCATCAATCAACAAATCATACTAGTTTTATTTCATAGTAATTAAGCATTACATAAAACCAGGGACTTCTAGAATTGTAATTACATAAGCTAATGAGTTTTACTATCAAATCACACACTTGATAATCAAAAGCAAAATTAACTATTCAATTACATGCTCAAAAGATAATAAAACGCATAACATGTGCTAATGGTCCTAGGGTACTACTAACAATCTCCCACTTGCCTTAGGTCCAATCATACATGGTCCTCAATCCCATTGACCTAGTATGACTCTCATGTTTAGAGTCGTGGGAGTGGCTTGGTCAATGGATCCGCAATATTGTCGCCTCAGTATGAACTTTGCAAATACTAACGTCTCCTCTGCCGATGATCTCTCTAATCGGGATGGAAACGCTTTCGAGAATGTGTTTGGATCGTTGGTGAGATCTAGGTTCCTTAGCTTGTGAAATGGCACCCAGTACTATCACAATAGAGGTCCACCGGGTTCACAATGCTAGGGGACGACACCTAATTCATCAACAAACTTCCCGATCCAAACAACTTCTTTAGCACTTCAGAGGCGGCTAGATACTCAGCTTCATTTGTAGAGTCGGCCACGGTTTCTTGCTTTGAGCTCTTCCAGCTCACATCACCTCCATTTAAACAAAACACAAAACCCAGATTGCGATCTATAATTGTCTCACGTCGGTCCCGGAAGCTTGCGTCTGTGTAACCATTTACAACCGGACTTCCTTCCCGACCTCAGTAAACTAAGAACATATCTTTAGTCCTTCTCAAGTACTTAAGAATGCTCTTGACTCGCAGTCCAATGTGACTCACCGAGGTCGATTGATATCTCGCTAGTCATACTTAAAGCAAATGAGACATCTGGGTGAGTGCATATCATGGCGTACATAATAGACCCAATGGCTTAAGCATATGGGATCTTACTCATGCGCTCTTGGTCCTCCTTTGTGGAAGGTCCTTGAGTTCTGCTGAGTTTAATGCCATGTGACATGGGCAAGAATCCCTTTTTGGAGTCTTGCAACCGAACCGTTTCATGCACCTTGTCAATGTATCCACTCAGCTCGAGGCCAATCATTTTGTTAGATCTATCTCTATAGATTCTTATACCCAAAATGTATGTAGCCTCGCCTAAGTCTTTCATGGAAAAGCACTTCCCCAACCAAGCTTTTACGCTTTGTAATGTGGGGATGTCATTTCCAATCAGTAAGATGTCGTCCACATAAAGCACAAGGAACACTACTGTATTATTAGTTACTTTCTTATAAACACAAGGCTCGTCTTCGTTTTTGATGAAACCAAATTCTTTAATACGTTCATCAAAGCGACGATTCCAGCTTCGAGGTGCTTGCTTCAATCCATAAATGGACCTTTGAAGCTTACACACTTTGCTAGGATTTGTTGGATCAACAAACCCCTCAGGTTGTGTCATATACACATCCTCGAGAAGGTTTCCATTAAGAAACGCAGTCTTAACATCCATTTGCCATATCTCATAGTCATAATATGCGGCTATGGCAAGTAAAATCCTAATTGACTTTATCATCACGACAGGGGAAAAGGTTTCGTCATAGTCAATACCATGAACTTGTCTATAACCTTTAACTACTAGTCGCGATTTAAAAGTGTGTACATTACCATCCATGTCGGTCTTCTTTTTATAACACCATTTGTTATCAATGACCTTGCACCCTTCGGGTGGGTCAACCAAAGTCCATACTTGGTTGTCGTACATGGATTGCATCTCGGACTTCATATCTTCTAGCCACTTATCTGACTAAGAACTACGAATTGCCTCTTTGTAGGTAGTGGTTCATCTTGATCAATCGAGTTCAACTCGATGATCATCGATCACGAGAAATCCATATCTCTCAGTCGTTGATGTACCCGACTCGACCTCCTTAGGTCTTGTGTCAAAGATTGAAGCTCGATGATCAGCACGTGAGCTTGCTTGAACTTTTAAAGTTGGTTCAGATGTTGTTTGGGGATCTTGAATTTCCTCAAGATGGATCTTACTCCCACTATCCTCTTTGGAAATAAATTCCCTTTCAAGGAATAAACCATTACGTGCAACAAACACTTTGTTCTCTGATGGAAGATAGAAGTAATATCCTTTAGTTTCTTTAGGATATCCCACAAACAAACACTTGTCAGATTTAGGGGCGAGTTTATCAGATAACAAGCGCTTTACATACGCCTCGCATCCCCAAATTTTGAGAAATGACAAACTAGGTTGTTTCCCAGTCCCATATCTCATATGGAGTTTTTCGAACCGCTTTAGAAGGAACTCTATTTAATATAAATACAGCAATTTCTAGGGCGTAGCCCCAAAAGGAAATTGGAAGACTTGTTTGACTCATCATAGATCGAACCATATCTAATAAGGTGCGATTCCTCCGTTCTGACACGCCATTCCATTGTGGTGTGCAAGGAGGAGTTAATTGTGAAACAATTCCACAACCACTAATATGTTCGTCAAACTCTTGGTTAAGGTATTCGCCATCTCGATCTGATCGAAGTATCTTAATACTTTTGCCAAGTTGATTTTGTACTTCATTTTGAAATTCTTTGAATCTTCCAAAAGACTCTGATTTATGTTTCATTAGATAGACGTAGCCATATCTACTAAAATCATCTGTGAATGTGATGAAGTATTGAAACCCTCCTCTAGCACTTGTGTTCATTGGTCCACAAACATCTGTATGTATGAGACCCAACAAATCGGAAGCTCTCTCACTTTGTCCAGTAAAGGGAACTTTAGTCATTTTGCCCATAAGCAAGATTCACACGTCTCATAAGACTCCAAGTCAAAATGATGTTAAAATTCCATCTGTATGGAGTTTTGATATGCGTTTCTAGTTTATGTGGCCCAAACGACATTGCCAAAAGTAGGTTTGGTTTAAGTCATTTGATTTAAACCTTTTAGTATTAATGTTATAGATGTACCTTTTAATGGAATCATCGAGGTTAAGAATATAAAGCCCATTCATCAAAGAGGCATCTCCATAAAAGATACGATCTTTATGAATGGTGCAAATCTTATTCAAATTATTAATTTCAAAACCTTCAATATCCAAACAAGAAACTGAAATAATATTCCTACTCAAAGTTGGAACATACAAACAATTATCCAGTTCTATAATAAGGCCACTTGGCAAAACTAAATTAAATGTCCCAGTAGCTACAGCAACAACTCTTGCTCCGTTGGCTATTCTGAGGTCCACTTCTCCTTTTGCCAGTGATCTACTCCTTTTGAACCCCTGCACATTTGCACAAATGTGAGATCCACAACCGGTATCTAATACCCATGAAGTAGGAGCAGACATGTTAATTTCTATAACATAAATACCTGGAGAGACAGTCAAACTGGTTTTCTCCTTTTTCTTTTCTTCCAGGTAGAGTTTGCAGTTCCGTTTCCAATGGACTGGTTCGCCACAATGGAAGCAAACCCCTTCCTTTGGTGCCTTGGCTTTGGGCTTTTCGTTGCCTTTGCCTTTGCTTTTCTTGGCCATGGGCTTTCCCTTGCCTTTCTTCTTGAAATTCCCTTTTTTGAACCATTAAGACTTCAGGGGTTTTCTTAATGTTCAGTTCAGCCTGCTTGAGCATCCTGTGAATTTCGTGTATGGTCTTCTCCATGGCATGCATGTTGAAGTTCATAACGAATTGATCATACTCCGGTAGGAGTGAGCCCAAGATCATATCTGTGGACATGTCATGACCTACGGGAGCCCCAAGTTTCTCAAGTTGGTCAAAATAGCCCTTCATCTTCAGAACATGTGCACTTACAGAGGTGCCAAGGGCCATTTTGCAACTATTTAACGCCTTAGTTGTGAGGAATCTTTCATGACGAGCTTGCTCTTGGAACATTTCCTTGAGCTGACCCATCATCTGGAAAGCCTCAACTCCTTCAAACTGTTTTTGAAGGTCAGTGCTCATTGTGACTAACATGAGACAAGTCACATCGTTACAGTCATCGAAATGCTTCTTCCAAGCATCTCTTTCAGCTCTAGGGTCATTGTTTGCAGGCTATTCAGGGAATGTCCGTATCAAGAACGTCATGCCTTTCTTTCCCCGCTAGGACAATCCTTAAGTTGCGGGCCCAATCAAGGAAATTGGTCCCGCTTAGTTTTTCCTTCTCAAGGACGGATCGCAATGAATTGTGTGATGAATTGGTTGCTATTATCTACATTAAATTATATGCAAAGTTTATTAGTTTTGAGCAAAAAATATTTTCCACAATTTCAACACTTGATAAATAGTGGGAAAAAAAACATTTTACAATAGTTATGGGAAAGTTTTGGCTTTACACCCATAATTAACGTAAAATCACGTAATGGGATTGACATATATATATATATATATATATATATATATATATATATATATATATATATATATATATATATATATATATATGTCCCAGCTATTTCCCATTCTATGCCCTAGGCCCAAAACTATTTTGATAGCCTAGTTAAGTCGGACCATGCCTAAGCATTATGGAAATCACTATTTTCCCATCTCCCTTTACTTAGGTAACCACTTTATCAGTTGCTTTGGCAAGCAGAAAAATGATGATCCAAGCTTATGGAGTGCTTAAGTTATGGTAGGCACTTTAAGACTTAATTAAAACCATTTGATGTGACGTCTAAAATAAATCCATCCAGACATAAAATAAACATCACACGCAGGATATGAAGCGAAAATGTAAATGTGATATAGCATGGCCTATTCCTATAATGACTTCCACGAGCCTTGTGGGAGTCAAGGGTCAATCTAGGTCAAAATCCATCTCATGGATAATGTCTTCGATCCAGCAGCCTCCAGTCTTGTTACATAATTGCTTGGGCATACCCAGCCTTCAATGACTAATCTAAGAAAAGAGTTACAATTTTACATCATAAAGAAAAACGACTCGCAGGTCGTATTATAAAATTACAACCCAAACATGTAAAACAAGAGGTATAATAGGCCATGCTATTCACCATGCTAATATCATATAAAACATGACATAAATAATTCGCGGATATAAATTCAAAGTCTTAAGTCTGCGTAACGACGAATCGGGGCGACGCAGACGGCGGGGTTTTCCAGGGGTAGCGCCCCTGGAAGGAAAATCTGATTCTACATCAGCTCATCGAATGAGTTTTTCCTCCCAGATTTACCCCTCTTCTGCCTTACTTACATAATCGGATTATGTATTGTTTAATCAGATTAACAGAAACAGTTTATGCGCAATAATAGAATTTAATCAAATTAATTTCAGATTCATAGAAACGGTTTATGCAGAATCAATATTCACAGAAACAGTTTATGCCAAATAATCTAATTAAATACACAGAACTGAATCATGCTCGATTTGATAGTAAAACTCTAGCAATTTATGCATATATCACATATATTCATCAAAAGATACATTTTTTAAACGCATTTAAACAGTTTATGCATCTTTAAACGATTTTTTCTGTTTTCAATCATAAACATATCAAATCGTAATTGATAGTGTTATTGTCTGATGAACAATATCGAATAAGAGTCGTATGAGCAAGGCTCTGATACCACTGGGCGGAAACTCGTTCCAAACACCCATGGATGCTCCCCTGAAGGATCCGCTCATATGAAACAATTCGAAAACAGCAATAAAGAACTTACTTTTGCGGATTCAAGAAGCTACTTCTTGAATGGAGGACGACGTTTCTTGGATGCTAATCTGCCACCAACGGAATTCCCTTTGCGGAATATCCCTCTACCGGTATCCACGCGACGAGACGGGCAGCGAGTGCTAGCTCTTCGTCTTTCCAAAGTTCGGGGATTAGAGAGAAAAGGGAGAAGCAGAAGAGAAAACGGTTTTCTAACTCCTTTTGTAATTTCGGCTGAAAAGCAAAAAGCATTAACCTTCTAGGTTTCGGCTAAGAGATGTTATATAGAGTGTGAGAGTTTGTTACTAGAACGACTCTCACCTCTACTCAACTTCTCCCGGCAGTGGGAGTCTCAGAATCCCATGTTCCCTAGACTTTCGCTGGTAGTGGGAGTCCTTATCGGATAATAACTCCCACGTAATCCCAGCTATAGGTAAAATACCGAAATTGCCCCTATCTCTAATTCGAATAATAAACACTTTATTATTTTCAGAAAGACAAATGTCAGATACAATGAACCTAGACACATTCTAGATTCATTGAATCTGGACATGAAGCTCGTTAGCTCGTCTATGCGAGTGACCATGTAGGTTCATCTCACAATGGCAATGAAAACACACTTAGTAGTAGTGTGTGTTCATAAATCACAAGCGGTCCCTAGCAGGACATTGTGACTACCCAAAGTGAATGAATATACAACGGAACCTTATATCAATCCATTATTTAATCCCTTTGTCTCGCGATATCCTAATTAAGCATAAGGCATGGTGGTCGTCACCCTTATTAAGCTTAATTGTATTTATGCTCGATCTCCAGGTAGACTCTTTCGAGAAATAGCATTTGATAACCACTTTATCAAATACATTTGAGCACGGCCATGCATTTAAACAGATAGGACACTACATCCGATACATTGTATTGGACTGTTCCTTGCAATGCCTCTCACATTCAAGCTATGATAGGACACTACATCCGATCATCAGTCGTATTGATTACTTTGTTACAAGTAACGTCCGACTGAGTCAAAACGTGGCTCCATTCATACTAGAATCAATGTAGACATAAGGTCTAAGGATTCTATAATAGTATTGAGGAAGTAATACTTATGACTTAAGACCATGAAGTATTACTTCTCTGACGAATCACGTCCAATACAATGTATCCCTATATATATTGCATCTATGATGTGATTTGTATTCATTACACATGATCAGTAAAACAAGATCATCAATCAACAATCATACTAGTTTTATTTCATAGTAATTAAGCATTACATAAAACCAGGGACTTCTAGAATTGTAATTACATAAGCTAATGAGTTTTACTATCAAATCACACATTTGATAATCAAAAGCAAAATTAACTATTCAATTACATGCTCAAAAGATAATAAAACGCACAACATGTGCTAATGGTCCTAGGGCACTACTAACACTCTTGTGAGTCATGGGTCCAGTATTTCCCTTGAACGAAAGGCTCAGAGTTTAAGGATTCACTCGTATTGTGTCATCGTCCACCACCGTGAACTCCACAAAGACCGTTTGTAGTCCCGTAATTCTTACACCAATTGGGAGAGGGCTCAAATGCAGAGACAACGAGTTATAATATATATATATATATATATATATATATATATATATATATATATATATATATATATATATAACAACGCGAACTCCCATGTTCAAGCTTTAACACACACACACACATATGTAAGAGAATGAATCTTGCAATGGAAACGTTCCTAGACAAGAGTTGAAAACCGGTGACGCCTCTAATTAACACATATCATTTATGACTTCCAAAGCAGTAAAACTCGACAACACAATAATCAAGATGAAGAATGCAAAAGACATATGCAATTAGATTCAATGATTCGTCACACAAGTATGTACAATTCAATAAAGCATGCTTTTAAATCCTTTCAACACAAATTTCCAGAACTATGAACTACACATTTCATGAAGTTTAGGAGAGAAAACATAAGGGTGAAGATCCTTACATGGAAAACATAGCAGGCAAATCAAACACATATATCCAAAAAAAATCAGCGACTTTTAAACTTTAATTACTTTCTACTGGGAACTCCAAATGCAATTCCGTCACTTCTCAATCGTAGCACTTTTGAAACGCACTAAAGAACGTCCAAATCAAAGTTCATTTACTAATTCAATTATGCGAAACGCTCGCAACTTTCTTGTTTTCTCATATTTTCTCCTTCTCTCATTTTCTCTAACTTCTTTTTTCATCTAACCTCTCTTGTTTTTCCAACACTAACCACCAAGAGACATAAAATTCAAAAGGTGACAAAAAGCCCCCAAGGTTTCTTGTTTCGTACACTAAGTCCCCCAACTTATAAACAACATAAAGCTATCCTTAAACATATTAACACATAATTGACATTTAACACATAAAATCAAATAGACATGATATACACGTAAGTTAAAAAAGTAACTATTCATTGAAAATTGAAATTGTGGTTAAAAAGAAAGTAAGAAGAATGTAAAATTTGTAAAAAGTTCATTAAAGGTTGATGTTAAGATTATTTTTGGAAAAAAATTAACGTCAAATGTTATTGCGTAGGCGTAATTTATTTCGTGTGATTATGTGACTACATTTCTATTTATTTTTTTTAACATGTTACTTGTTATGTTGGGTACGTTTCGACGAAGGGCGTAATTGACGTGTATTATAGTTGTGGACTTTGTTGTGATTCACTTAGATGAGTATTTTTTTCCTTTATTCGGGGAGGGGGTGTCGAACCTGGAACCTCACAGTTCCAGGCAGAGTGCTCCCCCACTAGGGCTGCCAATCTCTTGACTAGATGAGTAATTTAATTAGACCACTTATTGGAATTAATTAGGAATTTCATTGGGAATGGAAAAGTACAATAATTAACAATTACATAAAAGAAATTAAATAGAATAAAACAATAAAATTGAAATAGGAAAACAAGGTTTCGCTGAGATTAGGAGATACAGAAAATAATAATAATAATAATAATAATAATAAAAAGAATAACAATCACCAGCATTCGTGGGTTTTTGGGGATAGTAAAAGAAAATAATAAATAAAAAAGTAAAAGCAACATGGAATCATGGACTTCTAGAGAAATGGGTAACCAGAAATCAAAAAGGAAAAGAAGCAGCGGTTGTGCCGCGTGAGATAGAAGGAAGAAAAAGAAATATTTTCGTGAGATTTTTGGGACATTCGAGAGATCGCCGAGTGAGTGTCTCCTGATCGTTTTAGACGCATGATATACTAAAGGAACGGCGTTCGCGATACCTACAAGTGAGTTCAGACGAAAGTCGATTTGGAGATCGGAGCGAAAAGATATCGCACCGGGAGCGGGGTTGATTTCTGAAGTACGTTTTATGCGCACTGCCGGTAGAATCGTCATACAGGTAACATCCGAACTCCAATCGGAGTAATTCTATTTGGTTTAGAAACTAGATTGATAGGGCTATAATCCATCTGGAGATATCGAGATTTTAACCTTTAGATTTTCCTTAATGTATGTCAGAAGTGGAGGGTAGAACCAGATTTTTCCGCACTAGTATGTTTATTGCTTTTTCTAAGGCTTGAAGGTAATTACCCCACCCACCGTTAATTTATGTTCTGATTATTGTATATACAATTGGGTAAATTTGGCATGCCTATTTAATTTGTCTTTATTTATGTTTATTAACTTGTTAATCACATAAATTGTATCTGTTCAATTTTGTGGGTTTTGGGAATCCGTTCTGTAATGGCTTTTTGGGTTATAATTGAGTTGTCCTCATTTGAGTTCATATTTCTGTCCTAATTGGTTTGGTCAAGTGAGTCGTCGCTCCCTAGTGAGCTCGTATTTAGAATCACTAGTTAGCAAGTTTTGTCCGCATTTTGTCCTGATCTGTTCTGTGACCTCAAGTGATCTTCTGCGTTGTTCTTTCCTGTGACCCACACTTAATGGGGCCAATCATTAGGTACGGTAGTGGTTTGTGGAGTATCCGGTAGGGACGATGAGACAATGTAAGGATTGAACCTTAAAATCTGTGTCCCGTAGTTTGGGGGAGAATCCGATCCCACGAGTTTTACTGAATCATCCTAGTTTGGTTGATAACTTGGACCACTGCCGTTATTGCTGAATAGTAGAGAATAGATATGTGAGCTCATGTGGTGGGATTGTGTGTCATAGCAGTAGCGATGTTCTAAGTGTCTAGACGAGGTTGTAATCGGGTGTACCGAATGGGCAACGCGTGGTGCTTGTCGTATACTCGGTTATGGAATCGTTTAGGTGCGAAGAATGTGGTTATTCGCTTAATTATTGCATTTTATATGTTCGTTCTTGTTTTGGTCATTAATTGCTGTTTGTTTGAGTCTGTTTGGTCACATATGGGCGGGATGTTTTGGTATTGATTTGGTGCACTTATGCACAAATTTGGAACTTGTTTTTGTGAAAATCGCAAGTCGCGGATGAACCATTCGTCATAGCATTGGTCCGCAGTAGGTCAATTAACTATTGTCTTACCACGAACGATATATACCGTGGACGATGCTGCTTCGTTCGACTGACTTGGTGTTGTGGTCGATCAGAGCTTCTGTTTTCTGTTTGAGGGTCTGGAAAACCACCGGTCGACCGGATTCCCTGTTAGGTCAACCGAAAGTTCAATGTGGGACTGTTCTGTTATGCCTTTTTGTTCTTTTTTTTTTTTTTCTATCACGTACCATACTGTCCTGTCATGCAATCTAAGTCTTGTGGGACTCGACAACAAAGCGCATCTCTGGCGGTAAGACGTTTTTCTTCTAACCGGTATGTCAGGAGTTTCTAGTCATGCTGGAGGGGAAGTGGGAAACCACTATCGATCCTCCTTTAAAACTAAAAATAAAAAGCCTTGTGGGACTCTAGTTGAGTCGGTTACTTATATTTCCAAAGAGGTATTTTAGGAAACGGGAATCTGAGTTGTCTTTTTCTGTTGTTTTGATTTCTGTTATGTTCTGTCTTATTATTATTGTTTTGGGTCCTTTCTGAGCATCGAAGCTCAAGTCCATCCACTTTATTATTTTGCAAATGATTTAGGTGAAGACTAGTTCTTTGGTGATTGCACATGGGAGGGGGATTATGCCGAGTGATCCTAATTTGCTTAGATTACAAACATTGCTTTCCATTTATAGTTATTCATTTGGAACACTTAGTTTCCTTATTCAAATGTAATAACTTAGAACGTTTTTTGGAGACAGGGTGTGACAAAAGTGGTATCATATCAGGCCGAATCTTAGAGATAAAATCTGTAATGAACTTAGGATAATCAGAACACGTAATGTGAGGTGTGTGATAGGTAGAAATCATGGACTATGATGTTTCTATTTACTTAACACTGTATCCTATATTCTACTGATATGTGCTACATTGAATGTATATCGAAATTCGTAAATAGATAAATGTTAGGAATAGAGGATTTCTAAAAAAAAATACTAGCAAGTTACTTATTGGAACCTTAACATTCTATATGAGCTAAATGTGATCCGAAGTTGAGATATAGAATGACAAGATCTTTAACCAAAATCTTCAATTAGTCCTTCATTTCCAGTATGATTCACAGTTATTTAGAGTAATAGTAAGAATCTTAGCATATGTATGAGACGGTTTCAGCATTTAGTAGCACCAAATAAATAATCTTGACTTGAGACTTTTTAGTGGGTTTTGAGAGAGTGAAATTAATGTATAGATTAATGAGAACTAACATATTTTAACCTAAACAAATACAAGGAGAAAATTGATTTAGGGATAAATTAGTCAATTAGTATACAATTTATTGTAATTTATTTTTTTATTTTGCAACAAAAACTAAATCTAAAAAAAAATTATATTGAAACTAATAATATTTTAGTCACTTAAAAAAAATAAGCAATGGAGAACATATTCAAAGTCTTTTCGCTAACAAGAAGTGCAAAAGGCTTTAAAACAAAAAGGTGCAAATACCCTTGCCATGACAATTAAAAACTCTTTCTTTTATTTTTTTACTATTTTCCGAACAGAAGCTTGAAAGTAGTTTTACAATAATAAATAAATAAATAAAATCATAAATTTCTTTACAAAATAAAAGCCAATACTGTTAAAGTTCTTTAAATATAAAACATATGTTGCAGTTGACATATTGAAAAGATTATTTTCTCTGAATTAAATAAAATTATTTTTAAAAATAAAGAAAAACTAGATTAATTTTTTTGGAAGTTAGTTTTAAAAGTATAAATATACAAGTCATTTTATGCACTAAAAAAGAGGAGTAAAAGAAGTTTTTTTGAAAGTGAAAATATCATTTTTTTTCCAATCAATATCCCAATCGAAAATAGAGGCTTCTTTTCGAGTGAAGTTTTGTAGTTTTCGTAATGGTTTAGGTATTGTGCAAAAGGTTGACGATTGACACCCTTCTAGCGGTTAACAAGTACTGTCTTTGACATTTTCACTCAATTTTTCACAATTATTTTAAAAATAAGGAGTTTAAAAATCTCATATGGAGGACGACTACCAAAATATAAAATGTGACATTTTACTGAAATAATTGAGAAATTTATTGAAATAGTTATTGAAATAGAATATTAGGCAAATGAAATATTAGACGGGAATTCTTTAAGAATTAGAGCATGATGGAATGGATTACGGTCCTGCAAGTAAAACCCTTTCGTAGGAAAAAAAAGAAAAGAAAAGAAAAATCCCACGTCATATAACCACCCACCCATTTTCCGCCTCACTACATCTTTCCCACCTCCTCTTCCTCATGCCTTTCACTGTTTTCCTTCGAAACGGAGAGCTTTGAGATATCCTGATCAGATCAAAATCCAAAATCAAACAATCTTTCTCTTTTCGTTCTTCCAGATTCTCTTGTCTTCAGACAAAAAATGGGTCAGAGTAGTCTCATCTTCTTCTAGCACAGGTGAAGGGCACATCACATCTTGAACGGGGAGGAATGTGCTAGATTTTTTCGGCAATTAGGGCATAGGGAAGGGGGTTGTGTCACACCCCGTCTCCAGAGTGATGACGTGGTAGTCCCTCATTGGTTAATGAAGCAACTAATCCACAGTCAGAGATTACTAATTAAGGCAGTTCAATTATGGGATCCATAAATAGTAATAAATGTGCTAGCGGAAGCATTATTTGAAAAAAAAAACTAAGTTATTATATCTGGTAAATGAACTACAAGTTCCAATTAAAAACTATAAAAAGAAATAACAAATGTGAATTATTCAGTTAAGATCACTCTTCGTAATCCCCATCCCAAACTCCATCATCATAGGTATAATCAACATCTACAAAACCTGAAACAGGAAAACCGGATATCGGACTGAGCTTCAGTGATTAGCAGGGACCTAAAGTAGTAATAAAGATAATAAAGACAGAACACCATAAACAGATACAGATAATGAAGATGCCCGTTTCCTAAAATACCTCTATGGAAGTATATGCAAATGACTTGTCTCAAAGTCAAGCAAGACTCAGAACCCAATGCAAGACAGTACAGTACAGTACAGAATATATCAGAACATAACAGTGGTTGCGGTTTTTAGAAAATGAGAAGCAAACTTGTGCAAAAATGCACTAAACAATACCCAACTCTCCCCAACTCATATGCGACCAAATAGACTCCAAGCAAACAGCAACTAAAGACCCAAAACAAGGACGAACACATATAATGCAACAATTAAGCAATTAACAACATTCTTCGCACCTAAACTATTCCATAACCGAGTGTACGACAAGCACCACACGTTGCCCATCTGGTACACCCAATCACATACTCGTCTTAGATACTTAGAACATCGCTAATGCTATGACACACAATCCCACTACATGAGCTTACTAGACTAGTCACTAATACTCAGTAATAACGACAATGGTCCCAATTATCAACCAAAATATGAAGGTTCAGTATCTACACGTGGGTTCAGATTTTCCCCGAACGAAAGTACCCGGGTTTAAGGATCCATCAATTACATTGTATCATCACCCCCAACCAGGGACTCCACTAAACCACTACCGTATCTGATGATTTGCCCCATCAGATGAGGACCCCGAACAGAACAGAACAGAGTAGAAAGGTCACTTGGGACTGCATAATAGATCAGGAAGAAGGCGGACAGATCCTTCTAACTGTTGTTCCTAGACGCAGCTCAATATGGGCGACGACTCAGTCGACCAAACCAAATAGGACAACAACAACGACTCCAAATAAGACCAAAAAACAATTAATAAAAGAGGCAATTACAAAAAGGACTCCCTAGTCCCCAGAACAGTACATATGCAGTGCAGAGACAATTTATAATATTTTAGCAATTAATGAAAGTAATTAAAAATTAAATGTAGACATGCTCAAATAATCTAACAATTCAGGAATTCAATTAAGCCAACGAAAACCCCAACACGACAACAATTATTTCATGGCAGTTCATGCTTTTAATATACCCAAAATACTATAAAAATATGTCAGAACAGTATATTAGTATTATCCATAATTATAAAAAAGAAAACAACAGAGGAAAGCGGGGTCCCTACCTCGAATCATTAGAAAATGCGATTTAGTTCGAGAACTGGAAAAATCTGGTTCTTCCTTCTACTTCTGACATACATTACGAAAAATCTAACGGTTAAAATCTCGATTCCTCCGGTTAGATTATAGCCCTATCAGTCTAGTTTCTAAATCAAAAAGAATTACCCGATCGGAGCTCCGATTTTACCTATAGGACGATTCTACCAAAACTTTGAAGAAAATGAAATTCATAGATCATCCCCGCTCCCGGTGAATTATATTTCTGCTCAGAACTCCAAAGAGACTACCGTCTGCATTCCCTCTAAGCCTTCGTGATTAACTTTGATTCGACGTATCCCGCAATGAAAACTAATGTCTCGAACTCCATCAATTTCCGTGTTGAAGTTGCCAAAATATTTAATCTCACGAAATATTTTATTTCTGTCTTGTTAGGTTATGGAGCCTAAGTCTACAAGGATTAGGAAATAAGAAATGAATAGGACTCTTCCATATATGAGTTATCCTAATGTTAAGTGGAATTGGATATTGAATCCAATTAGGAGTCGGGGTTTTTCTTTTCCTATAAATAGCTCATCTATGTAACCTTAATATTGTATCTCATCACATAGTAATATCCTGGCTTGGTAGTGCCCCCAGACGTAGTCAATTCTTTGACGAACTGGGTAAACAATTTCTTGTGTCTTTCTTTATTGTTTTTCGATCTAGTTTTCTATCCCAAATATTGTTGTTTATTTCCCAACAATTGGTATCGGGAGCTCAGTTCGAGAGCGACGAAATAAACATGATGGGTGAAGGGAAATTGCCGATCGAAAAATTTGACGGAGCAGATTTTGGGTTCTGGAAGATGCAGATTGAGGATTACATATATGGTAAACATCTGTATCAACCTCTTGGGGAGAAACCGGAAGATATGAAAGACGATGATTGGAAGTTGTTGGACAGGAAGGCGATGAGCGTCGTGCGTTTGTCTTTATCCAGAAACGTGGCGCTCAATACGGTCAAAGCAAAAACTACCAAGGAGATGTTGGAGACATTATCGGAGATGTACGAGAAGCCATCGGCACAGAAACAAGGTTTTTTCGATGCGGCGTCATGTTTAACCTAAAGATGGCAGAAAGTACTGCGGTTTCCAATCACCTCAATGAGTTCAATGTGATATTAGCTCAATTGAGCTCAGTTGAGATTGATTTCGATAATGAGGTACGTGCCTTAATTTTGCTGTCTTCTCTACCAGAGAGTTGGGGTGGAACAGTTACTGCTGTTAGTGTTTCAGCAGGGAAGGTGAAGCTTAGGTTTGACGAAGTCAGAGACCTGATTATGAGTAAAGAAATTCGCAGGAAAGAATCGGGTATAGCTTCGGGATCAGCCCTGAGTACAAAAAATAGGGGCAGATCAGAATCAAGGTCGAAATTCTACCGAGGTAGATCAAAGTCGAGAGACAGGAAGCATAAGAGAGACAAGAGCACAATTAAATGTTTTAATTGTGGGCAATATGGGCACTACAAGAGAGAGTGCACAACACCGTCGAAGGAAGATAACAAATTAGCAATTGCAGCAATGGAAGAAATCTCAGATGCATTAATTTTGAGTGTGAACAGTCCATTGGAATCATGGGTTTTGGATTCGGGGAGCATCGTTTCATTCATGCAATAGTATTGATGTAATGGAACGTTACACTTCGGGAGATTTTGGTAAGGTTTATCTTGCTGATGATGAGCCTTTGGAAATCGTGGGGAAGGGAGATGTTCGGATCAAAACACCACATGGAACTGTATTGCAGCTGAGTAATGTCAGATATGTTCCTAGGTTAAAGAGGAATTTGCTTTCTGTTGGACAATTGGATGATGACGGTTATTATTTTACATTCGGTGGTGGTTCTTGGAAGATAACCAAAGGAGCTATGGTAGTAGCTCGAGGAAAGAAGGATGGTACGTTGTATTTGACGAATAACACTCGTGAAAGTATTGCTCTTGCAGGTGCAATTAGTGATACAGATTTATGGCATAGTCGTCTTGGCCACATGAGTGAGAAGGGGATGAAAGTATTGTGTTCAAAGGGTAAACTGCCAGACCTCAAGATTGTTGAAGTCGGTTTATGTGAGGATTGTGTTTTCGGGAAACAGAAAATGGTGAGTTTCTCGAAGAGTGGCAGAACTTTGAAAAGTCATAAGCTAGAGTTGGTACATAGTGACTTATGGGGACCAGCACCGGTGACATCTCTTGGTGGTGCGTCATATTACATGACTTTCATTGATGACTCCACAAGAAATGTATGGGTTTATTTTCTGAAAAATAAATCTGATGCTTTTAGTACCTTTAAAACATGGAAAGCCTTGGTAGAAACTGAAACAGGTCTAAAAGTGAAGTGTTTGAGATCCGACAATGGTGGAGAGTATGAGCTCCGTGAGTTCAAACAGTTTTGTGCTGCGAATGGTATTCGCATGGAAAAGACCCTGAGAGGAACTCCTCAGCAGAATGGTGTTGCAGAACGTATGAACAGAACCTTGAATGAGCGTGCTAGGTGCATGAGGTTGAAGTGTGGACTGCCAAAGATGTTTTGGGCAGAAGCAGTTAACACTGCTGCATTCCTTATTAATAGAGGACAATCAACCCCCTTGGAGAATGGCATACCAGAAGAAGCATGGACTGGTAAAGAGGTAAACCTAGAATTTCTTCGTGTTTTTGGTTGTGTTTCTTATGTTCATGTTGATGCTGCTGATAGAAGGAAGTTGGATGCTAAATCTATCAAGTGTACGTTTATTGGATATGGTGGTGACGAATTTGGTTATAGATTTTGGGATGAGCAAAGTCGGAAAGTAATTCGTAGTCGAGATGTCATATTCAATGAACAAGTATTGTACAAAGATAGGTTGGGTGCATCAGAGGCTCAGGTTGAGAGACCCGAAGTTGTTGAGCTAGATATTTCGAACTCAGGTGGGAGCAAGATTGTTCAAAATGATCAAGTGGTTGTTGAGGCAGAACCACAAACACCACCTCCAAAAACACAGCGGCGGAAATCAACCCGGAATTGTGGACCACCAGACAGGTTTTCGCCTTCAAGGTATAATAACTATCTTTTGTTGACTGATAGTGGTGATCCTGAGTGTTATGCAGAGGCTATACGAAGCGATCAAGGAGGCAAGAGGAAGCTTGCAATGGACGATGAGATGAATTCACTATTGTCCAATGATACTTGGGAACTAGTTAAGCTCCCAAAGGGAAAGAAGGCACTGCATTGTAAATGGGTCTTCAGAATTAAAGTAGAGGTAGATGCAAGCGAGCGTTACAAAGCAAGACTGGTTGTGAAGGGATTTCAGCAGAAATACGATATTGATTATACTGATGTTTTTACGCCTGTTGTAAAACTAACAACTATTCGGTTGGTTTTGGATGTAAAAACAACCTTTCTTCATGGTGATTTGGAGGAAGAAATATACATGGTGCAACCAGAAGGATACATTGCGGAGGGTAACAGTGAGCTCGTTTGTAAACTGAAGAAGAGCTTGTATGGCTTGAAACAGGCTCCGAGACAGTGGTATAAGAAGTTTGATGGATTCATGCTTGAGATTGGCTTCATCAGATGCGAAGCTGACCATTGTTGCTACTTCAAGAGGTTTGGAGATGGATATATCATTTTGTTGTTATATGTTGATGACATGTTAATAGCAGGTTCTAGTGCTCGAGAAGTGAGTAAGTTGAAGGGGCAGTTGTCTGAACGATTTGCTATGAAGGACTTTGGAGAGGCTAAGCAGATACTGGGTATGCGGATTATTCGAGATAAGCCCTGCAGGGAAAGCTACATCATCACAGGTCGATTATATCAACAAGGTTACGAAAAAGGTTCGGTGATGCGAGGATGCGAAACCGATGAAGTGTTCCATTGGGCAGCCACTTCAAACTATCTAAGAAGGAATCACCAAAGAGTGTTGAAGAACGTGCTCATATGCGGGAAGATCCCATATGCTTGACAATTGATAGCATAATGTATGCTATGGTGTGTACAAGACCGAGATATTGCACATGCGGTGGGAGTAGTTAGCGGGGTTTATGAGCAATCCCGGGTAAACAACATTGGGAAGCGGTGAAGTGGATTCTTAGATACTTAAGAGGTACCACGAGAGAGAGCCTTATGTTTGAAGGCGAAATATTGAATTGGCCGGGTATGTTGATGCAGATTTGGCATCAAGCGATCTTTATAAAAGTAGGAGTACAACCGGGTATGTATTTACTTTGGGTGGTACCCACGATTTCTTGGGCTTCTAAGTTGCGGAAGATCGTGGCCTTATCTACTACTGAAACGGGAATATGTAGCAGTGATGAGAGGCTAGTAAAGAGATGGTATGGTTGCGGGAATTTCTTGCGTGAATTGGGGAAGGAGCGAGAATAATAGAGTTCTCTACGGCGATAGTCGAGTGCTATCTTCTTAGCAAAGAACCCGAGCATTTCATTCAAGAACAAAGCATATTGAGTTGAGGTATCACTACATACGCTATCTCTTGGAGATTAAGGTCTTACGGCTTATGAAGATTCGAGGAAGTGAAAATCCTGCTGATATGTTGACTAAGGTTGTGACCTTAGAGAAGTTGAAGCTCTGCATGGCTTCAAGTGGTCTTATAGCTTGAGATGGAGGCTTGGTGCTACTACACAGCTATGGATTACTGAAGAAGAGGTGGTTACATTAGAGTTAGTCTCCAGGTGGGAGATTGTTAGGTTATGGAGCCTAAGTCTACAAGGATTAGGAAATAAGAAAGGAATAGGACTCTTCCATATATGAGCTATCCTAATGTTAAGTGGAATTGGATATTGAATCCAATTAGGAGTCGGGGTTTTTCTTTTCCTATAAATAGCTCATCTATGTAACCTTAATATTGTATCTCATCACCTAGTAATATCCTGGCTTGGTAGTGCCCCCAGACGTAGTCAATTCTTTGACGAAATGGGTAAACAATTTCTTGTGTCTTTCTTTATTGTTTTTCGATCTAGTTTTCTATCCCAAATATTGTTTTTTATTTCCCAACATGTCTCACGCGGCAAAGCCGGCTTCTTTTCTTTTTGATGTTTGATTGGGCACACGATACCCTAGGCACCCCCAATGCCGCCCCACATTGCTTCCCATTTTATTTTATTTTTGTTTCCATTACCCTGATACCACGAAATGCCTTTTCTTTTCCTTATTTTATTTTCGTTAATCCTTATTCCAGCGAATTCTTCTTTTTACTAAGTTCCTTTTTAATTTATCAAAAGGTGTCCTAGTCCAGTGGGGCAAGCATCTACCCACATCGTGGGTTCGATACCCTCACGCTCGTGTGCGGCAAGCTTTAATCTCACTTTCTATGGCTATCTTCTCCTTGTCTGAGGCAGTTCTCTCTCCCCTATATGGGAGAACCGCCCAATCGAGCTTCAAAAACAAATTCCTCTTTAATCTAATTTCCTTATTTCTTCGTTTTAATTCATTTTTCTAATTAATTCAATTCTCAATTGCACATCTAATTAAATTACACATCTAGGTGAATTACAATTAAATTTCCAACTACGATACGCGTGCGAAATGTCCTGATAACTCGTAAATTTAACTATATTTTCTTCTACTTTTATAGTAATTTTGAGCTTCAAAAAGTATTTACATATTGAGTTTGGGGCTTAGAATGGTATAATCCTCACTTCTTTGTGTTTACATTTGTATGGGCAAAATAGTCTTTTGAAGGATAAATGTGAACCGACTTGCAGAATAAGAAAGAACCAGATGGAATTGAAGATATGACCTTTACGGACTAGAAGAGTTGTGGTATACTTCAACTACTTTAAAAAATCTTGAAGAGTTATATTTTATATCAACTACTTTAAAGGAGTGTGGAGAGTTTTAATATATGTCAGTTACCTTAAGCTAGCAGGTTTCTAATTCTATAAATACTCTTTAATAGTCTTAGGAAAATTCATTCAATCATTATTTAGATTATTCTAGGTTTTAGTTTTTCTCTAGAATTAGCCCTCTTCTAGGGTTAATCTTTATAGTTCTTTTAATTACAAATTTTGTAGACAATATTGAAGCTTTGATGATTGAAGTACTTTTGAAGATTATTTTGGTTTCAAGTTTGAGATTTTATTTGAATCCAGGGATGTTTTTCTTATATTCTCTCTTCTAATTTGTTATTGAATTTCTTCTCTAGTATGAACTAAATATTTATTCTAAGGCCATGATGTAGCTAGATTAATTTTATATATTATTCTTGTGATTTTGTTATTCAATAGGTGTTGTGGAATTAATTTCTTATTATTATTCTTAATGCTTTTGTGTGATTAGCAACCACTCAAATTGTCTTTACATTAACTTGGAAGATTTGCGATAGCTGACCTTGTTAATTAGGTTAAATAATCTGAACATAAATTGCATGCAAGATAGACATATACTTGTATGGTTTGTGCGATCTTTATGATTTCATATGTTTAATGCATTTTTTTGAGTTAAAATCAACATAGACATATAGTTGGTTTATTCATGAGAATAGGTTTGATAAGCCTTGAAAAGAGTTTATTAGATATAATTGGAAATCGATCGATTATTGAAACTCATTCTAGAATAACATATCATTAGGATAATATATTAGTTAATTTAGTGAATTCATGTGCCTTAGATCTTTCTCGTATCAAACTTCTTGTTCATGTTATTTGTTTTATGTTAGTTAATTAATTTAGTTTAATTAAATCATCATCAACCATCAGATTTATTTTACATGCTTTTGATCATTGTAGAATTATTTACTTAAGAATTAATTAATCATTATTTTCTGTGTGATAGACCTTGACTACTACAACATCGACCTAATATAATTTTCAGTATAAATTTTGCGTGTCATGTACCTCAATAAAACGTACACAAACATAACAAGTAACATGTTATAAAATTAAATGGACACATAGTCACGAAATCACACGAAAAATATTACGCTCACATAGTTACTAGCGAAAAATTAATTACATGTCAAATATCGCGTAAAAAAAACTTACGGGTTTCACAGGTTGCCTTAATTTTGAAGCGACAAGGGGAGAGAGTTACTTGGGTTTTTAGCGAGAGGAAGGAACTTGGGAAGGATTGTCTAGATTTTTCAGTGTAAGCGGTGGCAACCAGAGACAGCAGCGGGTGGTAGTGTTCTTCTACTTTTTCCCATGGCAGACAATTTGCAGAAGGGTTCTTGTTGAACCTTTTTCCCCTGAAGGTTGTAATTTGACTAAAGTGGTCAGAGGGAGATAACCTAACCAGAGGAGGAGGAGGCAAGGCGATGGGGATTGGGGGTGATGACAGGCTGGTGGTAAAGAAATTATTTATTTTTAATTTGGAAAAGGGTTTTGGTGTTCTGCAAAGGATGAGGGTTAGAGGATAGTTGTGGTAAAAAGTGTGTGCTACCGGGCACAGTGTTTGCAAAGATCCCTCATTTTGGCAAGTGATTGTTATGCCTACCATTGAGGATGTTACAAGTTAAAGAAGTGCAAAAAGAGTAATCAGCACAAGCTTTTGATGAGTTGGAACATAAAGAAGAGCTCGAGATTGAGAGTGAATTCTCTTTTTCATTGAATGAATATACAATGAAGTATGCACAGGTATTTATAGATTTCTGTAATCTATGTACAAGTGTTCAAAGTACAATAAGATTAAGCTATACACAAAGCTAAAATACACTGCTAATGTGCACTGTAACTGTATGATAAAATGCACCTAACTGCCTCTTAAACTTTGAGCGGGTAAATCTGTTACAACTGATTCCACATGGTTGCTGGGCTATGATCATCTGTTTCTCTACTTCCAGAACCTTCTGTTTGAGCTTTATTCGATATGTTGTCCATCTGGTCTGTTTGTTTACTATATGTCTTCTTTGTGCTTTTACTTTCCTGCTGAGCTGTGCTTTGTCTTTGTTGCTGTACTTTGGAGCTCCTTGAGTTGAGCTCCTTTGTTGAGCTCCTTGAGTTGAGCTCCACAGGGAGTTTATTCATATATTTTGATAACCCCCCACAATCTGTACCAGGGAAAATATTCTGAATGTTTAGGGATTGTAGTAAAGGATAGAAAATGGATGGATCTAAAGCCTTGGTAAAAATGTCAGCCAGTTGCAAACTGCTAGGTATAGGTAAAGGTTTGAGTAGACCATTTAGATATTTTTCCCTAACAAAATGGCAATCCAACTCAATGTGCTTTGTTCTTTCATGAAATACTGGATTTTCAACAATATATATTGCACTATTGTTGTCACAATATAATGGGATAGGTAAGGATATATGAATCTGAAAATCTTTAAGTAGATATACTAGCCATTGAAGTTCACATGATGTAAGAGCAAGTGCCCACGTATTCGACCTCGACTAAACTTCTTGATAGTGTAGGTTGCTTCTTAGCTTTCCAAGCGATGAGTGAATGACCAAGAAAAAACACGAAACCTCGTTATAGACTTTTCCGGTATCGATACATCCCAGCTAATCCCGAGTCTGAGAAGGCTTTAAGTTGCAAAGGAGAATTAGCTGCATAAAATAAGCCTTGTCCTGGAGCATTTTTAATGTATCTGAGAAGTCTGTGTGCAGCCTTGTAATGCAATTCAGTAGGAATGTCAAGAAATTGACTTAGACTGTTGAACTGCAAATTGAATATCTGGTCTAGTGATGGCCAAATATAATAACTTTCCAACAAGCCTTCTATAGGATGTATTGTCAGCCAATAAGGGTGAATCTCCAATACTTAGTTTTGTCCTTGAATCCATAGGAGTTGAAACTGCTTTACATTCCAGAAAATCTTCTTCTTTAAGAAGATCCAAGGCATATTTTCTCTGGGACAGATTGATGCCTTGAGAAGTTCTGGAAATTTCAAGTCCTGGAAAGTACTTAAGATTCCCTAGATCTTTGATCTTAAAAGTCCGATCAAGAAATGACTTAATCGTTTGTTTAGAGAATCAATGTCACTTCTCGTTAGAATAATGTCATCTACATAGACAAGCAAAGCTGAGAAACCAAAAGAAGTAACTTTTGTAAACAAGCTGTAATCTGATTTAGATTGAACAAAACCTTGGCTGATAAGTGCAATGGTGAGCTTGAGATTCCATTGTCTGTTTGCTTGTTTAAGTCCATATATGGACTTTTGTAATTTGCATACCAGTGTTGTTCCTGAAGGACAATCAGGAACCTCATATCCAGAAGGTAGTGTCATATATAATACTTCTTCCAAATCACCATGTAGAAAAGTATTGTTTATGTCCAATTGTTGTAAGTGCCAGTTATTGATAGCAGCTAGGGCTAATAATAGCCTGATAGTGGAAATCTTAGCAACAGGAGAAAAGGTGTCTAAGTAGTCAATACCTGCAACTTGGGTGTAGCCTTTTGCCACTAGTCTGGCTTTTAGTCTTTCTATCACACCACTACTTCTGTATTTGATTCTATACACCCACTTGCATCCTATGGCCTTCTTTCCTGGAGGAAGAGAAACAATGATCCAGGTTTTTGTTGATTCCAAAGCTGAAATTTCTGCTTTCATTGCATCCTGCCATTCTTGAAATCTTGCTGCTTCAACAAAAGATTTAGGCTCATATGTAACATTTAAACTCATAACATATGACAAGTTAGATTCGATGAAGCTTTTGATAGGAGATAGCCCTGATTAACGGGAATGAGGAGAACTATGTGAGATAGGTTTATAGACAAAGTCTTTCAAATAAGTAGAAGGAATTCTATTTCTGGTAGACCTTCTAGATGAAACAGAAGAAGGAATAGAATGAACAGAAATAGGTTGAGAGTTCTCTGAGTCATTGATTACAAGATCATTGTTATCAGAGTTATTAGAAGGCATATAAACATCTGAGAGAGGATCTATGCCTGTAACAGGGATATTTAAAGATTTTTCTGAACAGAAAATGTCATTATGATCAGAATTACTAGAGTAAGGAAATAAAGTCTCATAAAATGTGACATTTCTGGAAATGAAAATTTTTCTAGAAGTCAAGTTAAGAAGTAGATGACCTTTGCTTGAAACAGGAACCCCTAAATATACACATTTCATACTTCTTGGATCAAACTTGGTTCTTCCTTGCTCCAAAGTGTTAGCAAAGGCAAGGCAACCAAAAACCTTGAAGGATTGATAATCATGTAGCTTGTTGTACAACATTTCATATGGGGATTTGTCTTTAAGAATGGGAGTAGGAGTGGCATTTATAAGTTTGACAGCATGTAGGATAAAAAAATTCCAATATGCAAGAGGTAAGGATGACTGAAATTTTAAACTTCTAGCCACATTTAGAATGTGTTGATGCTTTCTTTCAACTAATCCATTTTGTTACGGTGTTTCAACACATGTTGTTTGATGAATGATGCCTTTTGAAGAATAGAAATCGAGGGCATCATGAATTCTTGACCATTATGCTGTTCTTATAGTTTTGATGACAATGTCAAATTGAGTTTTAACATGTTGACAAAAGGATTGAATAAGATTTACGGCCTCGATTTATTTTTCATCGGAAAAAGTCCAACAAAATCGGTATACTCATCAACAATAGTAAGAAAGTAATGATGTCCATGAATAGAAGCAATTTTAAGTGGTCCCCATATGTCAATGTGTACATTCTGAAAAATGGTAACAGCTACATCAATTCTTTCAGCAAATGATGCTTTCTTTTGTTTAGCTAAGGGACATATAGGGCAAAATGATGTTTCAGGAATAATAACATCAGATAATACTTTCTTAACAGCTTTAAGTCTAGGAATAGAGGAATGTCCTAATCTATAGTGCCACAGCAAGGAGTCTTTACATTTATTTGGATGAGACTGACTAGAAACTTGCAAGGCTACAGAATTATTTAATGAACCTAGTTGTAAGTAGTATAGTCCTCTCACAAGCTTAGTTGTACCAATCTTCTTCAAGCTCTGCCTGGCCTGAAGAATGCAACCATCAGGTATAAAAGCTACAAGACATTCAGACTTAGAAACAAGTTCACTAACAGAGATGAGATTAAAGCCAAAATTTGGCACAAAGAGAACATTATAAAGAATAAGAGATGAGTTAAGTTTAATAGTACCTTTGTGAGTAACATTTACTCTAGTACCATTAGGAAGATTAACAAAGGCAGATTTAACAGGATAGTAGGATGAGAAATGTTGAATAGAACAAGTAATGTGATCAGTAGCCCCTGAATCAACTACCCATACATTTGAGTTTAATTGAGAATTTTTACCTGGATCATTTTGCTGTGCAGCAAAGTTTGCAGTCATAGCATAAGATACATTAGCATTCTCATCATTATTTGGATTTGTTGTAGCTGCTGCTGTGTTAGCATCTTCACTTGTGTGTGATCCTTTCAGTAGTTTCACAAGTTCTTGATACTGCTCCTTGGTAAACACAGAGTTCAAGGAGTTAGTAACAGCATTTACACTTCCTATGGTATTTATACCTGCATAGCTAGCTGTATATCCTCCTGTCTTGCTTTTGTTGTTCATAGAATTTATTTGAGATGCACCTGAACCTTTGAAATTTGGAGGAAAGCCATACTTTTTGTAGCATCTGTCTACAGTATGACCATTCCTATTGCAGTAGGAACATACAAGTGTTTTATTTCCTCCATATCCAGAGTTTCTGCCTCCAATATTCCTTGAGTTGAGCTCCACAGGGAGTTTATTCACATATTTTGATAGAGGATCCCACCAACATTCCTTACGATTTTGATGTAATCTGTCGTCATGTTGTGGATCGTAACCAGGGCCAGTTGATTGATATTCAAATTGAGTATTATGGAACCAGTAAATTGCTCAAGTATATCGCTCGTAGGTAAATGTTACTCCCTATTTTGTATATATAATCCAACAAAATTAGTATTATTTGATGAAAATTTTGTTTTATCATTTTTTTTGTAAATTAGGGTTCTTCGTTTAGGAATTATGTTAATAGAAATAAAGCATGCCAGACCAATAGCTAGAGTTTAATCGAACTTGAAAGATTTGAATGTCATGTGAGTACCTTTTAAGAGGGTACAATTTCTGATGCCAAAGGTACAAGCTTTCAGGTGCTATGGTCTGTCAAGAAGGATTCTCTGTAATATTTGTTCAAGAACATTGTGAGTGAGGAGTGTAAAGGCTTAATATTTAAAGAGTATTATTTAATTATAGCCATGAGATTTGTATGTCATTCAGCATTTAATTATAGACATAAGTTTGTAATATTTTGGGCTTCAGGGTTACAATTTAAGGACATCGATGTTAAATTTTGATATGTATTTGTTTTTTTTTCTTTTTTCTGAACGGTGTTAATAGTATGTGCAAATTTTACTATTTCTGAGGTCGGGGTAAAAGAAATCACCTGAAGCCAAATTCTAGGCACTTGTATTGTGTGATTCTATCCCCCGAAAAAATTTCAATTAGATTGTTCAGCATAGACATTTCGTAGAATACACGTCATCCTATCAAGGGCACATTTTGGATGTCAATACTCTTAAATGAAGGGCTTTGAGTTTATACATGTATTCTTCATTCAATTCAATATATGTGGCTGAGTTATCATTTATTTACTTGTTTGAGGAAAAGATAGGGTAGTCAATTAAGTGATTTGTTGGCATTTGTGCCTATGTGATTTGTTCTATATTGTTGAGGGTCTTGGTACTTGGTTTATATATATATATATATATATATATATATATATATATATATATATATATATATATATATATATATATATATATATTCCATTAACCAAAGAATACATGAGATATCATACAACTAAAGAACCATTTATCTTCATTGTAAATAGTGTAAGTTCTGAAAAACTACCCCCTAGCTCATTTAGAATGGAATGGTTTGTGATGTGAAATTTGCAAGTGCACAACTATCAAATAAGTAATAAAGTGATAAGTAAAAGACCGTCCCAACGAAAATTGATTATCTAACTAACTTAACCTAAACCAAAATAGAAATGGAATAAATTAACTAAAATAACTAAGAGTGAATGACAATTAAAGTAAAGTAAATATGCGAAATGAAGATAATATATGGAATGAATGGACTAAGACACCCCTAATCCAATCTACTCCTGTTATGGACTAATGAATGATCTCTTTAAATTAAGTCTCAACTTGGTTAATGGTAGAATCCCCGAATATAAGCTAGATCCAATCTCTTGGCAAAAAGCTCCTAGCTTTAGAGAAAAAATCAATCGTATCTTTACGTTATTTTAAGACCTAAAACTGCATAAAATGCTATGGTGTTCCCTAACTTTTGTTTCCTACTCGCTAGAAACCACACAAGGAAAATCGAATCTCTCTTTTGCCAATTTTACGTTGTGTTGTTATTATCCTTGATCCAATTAAATCTATAACTTCTTAGTCTCTAGAAGTAATTTAGGTTCATGCAATAATTGGCCAAGCATTAAGAACAAATATTAATAATTAACCTAATTAGAGAAAAGATGTAATCTTTATTAGAAATCAAACATTAACAATAAAAGTTTCGACCTTCAAAAGAAGGTCTTAGTTACGAAGAATTTAGATAGACATGAACATGTTCAAAACCATATAATAATTTAACATGAATTAAACAAGAACTAGAAAGAGTCTGGTGATCGTCGGAGTCGGAACTGAAAATTGCGCCTTGTCCTGCTCTCCGCTTCTCTGCCTTGTACCTGTGGAAGATGAATTATGAATGGTATGTATATGGGTGCCTTTTAGCTGCTGAATTACTCCTCTTTATATAGGTGTTAAAAGTTGCCTATCAATCCAATTCCGATTCCAGTAGAACACTTGCCTTATTTATCAATTTCCAAATTCTATAAGGAGTTCAGTTTATCAACTTTCTTTTTTGTTATTTCCTCCTATTTCCCTTCTTGCTCTGCTGGTTCTTTATGGAAATCACATACTAAATTAGGCTCCAGAAAATATGGCAGTGTAGGGCCAAAGGCTTTTGAATTCTCTTATGACAATTTCCTTTTCTTGTTTTGCTTTTCTGCTGCCTGTTTACGTTTTCTTTCTTTATTTTTTTCTTCTTTTCTTTTTGCATAAATTACTATTTTCCCCCTGTATTATAATTTTAAAATAATATTATTATATTAACTAGTATAAGCACATAATCCATATTAATGAATCAAAGTCAAAAGAATTTATATCAAATTAGCATAATCTGAGTGAGAAAATAGTATTAAAAGTAGGTAAATTGTGATCTCATCAGTTTGGAGAACAAAAAGTTTTGTTTGAGATGTCATGTAATGAACTGAATGGCTCCTTCCTTTGTCTTGTTTCTTTGTATGAATCTTTGGGATCATTGTAACTTTGGCACTGATTGCATCAATGCATGCTCATGTTGTTTTGGGCTGAATGATGGATCATATTTGGAGTAACTACTACATAACAATGAATTTCTAACCGCTGGTACATATCCTTGGCACACAGACACCGTAGTTCCAAAACATTTTTAAATATTATTTGTCATAACGTGCTACATCTGTGGATTGATTTTACACTCATTGACGTCTTTGGATCTTCACTCTGTCTTGCATATGTAGGCAGCTCAAAAGGCTTCGAATTGCTTCTTGCTATGACATATCTACTAATGCTCTGAGTAGATTTCCATTGTTGGAGGAGATACACATTTTCTTTGCATTTGTCTCCACTAATCATGTAGAAATGGTTGGCTGTTCATGCCCTTTGTTGAAGACATTTTCCTTGACTCGCAGTTTTTCAGTTGATTATGATATGGAGGACAATGACGAAGTGGCCTTAACTATTGCAAAGAGCATGCCTGGATCGCGAGAAAATTCGTTGACTAATAAAGGGTTGTTAGCCATTCTTGATGGTTTTTCCCACCTAGAATCACTTGATTTGTGAAAGTGTTATGGTCTTGAGCTTAGTGGGGGTCTAGGGAATAGATGTTCGCAACAAATTAATATTCTAAGACTCCCTTATGACTCTGTTGCAGACTCTGGATTTGTTGGTATCCCTTTTATTCCTCCTCGTGTGTTTAGTGAATGTTCTGACCTTGACCTACAATCTGATTATCATCATGATGAAGATTATGATGACTACATAAGATCGGACTATATAGATTATTTGGACAGTAAGAAGTCTGAGGATATCTTTGGCTTCTAGTGAGGGTGGTAAGGTAAGCAGCTTTGATGAGACCTAAACCTTTTGATTTGATGAGACTTTTGGCAAGTGAAATCTCTTGACTTTCTTGCAGATGTACTTGGAAAGAGATGAAAGAGTTCTTTTTTATCTTTTTTATTTGGTTTGGGTGAGGAGTTTGGGAGCAACTCTTCCTATTTATTTACAGTGGGAAGGAAAAAGAAAATGTGCAATCATTTCATTCCCACTGGAAATACATGGGAAGAAGTTTCACTCATTTTCTATATGGTGTTTTGCAATTTATTTTATTTTATTTTATCAAATGTAAATATATATTGATCAAAAGTTGTTTGCGAGGTTCCCACTCGCCTCTTTTGCGGGGTTTTATCAATGTACGATGTCTGGTCTCCGTCGGCAAAGGCCGCAATGGGAGCGCGGTGTACATTAGGTCTCACTTTTGGCTTTTGGATTCACGTACCTAATGTTTAAATTAATACTTTGCTATGCTCCTTTGCATAATTCTGAAGTAGATTTAATTCATCTTTTTTGTTGATCGGTGTTTGGCCATGCAATATGACAAGTTTAGTTGGGATCGAACTATTATTCTGATTTGCTGATAAGAAATCTTGTAAGTTTTGCAATATTTTAGTGACTTTCAAAATTTCTTGGAAAAATATATTTGTCTCTCCCTTCCTTAGCTTATGGTAAAATACCTAGAAAAAAATACGAAATGCAAATAAATAAGTTGTGATAATAATTTATGAGTCTCTACTTAAAGAATGGGAGGGCCACTAGATGCTTATATAAATAGTACTAGTATCTTTAAAAGTCGAAAAACTATAAACCTTTTGATGATGTACAAGTTGGCAATTGATTTACATTGTAGTTAATGCATCTAATTAAATATTTCCTTGTGCAAAAATTGTAAGACTAGAGAAAGAATATAACTATGGAAAAATAATATTTATTCTGTAGACATTTCACTTCAAAAATCTTTTTTAACATACTATCAAAAGTACGCAAGGCCTCAAAAACATCACAAGCCTTATAGAGTAAAATCAATGCATATATATAGTTGTGCGCACACTAAAAAAAAAAGAGGCAAGATTCATCCTCAGTTCCATCCGCCTCGGCTTCCATTCCTCGCGTACTTTTTATGGTTTCTGCATTCAATTAGCAAATGAAACATTTTTAACAAATAAGTTCGAGATGAGAAAAATCACCTAGAAGATAGTGATGGTCTTACTTAAGCATCCTTCATGCTCATTCCAGCAAACACATACACTAATCCTCCTCTTGCTTCCTCAACTTCCCACTTCATTGGAACTACTAGATTCCTGCACCAAAATTAAATCCAACAAATTCATATGCTCTTTGTCATTTATGTAATAAAATTTTGATGATGATCATGAAAAGGGGAATAGATTGGTGAAGAAAGATACCCTTCAAGATGTTGGCATTGACACCGACTTGTATTGTCCGGAGTAAAATCACCAAATACCCTGTTAAGGTCCTTGGCTAATTCTGGTATTTTTGAGCTTGGAATTATATCCCATACCTTAATAACCTGGATATCAACTCCGTTTTCTCTCTGTATATCAACAATCCAAACAAGTTTCTGTCCATCTTTTACTTCATACATCGACAACAACAAAGACGACTTCCCAAATATTTCATGTTGGACTTTGTCATTCTGAGTCTGCCGCCAACCATTTGCAAGCTTTTCAAGAAGAGATATAGCTTCCTTACAAACTTCAAGATTGGAATTTCTGGCCAATGACTTCAAGAATTCTTCGCTGAAAACAACCTGTTGTATATATATACTTATAAGTGATGAGAAAAATATTGTATTTGTTAAGCGCATAATTAGACGGAATTCAGAAACGAGGGAAAATGATTTGAACCTTCCATCTTGCTGTTTTAAAGAGCAATGAGTTCATCCCCAGTAACTTGTCAAATAATTTAAGCTCAACCAAACTATAAAACTTTGTTCGAACCAAGTCCTTATCATCGCTAGCATCATAGAAACATCCCCGAGCTTTCGAGTCCATCACTAATTTCTTCCAAATGGAACCACTATTAATAAGTGTGGAACTATTCCCCAATATCCAAAGGCAGTACCTATATAGAATAGATAGTAGTGTTTGCATTTAAAAAAAGGTACTTAAAAGTTTTGTCTGATTCATTCAACTTATGGAGTAAATATGGATATACACCTTGCTCGAGTGAGAGCCACATTTGATCTTTGGTGATTGGAAAGGAAGCCAACTGATCCAATTCCATTACATCTCACTGTGGAAATGATTATTACATCCTCTTCCCCACCTTGAAAGCCATCAACAGATCGAACATTTACAGAGAATCCACTATCTGAATCGCTACTATATGTCGTCCCTAATTTTTGCTGAATCGCAAAAACTTGAGCTTTATATGCAGATATGATGCCCACTCGAAGCTTCTGTTTTGTTGCAAGACTCCCTACATTAACAAAAAAATAGTTTAACGATTTAAATTCTATGCAAAGAAAAAGAAGAATACAGACGGCGCAAAAAGTATACTTTTATGAAGTTTGGCAATGATCTCAGCTGCCACATTGACCTCCACGGGATTATTCGTGCTGTTCCTGGCGTCAATCTGCTCTTTCCCATAGGTTACATCAATAAAAGAGTAAGAATCGTACATTACTTCTTCAAGGAAGCGTTTCCTGTAGCTTTTATCCCTCACATTTGGACCATCATCAATTTGCCTTCCATAGAACTCCTTGTTTGGAAATAAGCTTATATATGGATGCATACGGTACTGAACTTTCAGAAGGTGCCTCTCATGCCCTAATGTCACCAACCTCTCAAATAAACTCCTTCCAAAATCAGCCTCCTCGCTTATCTGTATTATGAAAGAGCTTTAAGAAATTAACAGGATCAGAAAAAGTCTAATGAAACTTCTTTTAGGAACAAAAACAAAATTTAATTAAAACAAAACCTTGCTTTGAACCATTGCAGGCAATTGTTTTTCGTCTCCAATGAGTATAGCATGGCGAAGACCTGAGAGCTGAAGTGGAATATTAGACTCACATTCTTTCAACTGAGCAGCTTCATCTACTATTAACAAGTCGATCGGAGTCATTCCTTGTTCGTGCAACTTAGTTGAACTTGAAACAGTACAAAAGACCAACTTAGCCCTTCTCAAACAAAAGCTTCTAATATCACAATCAATCCATTTTGTCAGAGATATACTCTGTTCAAGATCTTTCAGTTCATTTCGGCACTCTGTCCTCATCATTGGCAACTCATTAATTAAGTGATTCAAACCTCCAAGATGAGTCTGAAGCATATCTACAACCCTAAGCATTGTTTTCACTGTTTCCACTCTAATCAAATAAGTAGGCAAGTGTGTATACAAGCTTGTAAGATAAACAATTAGCCTTTCTCCAACTTTCTCGAATTCCTTCTTTACAAACTCCTCAAATGTCCATACAATTATACCACTCTTACTTGCCTCCTTTTCCTGAGATTTTTTCTTCTTGTTGTCTTTCACTGCATCGACAATAACTTTTTTGAACAACGCCTTTCTTTCTTTGGTCCTGTCTTGGCTGCCACAAGACCCCATGTCTTTCTTTTTTCCATTTAAACTATCATCATCAAATTCTGAATGTGCTTCATACAACAAACTCACGAGTCTAGAAAGATAAAACAAATAAATTTGGAAGAAGATTTAAGTGCAACTATTCAAAGATTTAAGTGTTTCTATATCAAGATAAGTAGATAACTAAAGAGGACTTCATCTTGCTATCATATATAAACCCCTCAGACTATGATATCCTCAACACTAAAAGAAACAACAGAAACCTATAAGGTGTAGTTCCTTATGCATAACTGACATCTATCGGATTATGAGTAACAGAGAAAAGAACAAGAAAACATTAGGTGGAAATGCATTAGTCGATCCAAACTAATAATTATTATAAAAAGTTAATAAATTTAATTTAAAAAAATAAATAAAAATTGGAAAAGCATAGAGTATTAGAAGAATGCCTGGTTCTTGAAAAGGTTTTTGTTGATTATATTTGTTATGGACCAAGAAAAGACAACATCAATCAAGTCTGGATTCTTGATTTCTTCCTTGTTTGCCATTTCTTATTCGATAGACAAAAAACCCCAGAAAATTGGAAGAAAATATATAGTAGTAGTATGTAATGGGGTGCTGACCTTTCGACTCTCTCTCTCTCTCTCTCTCTCTCTCTCTCTCTCTCTCCTTTAAAGTTTCTGCAGTACAAAAAGATTCGCAATATGAACGTGTTTAAACCAGTACAAAAAGATTCGCAATATGAACGTGTTTAAACCAGTACAAAAAGATTCGCAATATGAACGTGTTTAAACTTCGTCGGTAGCTTTTGCTGAGAATTTGAGAAGTACAAAGTAAAGCTTTTGCTAAGATTCGCAATATAAACGTGTTTAACTCTTGAATATAACTCATCCAGCTCGAATAGGAATATGAATTGGTCCGTTATAATTAGAAGAATGAAAAGTAGATGGACCATTTGGCCATATGATCAAAGCATCAGCAGCGGCTGAGCTTTACTTCTACTTCTCAAAATTCTCAGCAAAAGCTACCGACGAAGTTTAAACACGTTCATATTGCGATCTTTTTGCACTGGTCATAATTAGATTTTTTTTTTTGCCAAATAATTTGATTATGTTGTAAACAAATGAATGACCAAGCCCAACCCATAGTGTGGGAGGCTCATAGGTTCATGAACCAAAAGATTTTACCTCTATAAATAGAGGCTTTGATTCATATGATAATACACCTAATTCATTCTACTCTCTAAATTCTCTTCTCCCTTCTTATAACACGTTTTTTTTTTGCTAAGTATATTTTTATAACATGTTATCAGCACGAAACTCTGCCAGTTTGAATTGTACGCAAGTTACAAGGTTTATTATATATTTTTTGTATATCTCGATTTTATATTGCGGCTTCAAATCAATTGGAGTACGCAATAGATCTAACATCTCTACCAGAATTTAAAAAAAAACAAAAAAACAAAGAATATCTAAATCTATATGTACATCGCCTTGATCTGTATATATTTATATATTTTTTTTAATATAATAAAAAATACAAATCAGCATGTTTTTGTTTCGGGTTTCATGATTTTAATTGAACAATTATGGTCATGTATATACTATTTACTGTTTTATATATGAATTTTATTTTATCATTGCCTGCCTTGTTGCTTAATACATACGTTGACTTTCCATAGACGGTATATAATTTGAAGTGTATGAACTTCTGCATAAAACTTGATCTGTATATATTATTGTTGATATTGGTTTTGATAACTATCTTGTTCTTAAAAAAAAAGGGATCTGCATGCCTTGTTGATTACATATTAATTGTAATATATAACTGTTACAGGTTTTGATGCATGATTTGTGTTGTTGACTTTTGTTGGTTTTTATATAATTTGTCTTTCTCTATATTATTTATATTCTTATTAATATTATGGCAGCATATTCACATATCACTATTATACTATTACAAGCTTGATTTGCGTTGATTTTCCGTCTAAATATTTGCAATCCTTACTTTCCATATCGAATCATATTATATGTAGGATAGTGATAATGTAAGAGTACAAATTCTTCTTGTAGGGATATACTGGCCCAGTGAAAAAGACCGTGGAAAGCAGGACCGAGGTCCTGAGTTCGATCCCCGCATCCCCCCCCCCACCCCCGTAAAAGTACAAATTCTCTTGCCAGAGAAAATTATATGTATGTGACAAAATTACCCCTCCAGCATATCAATTAAATTTTTTAAATATCTTTCTTATTTTCTCTCACCCCTAATTTCTCTCCTCTTCCCCGATCTTCTCTCTTATCCTCCACATAATTAATTTTTATTCTCTCTCATCCATTCCTTCACTATTTTTTACAATAAAAAATTAATTTAATCATCTAATCATTATACATTTTTTCCATTTTATCCGTTCCATTTTTTATACAATAAAAAAAAACTAATTTGATCATAATTACATTGAAACCTAATTTTAGACATGTTTTCCATTTAATCCGTTCCATTTTTTATAAAATAAAAAAAACCAATTTGATCATAATTACATTGAAACCTAATTTTAGACATGTTTTCCATTTAATCCGTTCCATTTTTTTTACAAGAAAAAAAAATTGATCTTAATTACATTGAAACCTAATTTAGGATAATATCAATTTGCTCAGATTTGGCACACAATAGAGATGTTAAAGGATAGATACTTTCTTAGTATTGGTTATAGTCATTTTATGCGTTTTTTTTTCTCGTTGCCCCATTCGTAGCTATCGTCTCTTTTGTCTCATCCAATTTTCGATGATCAACAAAAGAAGATTGAGCAGTGGATAAAATAGGAGGGCGCAAAATAGAAGTTAAAAAAAAATATATCAGTAGTACATCAAAAAATAATAGTGCAAAGAAAGAAAAAAACCAATTTGATCATAATTACATTGAAACCTAATTTAGGATAATATCAATTTGTTCAGATTTGGCACACAATAGAGATGTTAAAGAATAGATACTCTCTTAGTATTGGTTATAGTCATTTTATGCATTTTTTTTCTCTGTTGCCCCATTCAGAGCTATCGTCTTTTTTGTCTCATCCAATTTTCGATGATCAACAAAAAAAGATTGAGTAGTGGATAAATTAGGAGGGCGCAAAAGAGAAGTAAAAAAAAAAAGATATCAGTAGTACATCGAAAAATAATAGTGCAAAGAAAGAAAAAAACCAATTTGATCATAATTACATTGAAACCTAATTTAGGATAATATCAATTTGCTCAGATTTGGCACACAATAGAGATGTTAAAGAATAGATACTCTCTTAGTATTGGTTATAGTCATTTTATGCATTTTTTTTCTCTGTTGCCCCATTCAGAGCTATCGTCTTTTTTGTCTCAACCAATTTTCGATGACCAACAAAAGAAGATTGAGCAGTGGATAAAATAGGATGGCGCATAAGAGAAGTTAAAAAAATGATATCAGTAATACATCAAAAAATAATAGTGCAAAGAAAGAAAAAAACCAATTTGATCATAATTACATTGAAACCTAATTTAGGATAATATCAATTTACTCAGATTTGGCACACAATAGAGATGTTAAAAGATAGATACATTCTTAGTATTGGTTATAGTCATTTTATGCATTTTTTTCTCTGTTGCCCCATTCAGAGCAATCGTCTCTTTTGTCTCATCCAATTTTCGATGATCAACAAAAGAAGATTGAGCAGTGGATAAAATAGGAGGGCGCAAAAGAGAAGTTAAAAAAATGATATCAGATAGTACATCGAAAAAATAATAGTGCAAAGAAAGAAAAAAACCAATTTGATCATAATTACATTGAAACCTAATTTAGGATAATATCAATTTACTCAGATTTGGCACACAATAGAGATGTTAAAGGATAGATACTTTCTTAGTATTGGTTATAGTCATTTTATGCATTTTTTTCTTTCTTGCCCCATTCAGAGCTATCGTCTCTTTTGTCTCATCCAATTTTCGATGATCAACAAAAGAAGATTGAGCAGTGGATAAAATAGGAGGGCGCAAAAGAGATGTTAAAAAAAAGATATCAGTAGTACATCAAAAAATAATAGTGCAAAGAAAGAAAAAAAACCAATTTGATCATAATTACATTGAAACCTAATTTAGGATAATATCAATTTGCTCAGATTTCGCACACAATAGAGATGTTAAAGGATAGATACTTTCTTAGTATTGGTTATAGTCATTTTATGCATTTTTTTTCTCTGTTGCCCCATTCAGAGCTATCGTCTCTTTTGTCTCATCCAATTTTCGATGATCAACAAAAGAAGATTGAGCCGTGGATAAAATAGGAGGGCGCAAAAGAGAAGTTAAAAAAATGATATCAGTAGTACATCGAAAACTAATAGTGCAAAGAAAGATGAGGTTGTAGAGTTTGACCCTTCAAAATATATGAAGATGGAGATAGAGAAAAGTTTCATGAGTTGGGGATAGAGAAGGAATGGAAATGGAGAGAAAAAAATAAAGAATTAAATGGTAATAAGAGAAAAGATTGGAAAGTTGAGAGAAATTAGGAGGTGAAAGAAAATAGGAAGTAGAGTAGAAATATTTAAGAGAAAATCGCTATATATGTACACCACCTATTTATGCTTTTCTATAAATATCACAAAGAAAAAAAATAGAGCCTACGTGTACATGAACAATTTACGGGGCTGCTCTGTTTGACAAATTAAGGATTCAGGCCAATTTTCGTCAAAAAATGCCATGTGCCACCGATTTAAAAGGCATAATAGTAAGTTTATAGAATGTAAAAACCACCCAAGGAAAAACCGACCCATCCGACCGGATAAGTCCGACCCGCATACTTAGTATATAAACAAAAACCCTAGAAACTAGAATATTCCACTGCCTCTTCGAGAATCTCTTCCTTTTCCCAAACCAAAAGAACCCTAACCCTACGTCTGCCAATTTCAGAGTGATTTCCGGTTGAGTGAACTGTTAGACAAGGACCAAATCGAGAAAAATATGCATATTCGACTTCCAGATAAGGATAAACCAACCTACGGTGCGTATAAATCCTATTAAAACGTAGGGTTTGTTAATTTTTTTAAAATCTCCTTTTCCTAGAAATAATTGTTTTTTTACTGAAATCTTTATTCAATCGATGATAGAATAGTGTTGGATTGAAGGTTTTATTGTTGTTTTTTTCTTGTACTTTCTGTGTCTTTTGGTGGTCCCAAAAGATTCTATTTTTCTTCTTGTTGGGGTTTTGTAAATACAAAACTTTTTTTAGGGTTTTGTCTGTTGTTGGGGTATTAATGTGAACCATTTATGTGATACTGAGTGTATATATTATATGTGTGGTCCCAAACAAAGGCTTTCTTTTATGATTTCCAGTCAGAAACAAAAGAAACTTAAAGTCTCTGTGTCATTCTAGCACTTTTTCCTTATTAAAGTATGCTATATTGTTGTTTTCCAGCCTGTCTTCCTGAATAAATTTTATTTTTTTGTGTTTTTTTGTTATTCACAATGAGGCAGTCAGAGTTTTTTACTTTAAAGGTTTATCATGGTGGTTGTTTTAAGGTACTTGAAAGTGAGGATAAATAATATGAGGGTGGGTCAGTTGACTATTTTAACTACTGCCATCCTAACAAGATGACATATGAATCAATTAAGTATATTTGTGACAAACTCGGGCCATAGGAGGGAGTTGAGTGTTATTACACTGTGCACTTTGATGGGGGAAATGATATGAAAATGTCAATTATGGCCCCAATTGATGTGTCTTTGCGTTCTGAATATAGTTTTGGAAAGGAAGAAACAGAGTTGTATATAGTAATAGGAAAGGGGGGAAGAGTCATATATCAAAATTCAGGAAAACACCTAGGAGGCTTTCAACTAGTAAAGGTAGTACTGGTGGGTCTAAAAGAAAACAAGTCGCAGATCAAGTAGTACCCGAATTTCGGGCTTTGGTGATGATGATTTTCAAGAAAGTGACAATAATACCAGAAATTTGGTAACTGACTTTGATGCTGCATACAACTTTGACATTGACCAAGAGTACTCCTCGATGGCACCGAATCTAGTGATGCGATTCCTTTGATGAATCCGACTATGATAATTTAGAGAAGATCATAGAATACTCGGCAGACATTGAGAAAAAAAAGGGCAGCTGTAGAACAAAATGTGAAACAAAAAATTCAGTCTAAGAAGAAAAAAAGAGAATTGACGGAGGGAGAGCAAGAGGGTGAGGTTGTTAAAGATTCTGAATCTTAAACATCAAACTCAGATGATTATGATTCAGATGAATTAGTTAGTAGTACTTGTATTTTGGGCCATTTTGGCTTTATATTGGTTTTTGACATGTAAACTTACTAAGTTACATGTAACTTGTGCACCCTTTTTTTTTGGTCTACATTACAAACACTTTGCTAGAAATATCTGGAGGTGTAAACTACTATTAGTATGACTACGTTATAACATTTTGCAAATTCAAGTGTTGAAATCATTCCATTCCAGTAGCTTTTGCTTATAATTCATACATACAAAACAGGCTTATCAAAAGGAAAGACCAAGTCCATTACAATACCTAAAACATTAGGTAAAATAACATAGCTAAAACAGTCAAGCAAAATGCTAAAATTTTGCATAAAATCTTCAAATTTCCTATCTTGTACAGGAGTCCTTCAATCTCACCTTGATTGTTCTTCAACAAATCAATCATTCTCTTATTCTCTTCTTCAAGAACTTGCACATTCTTCACGGTTTCAGAGTGAATGTCCGCATTAATCTCTAACACGTCGAGTCTCTTCAAAAGCCCATGAATTACTTGCTTCGATCGATGGCATATTGGATCGTCTATCCAGTCGAAGAATTGACAACCTCCATTCTATAATATTGAACCAATTAAAAATATAAATTCATCAACAAATTATTCAATTTATTCATAATATACTAATTCAACCTATAAATACATACATACCAGTGAATCTATGCAATTGACGAACCTTCTACCCGGATTATCCTTTGTCCAAGAAGTTCTTAGTGCAACCGGTTTACGATTTTTACATTGGCAAAAATTGGGTAGATTACTGTGCAAATAGCTTTTTCTGCCACAAAACTAGTTACAAATGTTATAGCTGCCACAAATCACGTTTTCGTGCTATATCTGCCACAAAACTAGTTACAAATGCTATATCTGTCACAAATCTTTTTCCGTGCCTTTTTTGCCATGAAACATTTTATGAGTGTTAAAAATGCCACAAAAATAGGTAAGAGATCAAATTAATTTCAAATATACCCTAAAATCAAAATTTTATATTATATTGGGTACCCTATTTTATTTTATTTTTAATACTTGACTTCTTCCCAAATTTACCAAAATCCTCACCACTAACTTATTCTTTCTTCTCTTCCCACATCGAGCCACCACCACCTCCCATCCCGTTACCCAATCCCTGCCCCCACCCATACCAAAGAGTACCAAATCTGCCAAGAAATGACTGCTTGAAGATTTGGAGAGGCGTGGTGAAGGTGATAACCTAGCAAAAATGCCTAAGAACAATTATATATTCTTAGGAAATTGGTCTGCATTTTGCATATTGCTTTGCGAGAGTCCTTTTTGTTCAAGAATTCTGATGGTTTCAGATGCAAAGCATCTCTGTTAGGTTAATTATGTACTGCAAACTAATCTACATTTTGTTTAGTACTTTGACTGGTATGTATTTTCTTTAAATTATTTTGATGGTTTTAGGAGTAAAGCACTTGGTTAATCATGTAGTGCAAATTGATTAGCATTTTGCTTATTGCTTTGACTTATATGTATTTTGTAAAACATTTTCTAAAGGTTAGAGAAGCAAAGTATTTGTGAAATTTGTTATATGTGTCTGAAATATAGATCTAGAAGTGCTTTCATCATATGAATTGCTATTCTTGGTTAATTTTCAGGGGGTATGGGTGGGGGTTAGGGATTGGGTGGCGGGATGGGAGGAGGTGGTGGCGGCAGCTCGAGGTGGGAGGAGAAGGAAGAAGAAGGTGGTGGAGGCTTTGATAAATTTGGGAAGAAGGGGTCAATTTTTTTTAAAATAAATTGTGTACCCAATTAAATATAAAAATGTGATTTTAGGGTCTATTTGAAATTAATTTTATCTCTTACATATTTTTCCCTTCACCCTTCCTCGTTTTGTGGCATTTTTAGCACTCATAAAATGTTTCATGGCAGAAAAGACACGGAAAAATGATTTGTGGCAAATATAGCACTTGTAACTAGTTTAGTGGCAGAAAAAATACGAAAACGTGATTTGTGGCAGATATAGCACTCGTAACTAGTTTTGTGGCAGAAAAAGCTATTTGCGCTTTTTATTATTATCTCAATGTTATTCTATAAAGTTTGAGTTTTTAAAACAAAACAATTAATTCACTTTATTATATTTGTATAGATGAATCGAGATATTATTCTTATTGATAGTGCAACTACACATACCATTCTTCAAGACAAAACGTATTTTTTAAAGTTAATGTTAGCTGAAAATAATGTTAACACAATTTTAGGTGCATCAAAGTTAATTGAAGGCTCCGGAAGAGCTTGTATTATTTTACCAAACGATACAAAATTTTATATAAGTGATGCACTATATTCCAGCAAATCCAGAAGAAATTTGCTTAGCTTTAAAGATATTCGCTGCAATGGATACCATATTGAGACGATGCAAGAAAATGGTAAAGAGTATCTTTGCATAAATTCGTTTTTATCTGGAAAGAAACAGATGATAGAAAAACTATCAGCATAACCATCTAGAATGTATTATACATACATAAAAACAATTTAATCAAACAATGTCTCGAACCAGAAGTTCGTTGACACAAAAGGTTTTATACTTTGGCATGAACGACTTGGACATCCTGGAACAACAATGATGAGTCGAATAATTAACAATGCACATGGGCATCCTTTAAAGAACCAGAAGATTCTTTTGCCAAATAATATTTCATGTGTTGCATGTTCACAAGGCAAATTAGTTATTAGACCTTCCAGAATGAAGGTCAATAATGAATCTCCAAAGTTTTTAGAAAGAATACATGGAGATATATGTGGGCCAATACACCCACCATGTGGACCATTTCGATATTTCATGGTTTTAATTGATGCCTCAACGAGATGGTCACATGTTTGCTTGCTTTCAACTAGAAATGCAGCATTTGCCAAACTACTTGCTAAAATTATAAAATTAAGAACTCAATTCCCAGATTACACAGTTAAGAATTTACGTCTTGATAATGCTGTTGAGTTTAGATCTCAAGCCTTCGACGATTATTGTATATCAATTGGGATTGAAGTTGAACATTCAGTTGCTCATGCCCATACACAAAGTGGTTTAACAAAGTCTTTTATCAAACGACTCCAATTAATTGCTAGACCATTACTTATAAGGTCAAAACTCCCCATTTTTGCTTGGGGTCATGTCATATTGCATGCTGCAACATTGGTCAGAGTAAGGTCAACTGCATATCATAATTATTCCCCATTGCAGCTTGTTTTTTGTCGAGAACCTGATGTTTCTCACCTATGAGTTTTTGGTTGTGCTGTGTAAGTACCAATTTCACCCCCACAACGTACCAAAATGGGTCCCCAACGAAGACTTGGAGTTTATGTTGGGTATGATTCACCATCTATTATTCGGTACTTAGAACCATTAACGGGTGATTTATTTACGGCAAGATTTGCAGATTACCACTTCGATGAAATGACATTCCCAACTTTGGGAGGGACAAAATTACATCCCGAAAAACAAAATGATCTTTCATGGAAAGAAACAACTTTATCTCACTTTGATTCCCACAGTAATCATTGCCAACAAGAAGTTGAAAAGATCATTCATTTGCAAAAAGTTTCAAATCAACTCCCAGATGAGTTTGTGAACACAAAAAGGGTGACAAAATCTTATATCCCAGCAAGAAACGTCCATGCAAAAATTGATGTCCCTATAGGACAAGTTGTTATAGCCAACGAATCTAATATACATAAAAAACATGGTTGCCCAGTTGGTTCCAACGATTCTATACCTCGAAAGAGAAAGGTACAAGAGAAAAATCAACAAATAGTTCTAGAAGAACAAGTAAAAGGAATGGTTGATCAAACAAATATGAATATTGATGTTCCAAAAGAACAAGTGTCAGAAAATAATGAAATCTCAATAAATTACTAATTATCTCATAAATTGTGGGAGCGAGAAAATATTGTCATAGACAATGTCTTCGCATTTAATATGGCTCTTGAGGTAATGGAAAATGAGGATCATGAACCACAGTCCATTGAAGACTGTAAAAATAGAGATGATTGACCTAAATGGAAAGAGGTTATACAAATGGAGTTAAATTCCTTATAACATAGAAAAGTGTTTGGACCCGTAGTTTGAACTCTTGAAGATGTTATCCCTGTAGGATACAAATGAGTTTTTAGTTGACGATTTCAAGTGGTGCCGGCCTATAATTTCAATGGATGGCACACATCTTAGGGGGAACTATAAATGGGTACTTATGGTTGCAAGCACTCTAGATGCTAACAATCAAATTTTACCCCTTGTTTTTTCTTTGGTTGAATCTGAGGCAACTTCAACTTGGTCTTGGTTCCTTAAAAACTTAAGGGAACATGTTGTTCAAGACTTACAAGTTCGCGTGATTAGCGATTGTCATCCCGGAATTCTTAGTGATGTGGCTAGCGTCCCCGAATGGCAACTACCAATGGCAGTACATCGATATTGCCTATGGCATTACATGTCAAATTTCCACAGTCTTGCCAAAAATAAAGAATTGAAAGATCTTGTGTGGCTTGCTGCTTCCCAACAAAAGAAAGTTAAGTGTGATCTTTATCTTGACCTTATAAAACACAAAGATCAAGATGCATTTAACTGGTTAATGCAACATCCGTAAGAGTTGTGGACTTTGGCTACGATGGGGGTAAACGTTTCGGGTGCATGACGACTAACATGTCTGAAGCGCTTAACAGTGTTTTGAAACAATCTAGGGCGCTGCCTTTTAAAGGTCTGGTGGATATGGTTTTTACTAGTTTTTTCTCTATTTCTACTTGCACATGCAAGACGCTAATAATTGTAAAACGTCATTCCCTAAGAGAATATGGGATCAGTACTTTACTTACGAACAGAAAGCTACAAGTTTGACTGTACAAAGACCAATGAATCTAGAGGGTCATGTCCCTACATACAGGACCTTGTTTAGGTGGAAAAATATACACAGTCAACTTATCAGCTCGTGATTGTAACTACGATAAATGGTCTACTTATACAATTCCATGCACGCATGTCAATGAAGTGTCCAAATCGGCCATGGAGGATGCTTCAAAGTATATCCACCCTATATATTCTCTGGAGTATTACAAGAATACATGCAAGTCCATTTTATATCATGTACATGATCCCATCCATTGGAGGCATACTCCTTTTGATATGACACATTACCCTCCTAACATGAAAAGTTCACAGGGTGGGTCGACCTCGAAGACAGAGATTTCAAATGCCTATGGACACAGAGAACCGGGGAAATCCAGGACCGAAGAAGTGTGGCAACTGTAAATAGATCGGTCACAACCGGAAGACTTGCCCCAACCAAGCAACTCCTAACCAACCACCTCCTAATTAATTGTATTTAAATTTTGTATCTTGTAATATTTTAGAATGTATCAATTATCACTTATTTTAATTGTTTGCAATCATATCAACTTATTTTAATTTTATTTCATTCAATAAGAAAGCATTGCAAATATTACAATGATGTATTATTAAAGTTAATCAAATAAAGAATTGAAAGCATCATTCTCGGGCTTATAATCAAGGATATCGTAAGGGGATGGATGGATTTGTACATAGTCACCGGGTTGCAATCTCGAACACTCAACAAAATCATACCACCCCCAACAAATAGTAATCGTCTCCATCTTGAGCCACACGGAGTATCAATTTGTGTCCGTGATTATTTTGCATGTGTAGTACTTCAGAGATTCCAAACTGCATTCTAACGCGCCATTTCATGTAATTACGACCTATCTATTGTACACATAGAAATAAGTTATAAAAAAAACTTTAAGAGAAATAAATATTTTTACCAAATTTTAATATTAACAAACGTACCGGTTTTGAAAGTCTCGAGTAGGTTTTGTCTATGACTATTCGAAAACTCTGTCGAAAAAAAGCCCCGTCGGAGGGATACGATAATTCTCCATTAAGGTAATCGATCCCAGGTCTTATCAATAACCCTCCCTTAAAATAAATATCTAGTAGGTTCATCGGAGAATGGATAAAATGAACTATATCTGTCAGTCGAAGATTATTGTCACGCGAAAATTCTTGTAAACCACCGTATATGTAGTACTTGTCATCTATTTTGGTTACATAAACGCACCATTGATTCCCAATGACGTCCTTCAGATAGACACAACTTGCTAAGCCGAGACCAGTTCGCTCCAATCAATTTGTGTACATTGATGGATGATGCTACAAAAAATCATATTAGTTAGATAACTCAACATATTTGATAAAAATAATTACACATTACAAAATAAGATATTACCATTTTTCTATTGGTTTGATTTTCGACAACAATTTTAAATTGGTGTCTGAAATACTCTTCCAGGGCGGGATCCATTTCGCTATTCATTTTCAAAATGCTAAGTTTGAGAGTAACTACCTAAGTTTGGAAGGAAATTTGGAGAGAAATATAAATATTGATATGATTTTAGAAGGATAAGTATGTATGTATATAGAGGATTGAAAGTAGGTTTAGAAGATATATCCACTGCAATTTGAGGACGGAAATGGCAATTTCGTCGTCAAGTCACGGATTTTTAGGGTTTTTAGGGTATCAAGAATTTATTAGTGTTGGTTTGAAGACAGAAGTCCCACTTCCGTCCTCCCCCCAGGACGGAAGTCTGGACAAAAATGTTGCCTAAATAAAAGACTGTCATGGTTAGCCCTTTCTGCTAAACGATGGTCAGTCTAATGCAATGCCCCAATAATCTTAGCATATGTATGAGACGGTTTCAGCATTTAGTTTCATCAAATAAATAATCTTGACTTGAGACTTTTTAGTGGGTTTAGAGAGAGTGAAATTAATGTATTGATTAATGAGAACTAAAATATTTTGACCTAAACAAATATAGGGAGAAAATTGATTTAGGGATAAATTAGTCAATTAATATACAAATTTTTGTAATTTTTTTTTTATTTTGCAAAAAAAATTAACTTATAAAAAAACTTTTATTTTGAAACTAATAATTTTTCAGTCACTTAAAAAAATCGGAGAACATATCAAAGTCTTTTCGCTAACCAGAAGTGCAAAAGATTTTAATAGAAGGTATAAATACCCTTGCCACGACAATTAAAAACTCTTTATTTTATTTTTTTCTTATTTTCCGAACAGAAGCTTGAAAGTATTTTTACAAGTAAAAAATAAATAAATTAGATCATAATTTTCTTTACAAAATAAAAAGAAATACTGTTAAAGTTCTTTAAATATAAAACATATTTTGCAGTTGACATATTGAAAAGATTATTTTCTCTGGATTCAAATAAAATTATTTTTAGAAATAAAGAAAAACTAGATTAATTTTTTGAAGTTAGTTTTAAAAGTATGGATATACAAGTCATTTTATGCACTAAGAGTAGAAGTAATTTTTTTTTTTTTTTAAAGTGAAAATATCATTTTTTTTCTTCCAACTAATATCCTAATCGAAAATAGAGGCTTCTTCTTCTAGTGTAGTTTTGTATTGTAGCTTTCACAATGGTTTAGGTATTGTTCAAAACGTGGACGATTGGCACCCCTCTAGCGGTTAATAAGTATTGCCTTCGACATTTTCGTTCAAATTTTCACAATTATTTTAAAAATAAAGAGTTTAAAAATTTCATATAGCGGACGACTACTAAAATATAAAATGTGACATTTAATTAAAATAGAATATTAGATAAAATGGAATATTAGACGGGAATTCTTTAAGAATTGGAGCATGTTGGAATGGATTAAGGTCCTGAAAGTAGCAATGGCAAGTGGGTTCGGCCCACCCGCGCCCCGCCCCGCCCCGCCCAGTTTAACTCGGCCCACATTTGGACTCTTCTAAACCCGCTATAATCCACGGGTTCGGGTTAAGTGAGTTTTATAAACGGGGCGAGTGGGTTGTACATAAAAAATAAATTGACCCAACCCGCCTCGCCCCGTCAAAAACCCACAACCCGCCCTGTCCCGTCACCCCAACCTGTATAAACCCACTCGGGCCACTCCAACACACATAACCCATAATACCCCACCCACCTAGTACCTACTGACCTAGTGACCCAATTATGCTACAAGTAGTACCTAGTAGTAGTACATATCATATGAGTTCCTACTTCCTGTTCTATCCGTTTTTTTTTTTTGGTGTTTTTGCTGATACACAACTACACTACACATATCCGTTAATTAACGGCTATTTTTTATTTTTTGGCCATTTACTTTTTACAGCCAACGGCTAGTTACTTTTTTTTTAAAATTTTATTTTAAATAAACCTCAAATATATCCTATAAATACCCCTCAAATACCCTCAAACTCACACTAATCTCACTCTATCATTATCATATATTAATCTATTTTATAAATTGATTCATGAGGCGAATTTGTTCAAGTGGTTAAAGTCGGAGCCGGTGAAAGTGTGAAACATCTTCGAATACTCTACCAAATTTCGGCATTCTACGTTTTAGTTAGTGTATCACTCTCTAAATCTTAATTTTCGTTTTATATTGTTAATCTTATATTATAATTGTTTTCTTGATTAATTTGATTTTCTTTATTTTGATTAAGACATAAAAATGGAAAACATAGACAACAATTCTCCTCAAAATGAATTTGATTTTGATTTTACATTTGATGATGAAACTGATCTTGATACAATTAATGCTAGTAGTAATCCGTTTCCCTCTACCAATCCATCTATTGGTGTTATTCCGTCTCCCTCTTCCTCTCCATGTCCCAGTCCCTCTACTAGTGGTGATGAGACTAAAAAAAAAAGTCTAAAGACTTCCAAAGTTTGGCAAGTATAGGAGTACAATAATGCAATTTTGAAAGCTAAATGTAAGTTGTGTGGCCATGAAATTCGTCATGCAAGTGGTTGGGGGACGGGTACACTCAATAGACACATAAAAAATAAACACCCGGATTGGTTAACTAATTTTTATAGACAAAAACAACTTAATGCAACAACGGGTCAAGCACTATCTAATTGGAATTATAATCATAATAGCGCCATCGATGATATATCTAAATGGGTAGTGTGTTGTAACATGCCTTTTGGTGTAGCCGAAAATCCTCAATTTGTTAGAATGATGTACGGCATTCAACTGGCTTTTAATAGAATTCCTAGATTAACAATGCGTTCTAGAATAATTGGCAACTATGAAGCTATGAAAAAAACTATTATTACACGTTTTGCAAACCATATTGAAAAATTTGCTCTAACTTGTGATGCTTGGAAGTCTTGTACTCAAGAGTTTTATATTTGTGTTACTTGTCATTGGATAGATAATGATTGGCAAATGCAAAAAAGAGCGATTGGCTTTAAATTATTTGAATATCCTCATAATGCACAAAATATTGCTAGAAATACTTCAAAGGTGGCTCGTGATCTTGGCATATTAGAAAGAATTTTCTCCATCTCTCTTGATAATGCTAGTAGTAATGATGCTGCAATTCCATTTCTTAAATCTAGTATGTTATTTCATGTAAGGTGTGCTTGTCATATTTTGAATCTATGTGTGCAAGATGGCTATGATTTTGTAAAGAATATTGTTGGTGTAATAAGGAATGTTTGTCTCTTTATCTCTACTTCTCCGGTTAGAAAACAACATTTTAAAAAATTAATTTTAGAGCAAGGATTAAACTATAAGAAGTTTAGGAAGGATACAACTATTAGATGGAATTCCACCCATGACATGATAGAAAGTGTACTACCCTATAAATATCAATTAATTGAATTTTATAATTCTAATGGGTTTCCTACAATTTTAGATGAAGAGGTTTTTAATGAGGTTGCGGTGATTTCTGAATTTTTGGTAACTTTTAAAGATGCTACTTTAATACTATCTGGCCAATATTATCCCACTACTCATTATATTCTCCCAATTTTGTGTAATGTTGTTGAAGTTTTTATTAAGTATAGTTTTAATGCTAAATTTTCACCTATGTTGTATGAAATGTTATTTAAGTTTAAAAAATACTATTGGGAAGTTCCTATGTTGTATCACATAGCTAATCATTTAGATCCTAGATACAAGACGGCAAATTGTGAAAAAATTCTAAATTTTTTAGATGGTAGCATGACTAGTAGTGATGAAGAGGGTAAGCTATTAGCTGAAGAAAGAACAAAAGCTCATATCTTAGAAACAACTAAAGTTCTTTTTAAGCTTTTCTCCAATGGCTGAACATGCAAATTGTCAAGAATTGCTCGTGATATTTTGACAATACCGGTTTCAACTTTTTTTTCAGAACAACCTTTTAGTTTAAGTGGAAGGATTTTGGATGAAACTAGGAGTCGGTTGGCACCTAAGAGTTTAGAGGCATGTATGTATTCGAATGATTGGTTTGATGCCGAGTAGAGGGAGATGAGAGTTGATCCTAACGCGGTTAAAGATTACTATGTAATAGTTAATGAGGACGACGATGAAGATGAAGATGAAGATTAGAGGTAAGTATTTTAAATTGTAATGTTTCTTTTATTATGCAATTTCTATTTTAAATTGTAATGTTTATTTTATTATGTATTTTCATTTAAGTTTAGTACTTACTACTTAGTAATATTAGATAGTGTAATGTAATTTCATTTGGGAGGTTTAGACCATAAGTCTCCCTCCTATGTAACACAAATTTTGTTATTAATAAAACCGGTAGGGGTCCATGCCAAACCCCCCACCACTACAAGGTGGCTTTATCTATATTTATGTCTAACTTAAACTCATAAAAAAAAAAATACAAAAAACTCCCAACCCGCCTAACTCGCCCAACCCACCGGGTTAACCCGTGACTCGGCCCACTTTTGACGGGTTTTCCAAGCGGGCCGAGGTGGGTTCGTCATATTCATTTTGGAACCAAACCGCATTGACCCGTTGATCGGTCAACCCGACCCCGCCTCGCCCCGTCACTTTGTTCACCGACTAGCCCCCAAACCCGCCGGGTTAACCCGCTTTGCCATTGCTACTTGCAAGTAAAACCCTTTCGTAGAAAAAGTAAAAGTAAAAGAAAGAAAAATCCCACGTCATACAACTAGCCACCTATTATCCGCCTCACTAGATCTTTCCCACTGAATCTAACGACGCCCATCTCCATTGGCGGAGCCAGGGGGTTTTCCAATATATATATATATATATATATATATATATATATATATATATAATTTTAGTTTTGTTTTTGTAACACCTCGTCCCCGTGAACATTTTGAATCACTTTACGATTTAAAATTAGATTTTTTTAATTCAGTGAATTATAGGAATGACACCACTTATATCTTAACAATTTTGGTTAAAATTGTAACAAACTTAAGTGTGTAAGAGACTATAATATTTATAAGATTTCATCAAAAAGTTCATAATAACTAATAGATTATATAATATAAGATTTTATCCAAAAAAAATTAATAAGCCCTCCATGTTTCCTCCAACTTCATCTCTAATACCCATAATATTTCTAAATGGCCTTTTATTTTGGTCTAATCATACAAAAAAGGTCTTTGGGGCCTTTTTATTCAAGCTTGTTCTTTTTTGATTCAACAATCAAACATGATATATATTTTAATTTCCATAGTAAATATTTATTTTTTCTTCTCAAGAGTCCTTCTCTTTGATGTGCCATGCACGTTAATGACAATGAAAACTTTGTAGCTTTGCCATTTTTTTTTAAGCCAGAGGACTTGGAGGTTTATGAAGCACTGATCAATAGAGTGAAAAGGGTGAACAAAATGTGAATAACCAAGGTTTTGAAACCCGGACCGGGCATCGACCCGAAAAATTTACTGGGTCACGGGTCACTGGTCGGACCGGTGGTCGGACCGTCATCGACCCGGTCATCGACCCGGTGACGTCATAAATATTAAAAAATATATAATATATATTAATAATATATAATATATACTCCAATTTACGATAGTAGAATAGATACCACACCTATTGTTCATTGATCAACGTCATAAACAAGTAGTTCCAAGTAAAATCAAATAAGATAATAACAATCTCAACTAGAATAACAACTTAGAAACAAAGTTTGTAATCTAACTAATTGTTGTCAAATGCCAAAATCATTTGTGCTTCCAAATTCACCAAAAGTGTTGAAATCTCCAAGAGAATTGATATTGTCGTGAGATGAGAGGTCCATATCATCAGTATGAGCTTGCACCATAGGAATGTCTTCATTAGCATCTTCATCATCTAAACAACATTTAAATAAAAACTTATTATGATAGGATTATTAAAATTTAAAGGTATTACAAATACAAAAGTGATATAATTACCGGGACGGCATCGACGACGTTGTCTTTGAAATCTTGGTTCTTCAAGATCTTCATAAAGCAATTTTTCAATTTCACCATAATCAATGGAAGACACCTCATCTTCTTCTTCAAGAATCCAAAAGTCAATCTTATCTATGCTTTCATAATCAATAGGATCATAATTCTTCTCTATAGATGAGAACCTATTATAATTAACATCAATTAGCACTATTTTTCAAAAAAAAAATCAAATGATAAGACAAGGTCATTGAGCCTTTGATAAACATTGAACCTATTATAATAGTTTACCTATTTTTCAAATTTAAATTATAGTGCACATAAACAAGGTCATTGAGCCTTTGATGCTCTAACTGCTCCGCCTCTTAGAGTGAATTCGATCAAAAACACTCCAATTTCTTTCACAACCGGATGAACTACTTGTTTGCCCAAGAATTTGAATGGCTAATTTCTGCAAGTTTGGAGCACTATGACCGAACAATTTCCACCATTCATCTATTCACAATTGAAGACATATAAAGAAAGTAAGAATTTTTAACAAAGGCAAGTGGTTATTTTTGCATGTGTGCAAGGCAAGTGGCTATTCAAAATTGAAGACATATAAAGAAAGTAAGAATTATTAGAAGATAAACTAACCTGGTTGTTTATTTTTGCATGTGTCCAAGGCAAGTGGATGTCTGAAACTTCCAATTCGGTCCCGGAACAATTTAGTTTCATCCAACAACTTAGAACTCCTTCATTTTCCCTTGTTATGAATCATATTAAGAACACCATCCATAACAAATTCCTTGTTGCAAAAGTTTTCTTGATCAAACTGAAATGCCGGATTCAACCAATATGCAGCAGCATGAATATGTTTCTTTAAGTGACGATCCCAACGGCTTTTTATAATATTTGTGTAGATCTTGTAGTATTTTTTCTTGTGTTTAAACACATCTTTGATTGCCTTACGTGCTCTAAGCATTCCCTCAAAAACATAGCCAATAGAAGGCTTTTTGTCACCATCAACAATGCGTAATAAACGCATAAGTGGTTCTACAACTTTTACAATAATAAGACAATCATTCCAAAATTTGTTATCCAAAACAACAGAAACCACTTCTTTTGTCTTTTGCTCTCTAAAGAGTCTTGAGTCACAAAATTCTTTACAAGTTACCAAAGCTTTCAAATCATGCATATGCTGATAAACATTTTGAAGGGCAATAAAAGTAGTAGCAAATCTAGTAGCACCTGGACGTATAATCTCGACTCAATCTTTTCTTTTCCTTAACCAACTTAACCAATAACCATGATTATATACTAATTTTGTAATTGCGGAACCTTTTTTTGAAAGATCAGCTACATGTTCTAGTTTAGCAATGTCTTGCATCACCAAATTTAAACAATGAGCTGCACATGGAGACCATTCAATTGATTTATATGTACTAGATACTAATTTTCCAAAGTGACCACATAGTTTGCACCATTATCCGTTACCATATGAACCACATTTTCTCGGTCCTACCCATTCAATAACTTCATTAAATAACTCAAATAATTTTTTTGCATCTTTGACAACATCAGAGGCATCAACAGATTTCCAAAAAACTATTCCCCAAGGGCAATATATCATGAAATTAATTAATGATCTCTGCCTATTATCAGTCCAGCCATCCCCCATAATGGTACAACCATACTCTGACCATTTACTCCTAAGAGAATCTACAAAAAGTAGCACTTCTTTTTTTTGCATCTCTTAACAAAGGGACTCGAAGATCATGATATGTAGGAACTTTATAACCTGGTCCTATGGCAAGTGCAGCATCAAACATTCGCTGAAAGTAAATGGAATTGACAGCATTTATGGGAATGCAAGAGTCATAAAAAAATTTAGCTACTTCCATATTTGCTCTTCGCACAGCTTCTTTATTTGCAAGGACACTTTTTAAAGTTGGTTGAGAACCCGGGGTAGTCCTAGGAGCAAAAAAATTATCAATATTTTGAGGTGCCTTTTCCTTTTCTTTTTGATTACTTTGAGCGACATTTGGAGGGTGAATTTCTTGAACATCAACATCATCTCCCTCAAATTGTGAAACACTAGGACCATAAGGATTTCTAAGCTCAAAGTTTTCTTGTTTTTCATTTCTCTTACCCACAATTTCTTTAAGAGATTCTTGCATTTTATACATTACATCCGGTGGACAAGCTTTACAAGCTCTTACTTCTCCCTTTTTTTCCCAGACTAAATGTTGTTTCATCCTATTAATACCTCCACCTTTAGAATGAAACCCACAATACAAGCAATTCAAAGCTATTCTCTTATTATTTGGCCCTATTGTCTCAGTTACATGATCCAAAGCAATATCAGACTTACCTTTAACATTCAAAGATGGGCTAGATTGTGAACTAGAATTGCAAGTTGTGGAGGGTTCCATTATTCTTCTCAAAATAAATCTACATTTCATGAAAATGAAAACAAAACAAAAAACAAGTATCAATTAAAGTATTCCACTATCAAGTATCATTAAAATCATAACTCAAAATCAAAAGAATTAAATAAAGAATTTATTAAAAAAAATAAAAATATCTTATAGATGAGAAATCAAACCTTTCTCAAGAGCTTGGTTCAACAAATTAATACTTGATAGATCATGAATGGTGGAATAATGGAGATGGACTTCTTAAGATTGTGAGAGAGATTTGAAATTGAACCCTAAATTGATTTGGAAGAGGGGAGAGCCGAGAGAGGCAAGGCAGAAATAAAAAAGAACTGAGAGAAAAAGGCTGCTGTGCGGGTTAATACCCCTGTTTCTTCCTTTTAATTTTTTTTTAAAACAAATTTTTTTTTAAAAAAAAAGCCTTTTTCATGACCCGGCCGGGTTGGTCAAAACCGGGACGGTTTCCGGGTCAGCCGGTCGGACCGGCCGGGTCAACCGAGTCACACAAACTAAATCGATTTTTGAAGCTTCCGGTTTTTGGCACCTAACCGGACCGCTCGGAGGTCCGGTCGACGGTCCGACCGGGCGGTCCGGTCCGGGTTTCAAAACCATGTGAATAACTCTAGTCTAAAAGATTTCATAAAAAAAAATTTTTGGCTCCGCCAATGTTTATATGCTTTTATGAATTTATTTTGTTAATGTTAATTGTGCCCCCAAAAGAAAAATTCCTACCTCCGCCACTACCCATCTCTACAACCTCTTCCTCTTGCCTTTCCTTGTTTTCCTTCGAAACAGAGAACTTTGAAATATCCTAATTAGATTAAAATCCAATATTCAAATAATCTCTCTCTTTTCGTTCTTTGAGAGTAGTCTCATCTTCTTCTAGCACAGGCGAATGGCACATCACACCTTGAACGGGAAGGAGTGTGCTGGATTTTGCGGCATGGGAAGGGAGTTGCTTTAACTTTGATGCAGCAAGGGGAGAGATTTACTGGATTTTTGCAGAAGAGGGTACTTGGGAAGGGGTTTCTGGATTTTTCAGTGGTGAACCAGAGGCAGCAGTGGCTGATTTTTTGTCTACTTCTTCCATGGAAGATAACATAAGGGTTCTTGTTGAACCAACTTTGTCAGAAATGAAAGGAAAGAGGAAGAAGCTGTCACCACCACCGTCGTGGATAGAATTGCCTGGAGATATAACCGCCAACATTCTGCAACGTCTGGGTGTAGTGGATGTATTGTCCAATGCACATAAAGTGTGTCTCCTTTTGCCAAGTGATTGATATGCCTACCATTGAGGATCCCACCAATATTCCTTACGATTTTGATGTAATGTGTCGTCATGCTGTGGATCATAGCCAGGGCCAGTTGATTGATATTCATATTGAGTATTTTGGTACCAATAAATTGCTCAAGTATATCGCTCGTAGGTAAATGTTACTCCCTATTTTGTATATATAATCCAACAAAATTAGTATTATTTGATGAAAATTTTGTTTTATCATTTTTTTTGTGAGTTAGGGTTATTCGTTTAGGAATTAAGTTAATAGAAATAAAGCATGTCAGACCAATAGCTAGAGTTTCATCGAACTTGAAAGATTAGAATGTCATGTGAGTACCTTTTAAGAGGGTACAATTTATGATGCCAAAGGTACAAGCTTTCAGGTGCTGTGGTCTGTCTAGAAGGATTCTCTATAATATTTGTTCAAGAGCATTGTGAGTCAGGAGTGTAAAGGATTAATATTTAAAGAGTATTATTTAATTATAGCCATGAGATTTGAATGTCATTCAGCATTTAATTATAGACATAAGTTTGTAATTTTTTGGGGCTTCAGGGTTACAATTTAAGGACATCGATGTTAAATTTTGATATGTGAGTTTTTTTTTCTTTTTTCTGAAATGTGTTAATTGTATGTGCAAATTTTACTATTTCTAAGGTCGGGGTAAAAGAAATCACCAGAAAGCCAAATTCTAGGCACTTGTATTGTATGATTCTATCCCCTGAAAAAATTTCAATTAGGTTGTTCAGCGTAGACATTTCGTAAAATACACGTCATCCTATCAAGGGCACATTTTGGATGTCAATACTCTTATATGAAGGGCTTTGAGTTTATACATGCATGCTTCATTCAATTCAATATATGTGGCCGAGTTATCATTTATTTACTTGTTTGAGGAAAAGATAGGGTAGTCAATTAAGTGATTTGTTGGCATTTGTTGGCATTTGTGCCTATGTGATTTGTTCTATATTGTTGAGGGTCTTGGTACTTGGTTTGTATATATATCCATTAACCAAAGAATACATGAGATATCATACAACTAAAGAACCATTTATCTTCATTGTCAATAGTGTAAGTTCTGAAAGAACTGCCTCCTAGCTCATTTAGAATGGAATGGTCTGTGATGTGAAATTTGCAAGTGCACAAATATCAAACAAGTAATAAAGTGATAAGTAAAAGACCGTCCCAACGAAGATTGATTATCTAACTAACTTAACCTAAACTAAAATAGAGATGGAATAAATTAACTAAAATAACTAAGAGTGAATGACAATTAAAGTAAAGTAAATATGCGATATGAAGATAATATATGGAATGGATGGACTAAGACACCCCTAATCCAGTTTACTCCTGTTATGGACTAATGAATGATCTCTTTAAATTAAGTCTCAACTTGGTTAATGGTAGAATCCCCAAATATAAGCTAGATCCAATCTCTTGGCGAAAAGCTCCTAGCTTTAGAGAAAAAATCAATCGTATCTTTACGTGATTTTAAGACCTAAAACTGCATAAAATTCTATGGTGTTCCCTAGCTTTTGTTTCCTACTCGCTAGAAACCACACAAGGAAAATCGAATCTCTCTTTTGCCAATTTTACGTTGCGTTGTTATTATCCTTGATCCAATTAAATCTATAACTTCTCAGTCTCTAGAAGTAATTTAGGTTCATGCAATAATTGGCCAAGCATTAAGAACAAATAATAATAATTAACCAAATTAGAGAAAATATGTACTCTTTATTAGAAATCAAACATTAACCATAAAAGTTTCGACATTCATAAGAAAGTCTTAGTTACTGAAGAATTTAGATGGACATGAACATGTTCAAAACCATATAATAATTTAACATGAATTAAACAAGAACCGAGAAAGAGCCCGGTGATCATCAGAGTCGGAATCAGAATCGGAATCGCGCCTTGTCCTGCTCTCCGCTTCTCTGCCTTGTCGTGCCTCAGCCTTGTACCTGTGGAAGATGAATTATGAATGGTATGTATATGGGTGCCTTATAGCTGCTGAATTACTCCTCTTTATATTGGTGTTAGAAGTTGCCTATCAATCCAATTCCGATTCCAGTAGAACACTTGCCTTATTTATCAATTTCGAAATTCTATAAGGAGTTCAATTTATCAACTTTCTTTTTTGTTATTGCCTCCTATTTCCCTTCTTGCTCTGCTGATTCTTTATGGAAATCACATACTAAATTAGGCTCCAGAAAATATGGCAGTGTGGGGCCAAAGGCTTTTGAATTCTCTTATGACAATTTCCTTTTCTTGTTTTGCTTTTCTGCTTCCTGTTTACGTTTTCTTTCTTTATTTTCTTCTTCTTTTCTTTTTGCATAAATTACTATTTTGCCCCTGTATTATAATTTAAAAATAATATTAGTATATTAACTAGTATAAGCACATAATCCATATTAATGAATCAAACTGAGTGAGAAAATAGTATTAAAAGTAGGTAAATTGTGATCTCATCAGTTTGGAGAACAAAAAGTTTTGTTTGAGATATCATGTAATGAACTGAATGGCTCCTTCCTTTGTCTTGTTTCTTTGTATGAATCTTGGGGATCATTGTAACTTTGGCACTAATTGCATCAATGCATGCTCATGTTGTTTTGGGCTGAAGGATGGATCATATTTGGAGTAACTACTACATAACAATGAATTTCTAACTGCTGGTACATATTCTTGGCACACAGCCACCGTAGTTCCAAAACATTTTAAAATATTACTTGTCATGTACATCTGTGGATTGATTTTACACTCCTAATTACCAGTCTTGACGTCTTTGGATCTTCACTCTGTCTTGCAGATGTAGTCAGCTCAAAAGGCTTCGAATTGCTAGTTGCTATGACATTTCTGCTAATGCTTTGAGTAGATTTCCATTGTTTGAGGATATACACATTTTCTTTGCGTTTGTCTCACTAATCATGTAGAAATGGTTGGCTGTTCATGCCCTTTGTTGAAGACATTTTCCTTGACTCGCAGTTTTTTCAGTTGATTCTGATATGGAGGACAATGACGAAGTGCCTTAACTATTGCAAAGAGCATGCCTGGATTGCGAGACCTTCGGCTTATTGGAAATTCGTTGACTAATAAAGTGTTGTTAGCCATTCTTGATGGTTTTCCCCACCTAGAATCACTTGATTTGCGAGAGTGTTCTAGGGAATAGATGTTCGCAACAAATTAAAAGTCTAAGGCTCCCTTATGACGCTGTTGCAGACTCTGTATCCATTTTATTTCTCCTCGTGCGTTTAGTGAATGTTCTGACCTTGACCTACAATCTGATTATCATGATGATGAAGATTATGATGACTACACAAGATCGGACTATATGGATTATTTGGACAGTAAGAAGTCTGAGGATATCTTTGACTTCTAGTGAGGGTGGTAAGGTAAACAGCTTTGATGAGACCTCAACTTTTTGATTTGATGAGACTTTTGGCAAGTGAAATCTCGATTTTCTTGCAGATGTACTTGGAAAGAGATGAAAGAGTTCCTTTTTATCTTTTTTATTTGGTTTGGGGTGTGGAGTTTGGGAGCAGCTCTTCCTATTTATTTCCAGTGGGAAGGATAAAGAAAATGTGTAATCATTTCATTCCTACTGGAAATACATGCGAAGAAGTTTTGACTCATTTTCTATATGGTGATTTGCAATTTTTATATCAAATGTAAATATATATTGATCAAAAGTTGTTTGCGGGTTCCCTCTCGCCTCTTTTGCAGGTTTTATCAGTATGAGATGCCGGTCTCTGTTAGCAAGACTGCAATAGGAGTGCGGTGTACATTAGGTCTCACTTTTGGCTTTTGGATTCCGTACCTAGTGTTTAAATTAATTTTGGTATGCTCATTTGCATAATTCTCAAGTAGATTTAACCGATCTGTTTGTTGATCGGTGTTTGGGCATGTAATCTAACAAGTTAATGCATCTACTTAAATATTTCCTTGTGCAATAATTGTAAGACTAGAGAAAGAATGTAACTAAGCAAAAATAATATTTATTCGGCAGACACATTTGATTGAGAATTCTTTTTTAACAGAGTATTAAAAGTACGTAAGGCCTCAAAAACTTGTATTGCCATGGCCTTTCAATAGTAAAATCAATGCATATATAGTTGTGCACGCACTAAAACAGTGAGGCAAGATTCATCCCCAATTCCATCCGCCTCAGCTTCCATTCCTCGCATATTTTTTATGGATTCTGCATTCAATTAGCAAATTAAACATTTTTAACAAACAAGTTCGAGATGAGAAAGATTTAAAAAAAAACAAAAACAAAAGAATGCTCACCTAGAAGATAATGATGGTCTTACTTGTGAATCCTTCAGGCTCATTCCAGCAAACACATTCACTAATCCTCCTCTTGCTTCCTCAGCTTCCCACTTCATTGGAACTAAATTCCTGCACCAAAATTAAATCCAACAAATTCAGAGACTCTGTCACTTTTGTAATAAAATTTTGGTGATAACCATGAAAAGGGGTATAGATTGGTGAAGAAAGATACACTTCAAGATGTTGGCATTGACACTGACTAATATTGTCCAGAGTAGAATCAGCAAATATCCTGTTAAGGTCCTTGGCTAATTCTGGTATTTTTGAGTTTGGAATTATATCCCATACTTTCACAACCTGGATATCAACTCTGTTTTCTCTCTAAATATCAACAGTCCAAACAAGTTTCTGTCCATCCTTCCGAGTCTGTCGCCAACCATTTGCAAGCTTTTCAACAAGAGATATAGCTTCCTTACACACTTCAAGATTAGGATTTCTGACCAATGACTTCAAGAATTCTTCGCTGAAAACAACATGTCGTATATATATACTTATATAAGAGATGAGAAAAAGATTGCATTGTTGAGCATAATTAGAAGATATTCAGACAATTGAGGGAAATTTATTTACCTTCCACCTTGCTGTTTTAAAGAGCAACGAGTAAATCCTTAGTAACTTGTCAAATAGTTTAAGCTCAACCAAACCATAAAACATTGCTCGAACCAAGTCCTTATCATCGCTAGCACCATAGAAACATCCCCGAGCTTTCGAGTCCATCACCAATTTCTTCCAAATGGAACCACTATTAATAAGTGTGGAACTATTCCCCAATATCCAAAGGCAGTACCTATATAGAATAGATAGTAGTGTTTGCATTTAAAAAAAGGTAATTAAAAGTTTTGTCTGATTCATTCAACTTATGGAGTAAATATGGATATATACCTTGCTCGAGTGAGAGCCACATTTGATCTTTGGTGATTGGAAAGAAAGCCAACTGATCCATTTCCATTACATCTCACTGTGGAAATGATTATTACATCCTCTTCCCCACCTTGAAAGCCATCAACAGATCGAACATTCACAGAGAATCCCCCTCCTAGTCACTCAGCCATTGCTCATGTGCAAAGTTCGGAACGAATTTGAAAATTTGGCTTCAATTCCAAGGAAGTGAAGTAGCAAATTTGGCTAGGACATCAGCCACTCGATTTTCCTTTCGATAGATGTGGGCCTTGCTGCATACTTGTAAATGAGAGATTAGAGGTCTGCAATCACAAATTAAGTTAGAAAATTTTAGAATACTGTTAAAGTTCTTTAAATATAAAACATATTTTGAAGTTGACATATTGAAAAGATTATTTTCTCTGAATTCAAATAAAATTATTTTTAGAAATAAAGAAAAACTAGATTAATTTTTTTGAAGTTAGTTTTAAAAGTATAGATAAACAAGTCATTTTATGCACTACAAAGGAGGTGTAGATGAAGTTTTTTCGGAAGTGAAAATATCATTTTTTATTCCAACCAATATCCCAATCGAAAATAGACGCTTCTTCCGAGTGGAGTTTTGTAGATTTCGTAATGGTTTAGGTATTGTGCAAAAGGTGGACGATTGGCACCCTTCTAGCGGTTAACAAGTATTGTCTTTGACATTTTCGCTCAAATTTTCGTAAATATTTTAAAAATGAGGAGTTTAAAAATCTCATATGGCGGACCACTACCAAAATATAAAATGTGACATTTTATTGAAATAGTTATTGAAATAGAATATTAGACAAAATGGAATACTAGGAATTCTTTAAGAATTGGAGCTTGTTGGAATGGATTAAGGTCCTGCAAGTTAAAATAGAAAAAGAAAAAGTAAAAGTAAATGTAAAAGAAAGAAAAAATCCCACGTCATACAACCACCCACCCATTATCCGCCTCACTAGATCTTTCCCACCGCCGCTAACGACGCCCATCTCTACAACCTCTTCCTCTTGCCTTTCCTTGTTTTCCTTCGAAACAGAGAGCTTTGAGATATCCTGATCAAACAATCTCTCTCTTTTCGTTCTTCCAGATTCTATCGTGTTCATACAACAAATGGGTCAGAGAGTAGTCTCACATCTTCTTCTAGCACAGGTGAAGGGCACATCACATCTTGAACGGGAAGGAGTGTGCTGGATTTTTCGGCAATTAGGGCATGGGGAAGGGGGTTGCCTTAATTTTGAAGCGACAAGGGGAGAGAGTTACTGGGTTTTTGCAGAGGATGGAACTTGGGAAGGATTTTCAAGATTTTTCAGTGTCGGCGGTTGCAACCGGAGACAGCAGCGGGTGGCAGTGTTCTTCTACTTCTTCCCATGGTAGATAATTTGCAGAAGGGTTCTTGTTGAACCTTTTACACCTGAAGGGTGTAATTTGAATAGAGTGGCAGAGGGAGATAACCTAACCAGAGGAGGAGGCGGCGCGGCGATGGGGATTGGGGGCGATGAGAGGCTGGTGGTAATTTGCATTGATGATCCCACCAACATTCCTTACGATTTGGATGTAATGTGTCGTCATGCTGTGGATTGTAGCCAGGGCCAGTTGGTTGATATTAATATTGAGTATTTTGGTACCAATAAATTGCTGAAGTATATCGCTCAAAGGTTAATGTTACTCCCTAATTTGTATATATAATCGAACAAAATTAGTACTTATTTGATGAAAATTTTGTTTTATCAATTTTTTTGTGAATTATGGTTCTTCGTTTAGGAATTATGTTAATAGAAATAAATCATGCCAGTCTAATAGCCAGAGTTTAATCGAACTTGGAAGATTTGAATGCCATGTGAGTACCTTTTAAGAGGGTACAATTTCTGAATCCAAAGGTACAAGCTTTCAGTGATGTGGTCTGTCTAGAAGGAGTCTCTGTAATACTCCCTCCATTCCTAAATATAAGACTCTTTAGACAATTTGAGAAAATTAAGGAAGTTGTCATTTTTACCTAAACTTCCAATATTACCCCACCTTCCCTCTCTCTCACTAATACATCATAAAGAAAAGAAAGGAAAATGTTGAGGGTATAATTGAAATAAATTGTTGACAACTAATAAAAGAACCTTAAACGACAATTAATTTGGATACCTAGATATCTCCTAAACGACAATTAATAGGGAATGGAGGGAGTATTGTTCAAGAGCATTGTGAGTGAGGAGTGTAAAGGCTTAATATTTAAAGAGTATTATTTAATTATAGACATGAGATTTGTATGCCATTCAGCATTTAGTCTACCACTCTACCATTCATCATCCTCGTCCATACCCCAAATTATTCGGGACTTAATGAGTTAGGTTATTGTTATTGTTGTTGATGTTAATTATTTATATGATATCATTTTTTCCTGAAAGGTGTTCTTTGTATGTGCAAATTTTATTATTTCTTTGGTTTGTGGTGAAAGAAAGCCCCAGAAGACAAATTCTAGGCACTTGATAAAGTTTGAGGTTTTCAATGTATTTCCTTTTTACTGCTGCCTTATTGTACTTTGACCATAGTGCATCAACTTTGCATTTATGTAGTTTTATTTGTTGAACCTTCAATTTCCTGACGTGATGGGAATTTCTTGCATCCTATCATATAATTGAATTTTTATGTTGGTTTTTTTTTTTGTTTGGGTGGAGATCTTCCTTTTAAAAAAAGAAAGAAAAAGAAACAAATTATGTTTTTAATCAATGTAAGAGTGTAGTATTAACATGATGCTTGTATTATGTGATTCTATCAAGTGCACATTTTAGATTCCAATGCTTTGATATGAAGGGTTTTGAGTTTATACATGAATGCTTCATTCAATTCAATATATGTGGCCGAATTATCATTCATATACTTGTTTGATGAAAAGATAGAGCAGTCAATTAAGTGATTTGTTGGTATTTGTGCCTATGTGATTTGTTTTATATTGTTGAGGGTCTTGGTACTTGGTGTGTATATCTATCCATCAACCAAAGAATACATGAGATTTATACAACTAATGAACCATTTATCTTCATTATGAGTAGTATAAGTTCTGAAAGAACTACCTCCTAGCTCATTTAACATGGAGTGGTTTGGAGAACAAAAAGTTTTGTTTGAGTTGACATGTAATGCCCTGAATGACTCCTCTCTTTTTCTTGTTTCTTTTTCTATGTATGAATATTTGTTTTATTTTCTTAGTTTCGACTCTTTGCCTGATGGATGTTTTTTGGATCATTGTAACTTTGGAACTGATTGCATCTGCGCATGCTTATGTTGTTTTGGGCTGAAGGATGGATCATATTTGGACTAACTACTACATAACAATGAATTTCTAACCAGTGGTACATATCCTTGGCACACAATTACACAACCAATGTAGTTCCAAAACATTTTAAAATATTACTTGTCATAACGTGCTGCATCTGTGGATTGATTTTACACTCCTGATTACGAGTCTTGACGTATTTGGATCTTCACTCTTTGTATTGCAGATGTACTTAGCTCAGAAGGCTTCGAATTGCTAGTTGCTATGACATATCTGTTGATGCTCTGAGTAGATTTTCATTGTTGGAGGAGATCAACCTTTTCTTTGCATTGGTCTCCACTAATCATGTAGAAATGGTTGGCAATTCATGCACTTTGTTCAAGTCATTTTCCTTGACTCGCAGTTTTTCAGATGATTATGATATGGAGGACAATGACGAAGTGGCCTTAACTATTGCAAAGAGCATGCCTGGATTGCGGGATCTTCGGCTTATTGGAAATTCGTTAACTAATAAAGGGTTGTTAGCCATTCATGATGGTTGTCCCCACCTAGAATCACTTGATTTGCGAGAGTGTTATGGTCTTGAGCTTAGTGGGGATCTAGGGAAAAGATGTTCGCAACAAATTAAAAGCCTAAGGCTCCTTTATGACTCTGCTGCTGACTCTGGATTTGTTGGTATCCCTTTTATTCCTCCTCGTGCGTTTAGTGAATGTTCTGACCTTGACCTAGAATCTGATTATCATGATGATGAAGATTATGATGACTACACAAGATGGGACTATATGGATTATTTAGACATTAAGAAGTTTGTAGTGTGAGGATATCCTTGGCTTCTAGTGAGGGTGGTAAGGTAAGCAGCTTTGGAGCCCTCAACTTTTTGATTTGATGAGACTTTTGGAAAATTGAAATCTCTTGACTTTCTTGCACATGTCCTGGAAAGAGATGAAAGAGTCCCTTTTTTATCTTTTTATTTGGTTTGAGGTGAGGAGTTTGGGAGCAGCTCTTCCTATTTATTTCCACTAGGAAGAAGTTTGACTCATTTTCTCGTACTTTTCTTATATTGTATAAATTCATCTTTTATTACAAGTACCATTTTAAGAAAGTATTATAAGTGAAATAAATTATGGTGTTTTGCAGTTTTTTTATTATCAAATGTAAATATATATTGATCGAAAGCTGTTTTGCAGGTCACCTCTTGCCTCTTTTGCATGTTTTATCATTATGCGATGTCGGCCTCCGTTAGTAAGGCTGCAATAGAAGCGCGGTGTACATTAGGTCTCACTTTTGGCTTTTAGATTCCTAACCTAGTACTGTTATGCTCCTTTGCACAATTCTGAAGTAGATTTAACTTATCTTTTTGTTGATCGGTGTTTGAGCATGTAATCTAACAAGTTCAGTTGGGATCGAATAAATATCGTGATTTGCTGATAAGAAATCTTATAATTTTTGCAACATTAGTGACTTTCAAGATATCTTGGAAAAATAGGAAAAATATATTTGCCTCTCCCTTCCTTGGCTTATGCTAAAATACCTAAAAAAAAATACAAAATACAAATAATTAAGTGTTGGGAGAAGAGTCAAGAAGGCCGTGGCCCAGTGGGGCAAGCCTTGACCTGCGACCGAGAGGTCCCAGGTTCGACACCCGCCTCCTACGTGAGGCAAATAAAATTCTCTAGGAGAGAATTAAGGTGCTGACAAAAAAAAAAAAAAGTTTTGGGAGAAGAATTAGGAGTCTCTACTTAAAGAATGGGAGGGCCACTAGATGCTTATATAAATACAATAATGATTGTTGGATCAAATAAGGATCAAAGAGTGTAAAATGAAAATAATTGTTAGCATTTAATGTGACATTATGCCTTCTTGATCTAAATTGATCCTAAATATTTGATCCTAAATCTTTGTAATAATCAATATGATCAAATGGAAATCTTATACAAACAATATGTTCATATTTTATACTTATGAGGCATTGCTAAAGATTATTTCGCTTCTGCTGACTAGTATTGTACTATTAACAATATCATGTAAGTTAATATTATTTTCGACACTATCATTTAAATTCATATTATTTTCAACACTATATATAAAAAAAGATCACACAAATATGAGAAATCAAAAGTTTCAGCAACGCGTAACCTAACTTGTATCGCCTATTAACTCTGACTAGAATCTTTAAAAGCTGAAAAACCAGTTCTAGTATTATGAAATAGAGTGAGAATTAGAATCATTCATTCTGTAGACAGAGAAAGAAGATAAAAATAATATTCATTCTGTAGACATTTCACCTCAGAATTCTTTTTTAATAGGCTATCAAAAGTACGTAAGGCCTCAAAAAAATTGTATTACCATAGGCCTTTCAATAGTAAAATCAATACATATATAATTGGGCACACACTCAAAAAAAGAGGCAAGATTATTCCGCAGTTCCATCAGCTGTTTTCATTCCTCGCGTACTTTTTATGGATTCTGCATTCAATTAGAAAATGAAACATTTTTAACGAACAAGTTCAAGATGAGAAAGATTTTAAAAAAACAAAAACAAAATAATGCTCTGCTAGAATATAATGATGGTGCGTCTTACATCCGCATCCTTCAGACTCATTCCAGCAAACACATTCACTAATCCTCTTCTTGCTTCCTCAGCATCCCACTTCATCGGAACTACTAAATTACTGCACCAAATTCAAGTACTATTTATCACTTTTGTAATAAAATTTTGATGATGACCATGAAAAGGGGGATAGATTGTTGAAGAAAGATACCCTTCAAGATGTTGGCATTGACACCGACTAATAGTGTCCATAGTAGAATCAGCAAATACCCTGTCAAGGTTCTTGGCTAAATCTGGTATTTTTGAGCTTTGAATTATATCCCATACCTTCATAACCTGGATATCAACTCCGTTTTCTCTCAGAATATCAACAGTCCAAACACGTTTCTGTCCATCCTTCACTTCATACACCGACAACAACAGAGACGACTTCCCATATATTTCTCGTAGGACTTTGTCGTTCTGAGTCTGCCGCCAACCATTTGCAAGCTTTTCAACAAGAGATATAGCTTCCTTACAAACTTCAAGGTTAGGATTTCTTGCCAATGACTTCAAGAATTCTTCGCTGAAAACAACCTGTCGTATATATATATATATATATATATATATATATATATATATATATATATATATATATATATATATATACTTATAGGAGATGAAGCATAACAAAGGAAATCAGAAACGAGGGAAATTTATTTGAACCTTCCATCTTGCTGTTTTAAACAGCAATGAGTCCATCCTCAGTAACTTGTCGAATAGTTTAAGCTCAACCAAACCATAAAACATTGCTCGAACTAAGTCCTTATCATATTTAGCATCATAGAAACATCCCCGAGCTTTCGAGTCCATCACCAATTTCTTCCAAATGGAACCACTATTAATAAGAGTGGACCTGTTCCCCAATATCCATAGGCAGTACCTATATAGATAGTAGAGTTTGCATTTAAAAAAAATAAAAAAACTTGAAAGAGTTGTCTGATTCATTTAACTGATGGAGTAAATATAAATACATACCTTGCTCGAGTGAGAGCCACATTTGATCTTTGGTGATTGGAAAGGAAGCCAACTGATCCATTTCCATTACATCTCACTGTTGAAATGATTATTACATCCTCTTCACCGCCTTGAAAGCCATCAACAGATCGAACATTCACAGAGAATCCACTATCTGAATCGCTACTGTATGTCGTCCCTAATTTTTGCTAAATCGCGAAAACTTGAGCTTTATATGCTGATATGATGCCCACTCGAAGCTTCTGTTTTGTTGCAATACTCCCTACATTAACAAAAAAATAGTTTAACGACTTAAATTCTATGTAAAGAAAAAGAAGAATGCAGACGGCGCAAAAAGTATACTTTTATGAAGTTTGGCAATGATCTCAGCGACTACATTGACCTCCACGGGATTATTCGTGCTGTGCCTGGCGTCAAACTACTCTTTCCCATAGGTTACATCAATGAAAGAGTAAGAACCATATAATACTTCTTTAAGGAAGCGTTTCCTGTAGCTTTTATCCCTCACATTTGGACCATCCTCAGTTTGCATTCCATAGAACTCCTTGTTTGGAAATAAGCTTATACATGGATGCATACGGTACTGAACTTTCAGAAGGTGCCTCTCATGCCCTAATATCACCAACCTCTCAAATAAACTCCTTCCGAAATCAGCCTCCTCGCTTATCTGTATTATGAAAGAGCTGTTAGAAATTAACAGGATAAGAAAAGTCTAATAAAACTTCTTTTAGGAACAAAAAAAATCAATTAAAACAAAACCTTGCTTTGAACCATTGCCGGCAATTGTTTTTCGTCTCCAATGAGTACAGCATGGCGAAGACTTGAGAGTTGAAGTGGAATATTAGACTCACATTCCTTCAACTGAGCAGCTTCATCTACTATTAACAAGTCGATCGGAGCCATTCCTTGTTCGTGCAACTTAGCTGAACTTGAAACAGTACAAAAGATCAACTTAGCTGAACTTGAAACAGTACAAAAGATCAACTTAGCCCTTCTCAAACAAAAGCTTATAATATCACAATCAATCCATTTTGTCAGAGATATACTCTGTTCTAGATATTTTAGTGCATTTCGGCACTCTGTCCTCATAATTGGCAACTCATTAATTAAGTGATTCAGACCTCCAAGATGAGTCTGAAGCATATCTACAACTCTAATCATTGTTTTCACTGTTTCCACTCTAATCAAATAAGTAGGCAAGTGTGTATACAAGCTTGTAAGATAAACTATTAGCCTTTCTCCAACTTTCTTGAATTCCTTCATTACAAACTCCTCAAATGTCCATACAATTATACCACTTTTACTTGCCTCCTTTTCCTGAGATTTTTTCTTGTTGTTGTCTTTCACTGCCTCGACAATAACTTTTTCGAACAACACCTTTCTTTCTTTGGTCCTGTCTTGGCTGCCACAAGACCAGATGTCTTTCTTTTTTCCCTTCAAACGATCATCATCATTTTTTTCCTTCAAACTATCATCACCTTCCTCTTCATGACTATCATCATCATCATCATCATCATACTTTTTTCCTTTCAAATAAAGCCGGTATTGGTTTTCAGGGTCTTCAAGAAGTTGTATCATAGATCACACTCCCTGTCCACCCACATAGTGGAGCTAAACAAGCACAAAGAGCTTTAACACGGTAATGAAGAAATACATCAACGAGATCATCATAGTCATCAATCTTCATTCGCACCTTGTTACCAAATAAAACAATGTCTCCTAGTCCGTAAGTATCAAACTTAAGAGTAGGCCTAAGCAAGCTCATAATTCTATTTGCAACACCTAGAACTGCTATGTTGGTGGGAGCACAAGTCAATGTCCTATATTTCATCCCTAAAAGGTTAAGTAATAAAGAAGCAACCGTCTTCGTTTTTCCAGTTCCAGGAGGACCCCAAATTAGCCTAACACTACTCTTATGATGACATTTTGCAGTTGCAATACACTTTAAAATAGCAGCTTTTTGGGACTGATCTAACTCCTCCAATTGGATGATACCGCTTCTTGAATATGTTTCATTACCTCTTTCACTGGAGCAAACAATACAGTACTCTTCTCCAGCCTACATACCATAAGAAATATAAAGTTGAGTTTTTCTCAAGTATAAATTTTACTAATGTCTTAACCAAAAGAGCCAAATAATAAAATATTCTTACAGCGGAATCAGGTTGCAATACATTGTTGATGATATTAAAGTTTGCAACATTTGGAGGAGGGTGAAGAGCCTTCCAAATGCGAAGATTGGTGGTCAAGTTAGAAAGATAAACTGCATAAAGTTTGTCCCATCCTCTTTTCTGCTCTTCAACATAGGAAGGTTTCTTAAATTCTATAGGCTTCGATGAAAGAATGAGAAAACGAAGTGAATCACTAATCTCCTGAACTAGAGCAAGAGTAAAAGGTCTCTTGGGACTGTTCAAATCATCAATGCATTTTGGTTTTACATCTGTGAATGCAAGAAGATCTCCTATTTGAGGTTCATAATTAGAAGTTGGTTGATTCACATTCTCCTTGATTCCCTTAAATGAAATCCAATACAAGAAATCATCAGAAGTCTTATGATGTTTCCATAGATCAAATACTTGAGAAATAGGCGCTCGAGACAGTGAGGAGACGCTTGACAACAAAACAGCATGTGTTTATTCAATGAGTGGGTTGATGAATGATTTTAAGTATTCTTCTGTTGATGAAAATTTCTCAGGAATCCTTTTTACCTGTTTAACATCAAACATACTAACTAATTGCACCTTAACTACAAGAAAACATAGCCAAACAATTAGGGTATACTCAGGTTAGGTGGAAATGTTGATCCAAATTGATTCAGTATAAACCCCTTCAACAAATAAAGGAGGAAAAAAAAAGAAAGCATAATGCTCAACAACTACTTCAAATGAACAAGTAATGTAATTTAGCAGTTTTCTCCCATACAGCTAAAGAAGCAGAGGATCACTCATCAAGGAAACCATCAGATAATACAAATACCTCTAACGCGTTGTTGATTTCTTTTGACATTAGCTAATTACCAATAGTATTTGTAGCAAATTCTGAATGTGCTTCATATCACAAACTCACGAGTCTAGAAAGATTACACAAATAAATTTCGAAGAAGATTTAAGCGCAGACTATTCAAAGATTTAAGTGTTTCTATATCAAGATAAGTAGATAACTAAAGAGGACTTCATCTTGCTATCATATACAAACCCCTCAGACTATCACATTCTAGTAGTTTGCATTCAGTTGTATTCTTATTTTTTGATATCCTCAACACTAAAAGAAACAACAGAGACCAATAAGGTGTAGTTCCTTATGCATAACTGACATCTATCGGATTATGAGTAACAGAGAAAAGAACAAGAAAACATTAGGTGGAAATGCATTAGTCGATCCAAACTGATAATTATTATAAAAAGTTAATAAAATTAATTTAAAAAAGTAAAAAAAAATTGGAAAAGCATAGAGTATTAGAAGAATGCCTGGTTCTTGAAAAGGTTTTTGTTGATTATATTTTTTATGGACCAAGAAAAGACAACATCAATCAAGTCTGGATTCTTGATTTCTTCCTTGTTTGCCATTTCTTATTCCATAAACAAAAAATCCCAGAAAACTGGAAGAAAATATATAGTTGTATTATGTAATGGGGTGCTGACCTTTCGATTCTCCCACCTTTAAAGTTTCTCCAGCACACAGTCATGCATGCATTTGATCATTTTGGAATTCAAGAAGTCATCTTGGTATCTGGAATCAGACTAGAGATGATTTTGACCAATTATCTTTTTAGTAATGCCAAAAGGAACCAGTGTTGCTTTCACATAGAAAATACCAAAAAAATAAATAAATATTAGATTTTCAAGGATTGGAGTATATCAAAGGACTTTTAGCAATGTCTAACTCAATATTTCCCCAGTCCATTCTCATGTCTACAACTTTATAGAACCCCACACAGTAAATCTAGTCTAGAATATTTCTTTTGTATACACATTTTATGAATCCAACCAAACTAATTCCAAGAGTATGATATGGAATATAATCTCAGATGTACAATTTTTATGATACAATATTATTTTATACAAACAATAAATTTATTATTTATGATATTTTTTGTTCAACTTTGTTTGATTTTTTTTTTTTAATACTAATTAATCACCGTATATTTTTCTTTTCATAATTTTTATACTATTTTGATCAATTGAATCAACTTATAAATTGATTTATGGAATCATTTCGTTTTATAAGATGTTTACTATCTGACACCGTAACATCAGTGTATGATTAATTATCCCGTGCAATACAAGTGATTACATATTCCGCATTTCACTTTTATGGCGAATACCTTGTGTTTCTCAACCCCATTGGGGATCATCGATCAACATATAATTGGTAGTAAAATAGAACACATTTTATACAGTAGACACAATTGTACTGCAATATTTTTTGCCTTTAGTTTATAATCATTTATTAATGGTGTTCCTGCATTTCTTTCACAAGATTGCATTATGTCTACCTAGGTATACAACGTATATGTTTGACAAAAGTGTCCATCAGTGGTCTGCAAAGTTTGTCAAGGTTACTATCCGTGTTTAATGTAAATGATAATAAATGTTTAATGTAAGATAGGAAAAAAAGGAAATTACCATTAACACCAATATTCCACCCCATCATGATCTTCCCATCACCTAAGGGAAGAAGATAAACAAGTAAGCAAAAAATTTCGAAACAGCAATAAAACAATCATTATTCAGTCTGTCTTAATGAAATATTGAGAGATAAAATGGCAAGTATAATTGTGTACCGATGCGGAACTTGAAGGCAGCTTTACCAATATTTGATAGAACTAGATCTCCAGTATCCATTAGTTTACAAGTGAAAAATATTTTAACCTGAACTATGCAAACAAGTAACCTTTGATCATCCTCAATACAATATCCTATTAGCTTAACCAAGTTAGCATGGAGGAGATCACCTAGATAATTTACTTCAGCCTGCATAAAAGGACGAATTGTACATCAAGGGAAAGGAGAACAAGTAGAAAGCACATATTCATGAAAGTCTAGATGAGGTAATCAGAGATACCAGCCACTCTTTATGACCCTGAAGGCCATCATGATTCAGAGTTTTCACTTTTCACTGCACTGGGAGGCCTGAACCAGGTTTTACTGGCGCTAAACCACTATCATTGATCCAACCTTTATAAACACAACCAAAACCACCCTCAGCAATGAGATTATCAGGTCTGAAGTTTCTTGTTGCATGCTTCAACTCATTAAAGGTAAACTTCCGAAGCTGAGAAGAAAATTTCAGTTCTTCTAATACGTTAGGAGCAGATGGTGCACTTGCACTTTCTATGTTGCTAGTAGTCGAAGATGATATGACTGGAGCAACTGGCTGGCATGTGCTCGTACAATTTGATGATTTACTTTCTTCTGTAGAAAAGATTATAGCAAATTAGTTGAGAGTATGACATGACTATTTGATTTCTGAAACAATAAACCCTATTGCAATGCAAAAGTCGATAAAATCAACCAAAACACTTCAACAGGATACATATACATCCATATGATATAGACTGCCATATTCTCAAACGAAAGACATGCCTAATGAGCAAGAAATTGTCATATTTAGTAATCACCAAAACCAATTTATCATGACTGGACAAACCAGGTACCATCTTCACCATCCTTCAATGACACCAATATAAAGACACAATGTACATTTTGCATTAGATTTTAGGAATCTCATCGCCCAAAATTGCTAAGATAATCAGATACGAATACACGGCTTTTCAAGATATAAAACCACATTGACAGCATTTTATCACATAATCAGACATCATGATTACACAAGGTTTTCCTTTTAATAGAGTCCATCCCAGATAGTAAACAAGATACCTGCATTACTTGTATTCAAAACCTCTGCGGACATAAAGACGGATGGTGTTACCATGATTTGATCAAACTAAGGAAACAAAATACAAACTTCCCCCCACACACACACAAACCCCAAAACCCCAAAAGTTAAATTAGGCCAGCCACATTCATACCCACAGAAAAACAACTACTATATCTGCAAAAGATTATTAAACCAGGAAGTTCCAAAGGAGCAATTACCAAATTGTGTGCTGGAGCCACTTGAAGAGCTATCAACCTTGGTCCTTGATGAAGAAATGCAGCCTCCAAAAAGCCTGAATTTTTTCATCCAACACCCTCCTGACTCCACACCATCATCCCCATCATCATTTTTCTTCATTCTCTCACCCAATTTCCTAGAACTCAAAGTTCCCAAATCCAAAGTTTGAGCAGCATCTAAACCCATTTTCCAAGTCAAATAATTTTCTCATTTCTCATTTTTTATATTATCAAAACAGAGCATTTCATGCTTAGTTTCATATAAGAATTAAATATTTTGGACATTATAATTTATAGGTGCAAGTTGTGGATAATACCTTATTCCCTGGGGCAGCTAATTTTCCATTTATTTTACCTGCTGCTAGCTCTTCAATGATTATGTCATTTGATAAAGTCCTCATTTCAGATGATTTTGCTGACAGATTTTCCTCATTCTCCTCAGCTTTAACCTTTCGTTTTTTCTTCTTTTTATGAGACGAAATTTCGTCAGCTCTGCATGTTTACAAAGTTACGGTGTTAGCATAGCACATTTAAAAGAAAAAAAACTAAGGCCTTCTTATTCTTTATACTGAATTATACTGAAGCAATCAAAGGTAGGAGAAAGAAAGGAAAAGTATAACCCCAATTACTTCTTAACGTTTAACCATTTTATTTGTGTATGCGTACTCATATGAAACTTTGTGCACATTGAGATGTAGTATAATTTAAACAATCAGAACAATATGATAATCAATGTGAATAAATTCCAAAAACTTACCTCTCAAGCTCAGCTTTATAATTTGATTCTATCCCTTTAGTATCAGTATCTGATACATAATTTGTTATACTGTCTGCAGTTTAGCATCTCTCATTTCTGATAAACTGTCATCGGCGCAGGTAATGTTTTGTTGCCCGCTATTGTTTTCAGCTGATAGATTCAATATCAGAAATCAAAATGTTACAAACCATTTAAGGATAATTATCTTGGAAAAAAAGTAGTTTAGTCTAATTGAGATAACTTCTCTTTTCCGTTTTTCTGTTCATTCTTACCATCTATTTTCCTCCGTGTCGGTAAGGAAAGTGTAACACTAAGCAGAAACTCAAATCCATGGAAGGCCTTTGGATCATAATACGATTGAGTTACATCAAAGAACCGTAGCAAAACCAGCATCATTTCTTCACTCTTTTTATAAGAGCGCTTGCTCTGGAAACACTGTTATTTAGCAGGACTCAATAACCTTCCTGAATAAATGTATTATCTGGTAATACTGTCACATTAGACGTTCACATGCCAAATTTGCATGGGATCAGCTTAAATTCCTTGTTCATCTCCATTTCTGTTATATTGGTACAACTAGTCGACTGGCCCTCTACTAAGAACCAGCATAAGATCTTCTTTAAATATTGCTGGTACCTCTAGAACAACTCCAATAATGCTTCGCAAGGGTGGGTTCTGCCTTATGACTTAGGAGTCATACTCATAGGTAGGCAGATGTACCAATTTGTCTGAAAAGGATATTATGACCAAAACTAGCAGAGAGTTTTCCTCCCTTTAGTTCCTATATCCTAAAGTTCACAAGTCCAAAAATAGGTAAGAGGTAAACCCCTTGTCTGGAAAGATTTTTTTGGTTGACATAAGAATCATAGTCCGGGAAAAAAAATTGAGCATTTTTCTAAGAAAAATTACGATAATTAATCTATCCCAAGAAAAATGAAGGGGAGGAGTTTATGCTGATATAAATGTCAAGACTACTAAAAATATAAATATTAGGCAGTCACCAAAACCAACCCGCAGGTGGTGCGCGAGTGGAATTGGCCCTGAAACAGCAAGAGTATTAGCACTTAGGAAAGCTCATGTGATTATTGCTGCAAGAAACATGGAAGTTGCAAATGAAGCAAAGCAGAACATTCTTAAGAATAACAAAACTGCTCGCATTGATGTTCTTAAACTTGACTATTCCTCAATCAAATCAAATCAAATCAAATATAACCGTTTTCTTATGATATTACAGCAGCATCAGTAAGGGGGTCTTGAAATGGAAATGTCCATTAGAGCGCTCATTTTTGTTTCAAATTCATTCAACGAACAAAAACACTTTTTGTTCCCGAGGAGAGAGAAAAGTTGCGGCTGAACAAAAACACATGTTCTTCGTTAGAGAACACATGTTCTTGTTTAAAGAACACATGTTTTCTAACCAAGAACATGTGTTTTTGTTCAGCCGCAACTTTTCTCTCTCCTCCTCGGTAACCCAATCGATGTGACGGTTGCGTGTTACTTTTTGTTCCCGAGGAGGAGAGAGAAAAGTTGTGGCTGCACAAAAATACATGTTCTTCTTTAGAGAACACGTTTTTTTGTTAGAGAACACATCCTCCTCGGTAACCCAATCATTTATTTGTAAAATTACATATGTACCCTTTTATTATATAACATTTTTTTATTATTATTTTTTATTGTCAGCCGCAACTTTTCTCTCTCCAAATCTGGACCGTTCAAAATTCTATCCGACGGCTAGGATGGTTCCGCAGGTGCGGAACTTTGGGGGTTCCGCACTGGAGCCGGACTGGAAATGACTCAAAATTTTCCAAACACTGTTCATGAAAATTTTCAAATTTGAGGTGAATTTTTAATTTCACAGAATTTAAGAGATGGAATTTTGTTTTATGGTAATTGGGATTTATTATGATTATGAATTTTTTGTGATGAATAAGAAGAAATGGAGGAGGTATATGGGTTAGGAAATGGGTCGAATGGGTTTTGGCAAAAAAATCCTCAATCGCCCCCATCCAATCACAATTCACCTTGTATATATATAATTGAAAAAAAATATTTATATACTAAATTCTGATTGATTGGGACAGAAATGATGATAGAGAATTTCCCCCGTGAATTTTGGTATAGTTTAATGTGTGGGTAATAATTAAAATATCAAAAATATCCATAATATATTGGTTGACTAACAAATTTTTGAACATAATGACCCGTTCCACTAAGTCGCAGAATCTAAAATAAAATAAAAATTTTTTAGGAATTCAAGCTACCAATTGTTTAGCAAAGAATTTCACCAATTTGCCAAAAAAAAATAACGAAGGAGAAAGAAAATTATACTTTTTTTATTTTTTTTTTTCATCCAAAAAGATACATTAACTATCTTTTGTGATTGTTCTTCAAAGCAAAAAACAGGAAACAGATACAGTAACTATCCAACGTCTATTTTCTTCCAATAAAAAGGCCAAAGTGAAGGTAATTGTTCCACCAAGATTATGGAGCAAGGATGAAGAGGTTTCTCTGCTCAAAAGTGCTCTCTGTTATCTGAAGGACAAAGGTGCTGAACTCTTTGATAATATGATGTTACTCTCTATCCATTGGTTAATATTGATTCTAAATTGACAACAAGTCAAATTTATGAAAAGCTCAGAAATTTGAAAGAGAAGTTTGTGAGGAATGCGGAGAAAGGTGTTGATTTCTCTGCCTCTAAACCTCTTGATGCCGAAATATTTTGTCTTTCACAACAAGTTTGGGGCAATGGTAAGAAAGTGGAGGAAAGAGGATATTGAAGTGATGTATCCTCATATGGGTCTTTCATTTTACGACAAAGTTGCATCTGGTGTTTGAATTTAAACGGCTTGAAGAGTTGGCATTCCTAGGTTATTTCAGGAATCTTCTGTTGAAGAATCCTTCATTGGCATATGCCACAATCTAGCGGAAACCAACCATTAACCAAATTTATTTGTGTAAAAAATGATGATGGATGCATGCATAAACTGGAAGTGCTTAATTGAGCTAATTATACTTTTGTTTTGAATGTAGGAGCAAGTTTTGTTCCTTTGAATGCATTTGTCCTGAATAATAAATCTATCTCATGGTATGCTTCCGCATTATACTAAGGGTTCATTTTTCATCTTGAATCGAGATATTAGTCCGTGTGCCACCCAGATATTCACACTTTTCTTGAGATGTATTACCTATTTTCTAATTTATATCGTCGTGTTATCCCTCTTCATAATGTCCCTGCATTTTAGAATTATTTGTTTCTCCCCTTTAGTTAGCTATGAGGTACTGGCCATCCTGTATCCACTGTTAAATATGAGTGCAGCAGTGCCAGGTGATTCTGCTGTTGACGTTCTTTTTATAACAAACTAACTATAATAGTATCTTCACAGTTTGGTCCCAAATCAGAAAATATTCTCTTAGCTGATATGTTTTTTGGGAAAAAGTTGGTGAAACTTGCTCCTCATAGAGAGATGAGTTGCTACCGGACTTGCCAGGGCATTTAGATGCTTTACACCTAAAGATGCTGGTAAAGAGATAAGATTGTACTTGCAGGAAACTTTATGGTATTCATTCATTTACGTATGGATTTTGAAGCCTTGATCATACTTATGCAGGCGCTATGCTCATTTTCCAGATGGATAAAGAAATAGGAATACATATAATCCTTTAGGGAAAAAAATCTGAATCTTTTTGTTACCGTTCACTTTCACATTTTAAAAGTTCTCATTGCTATGAATGTTTCTAGTGACGGTGAAAATCACTACTAAGGCTGATATCTTCAGCTTTTGGAATGGTGTTGATGGAACTATTGACCGGCTTGGATGTAGCACTGGATCTGGATGAGTAATATTCTGAGTAAAACCGGTACTTGGCAAAATAGTTTTGTCATATTGTAAAATCAGATAAAGAAAAGCTTATTAATACTTTGGATGCAAAATAATATATTTAAGATAGCATTTTTTGTTATAGCTACTGCTGTGATTTTCTCTCGATTACTCTGTATTTTATGAAAGGCCATGAAATGGCATCACTTGATGTATTTTTGGATGCAGGTTGGCTAAGCATCTTTGGAGGTTTGCAGCAACTTTTTTTTGGAGCAATATTTTGCATTTCTTTTTCTCTGTATTAGTGGCTCCGCTCATTAAGAAACAATTCGCTAAACTGATTATGATCTTTAGATTGTTGGGTTCTTTGGATTACAAGTCCTAGAATCTGCAATTTAAGATCAAGATTGATTCCAGTTTGGTGGAGAAATGATGCAAATCCCCGTGCCTCTGGTGAGTTCATAGCTGGGTGTGTATATTGGGGACTATGTCTTTAAATAATAAAAGGTGGAATTTGAAGTTTTATGGTTTTTTATTTGTTTAATTTCTGTGGTCATCTGAAGATTATGTGGGTGGGTTTGTCCCGTTTCTCCTTTATTACTCTTCAATATGACTTTCATTGTCGTCAACAGATGGAAAAAGTAATTTCTTATCCAAAAATCATACTTAATTTGGTTTAGACAAGGAACTTGTATGAATACTTGGGTTCTTTGTTCCTTTTAGGTGCTCTGTTGTCATTGGGGGGGATAATGCCTGATTTCCAAAAGGGGAACAAGGGTCTCTATCCTGGACATGACAATGACAGTGAAGAAGGGGCTAAAATCTTGAGATACTTGCTGAACCAAAGATGTTATTGGCTAAGATGACACCATAACACCTAACTTCATTTACTTCTTACCAAGCAAAGTTTGAGGCACGTTTGATACCAAGCAAACTCGGAGAAAAATGCGTTCTTTTGAAGAATCAGTAAACAACAAAAGCATCAAATTAGTATTACCCGTATTATGTCGTTTTCATCAACTTGCACGCCGATGTCTTCACCAAAGCCTTGGGACAACCTCAATTTCAATTTATTCTATTTTATCCAAGTTGGACATTTGTGATCTTCATGCTCCAACTTGGGGGAGTATTGAGATATTGTAATTAATGTAAATATTGTGTGTAATATTAATGGCATATCCTACGGGATTCTATAGGCTTAGATATGGTAAGTAGCATTGATTTCCAATCTTGGTGACTCTAATTGTACGTTTTAGGATTGATATGGTCTTCCTTTGTATGATACAATATATATATATATATATATATATATATATATATATATATATATATATATATATATATATATACGCTCACAGTTAATGAAAGACAGAGCTTTCTAGCATCTCAAACTATCGTTTCTTAGTTCTGTTGAGGAAAGTTTGGTAATGGGCTACATGACATGTTAATCTATTTACTGTAAAATTATTTTTATGTGATTTTACACAAAACATATGTTATTTTTGTCATAAAAAAGAAATGAATGAGCCTGTCTATTTTGAATATTTCCTGCTATTTTTGTAACGAAATATGCGTTTGTACACCAAGTGTTTGTATGGGGTTTGTATGAAATATACTTTGCCCGCGTGTTTTGATGTTTTGGTTGGACATATCTCAACTCTCCATCAGACCTTGCTAAGGGTAGAAACCTAGTATAAGTCAGTCATGTCCTTAGCAGGTTGTAGTAGTTAGGGGCTGATATATCAGTTAGCTTGGGAATAATTGGCATGAGCATTGTCTTAGTTCAATGTTCTTGTAGAATTATTTAATGAGTTTATCAAATTTTGTAAACCATTAATGTGAGAAACTTGTATTCTGAAAGAAGGTGCAAATTACAACATTTATTCAGTTAATTGTTTAATTGTTCATATTTTACTTATTTCCTTGTTTAACATGTTTCGGTGAGTGATGATAAGTTGCCAACTAAAATTTGTAAAACATTTAATTTACATGGATTATGTCTTTAATAATGGTTACAAAACAATGGCTTTGGTCTTGGTTCATCTAGGTGATATTCTGAAGTGTATTTGGGATTAGTTTCTAAAAGCTTAAGAACTTTTAATCTAAATACATGTTCAAAGTTTTCTTATTTTTCTTTAACGACCTATGAAGTCTCTGAAAAGCAAGATGGGGCTTTTGAAGACTTGTTGTGCTTAGTTTGCATTTTTTTTAATACTATAGTTTTATTAAGATCGAAAACATCGTTTTATAAACAAGAATTACAGAAGCCAAGTATAGTAGTGCATACTACTATCACAGACACTGACCAAACAACAACCTTCATAAAAGACTCCGGTCACTCGAGATAATATCTCTCATCATGATAAACCATGAAGTCCCCCCAGTTACTCCGTTGTTCTATTGACAATTCACATAGTTGGGCTCACATTGAGACGAGAGGCTAATTTCTGACCAAGAGACTTGTCAGCCTGAGTCCAGTATGATATCCAAATGTTACGGATCTCATGGGTGCATCGGGGATTAGATAAGGCATCAACACATCGGCATATGAACCTCTCCTGCCTGTCTGGAGTCCAAGATCGGTATCTCTCTCCAGGCTGCTTGAAGTTGCTCTCCTTCTCAATGATGCACCTATCTCGCTTTCCGACCAAAATAGGTGGAGGAATGGGGTACGTCTTAGCATGATGACAAGGATCATATCTTGATGGGAAATAATTGATCTCCTCATCCCTGTGCATGAAATTCATGAATCCTTCATGATGATTATTGTGATGAGCGCACTTGGGAGCATTGGCAGGAAGCTGCAGATAATTTGGCCCAAGACGATGACGCTGAGTGTCGGCATATGCGAAAATTCGAGTCTGGAGCAACTTATCATCTGAATAATAGATTCCAGGGACGATAATGGCAGGGCAAAATGCAAGCTGCTCATTTTCGGCAAAGAAGTTGTCAATGTTTTTGTTCAGAACCAAACGTCCCACTTGTTGCAGAGGTAAGATGTCCTCGGGCCAAGTCTTGGTAACATCAAGTGGATCAAAATCAAATTTTTCTTCATGATCAGGATCAATAGTCTGGATAAAGAGTTTCCACTCTGGGTAGTTTCCAGATGCAATGGAGTCGGTCAAATCCTGTGTAGCATGGCTGTGATTAGCTCCTCCAACCTTAATAGCTTCTTCCTCTAGCAAACACTTGACACCACAAATTGGCTTCCAGTGAAACTTCACATAATGAGCTTTTCCAGCTTTGTTGATTAGAGTGTAAGTATTAACAACAGATCCTTCCATGTGTCTGTAATCTTGCGGAACACCGAGATCATCAAATAAGAATGTGAACATATGCAAGCTCTCAGGGTGGTGGGAGAAGAAGTCCATGATTCTCCAATTCTCTTGGATATGGGTCTTTGGATTGGGTTTCAGAGCATGGACCATATATGAGAATTTCATTCCATCACAAATGAAAAGATGGGGAAATTGTTTCAGGACTTCCACGCTCATGGATGACAGTGGAGAATCAAGCCATCGCGGGTGTCTGAACTCCAGGAGCACGAAGAAAATCGGCACAAGTAAGATGAGAAATGTCATGAATGACCTCAAAAAAACCCTTGGCACTGGCACCTCTTGCATGGACAACACGCTTTGGGATGCATGTCGAAGTTGGCGAGTTTCTCCACCAACTGATAATCCTCCAAAAGAATTGGTCCTCTAGTTCCAATTGTAAGGGAGGAGTTATTGTTATATACTGGTGCACTAGAATTGGTTGTCCAGAAAGAAGAATTGCCAGCACTTGAAGGGAGGAACTTGTAGGGATCCATGGTTTGTCGGAGCGATTTTTTTAAAATAATTTATTTTCTTTGGGAAAAACAAAAGAAGGGAAAAAGGAAAAAGGAAAATGGAAATTGGGTCGTGTGGCGATCAGCTTCTGTTTGTCTCACAAAGAGAGGGGGGTCTTATTTATAAATAAGGGGGGTCACCCTCTCGTGCTCGCATTTCTAGAGAATTTTTCTCTTTACCACATCCTTTCCCCATTTTTGAGGAATTGTTGTGTATTTATTTATGGTAGAGCGGTATAAATGGTCAAACGCTCGTATCACGGTTTGTTAGAGGGTGTCTTGATTTATTTCACACTCAATTTATTGGTAAATCACATAGTTTGTTAGTTTGTTATGGATAAAAAATTTGAAAAAAAATAAAAAAATTTGAAATGGCGGATTTTGGTTTACAACAATGAACAAACTAGTTCTTTTAACTGATAATAGTTTAACATGTAAAATTTTGGGTTATTTATGCTTAAAAAGTCTCTAAATAAAATAATGGTTCATTTCATTTTACTACCATGAAGCTAGGGGCTTATGTACTTTGATCCAAATGTTGCTTAAAATACAATTGCAGACCAAATGTTATGTTTTTGTGAAAAAGAATGGTAGCAAAATGACTCCAATGCTCTTCTATCTATATTTGCATTTCATTACATCAATTTCGATTCTTTTTCATTCTAGTCCCTTCAAAAAATAAATTAACCCATTCACCTTAATTTTAAAGTTAGAACTAGTGTTCAAACCCGCACGATGCGCGACATTCAATGCTTTCTATTAAATAAGAATTGGGTGTGATTTTTTATTGTTTTTTAATTATATTCGATTAAACAGCTCTGCGAGCTCTCTATCAGGTTGAGGTAAAGTTTAATTAAGTTTGGATAGATGCTAACGAGTAATTCCATTACTGACCATTGTGGCTACCGGCGCCGACCTTTTCCCCATCTACTTTTCTTGGATTTTTTTTCCTCTTAACAATTATTAATATATATTTTTTCATAAAAAATCAGGAATTATATACCATGGAATATTGTTCCCATATTTTTATTAATCAAGGCTTTTAGCATGTTCTTTAGTCGAAACCATTTTTTTTTACAATCCTCTCTCCCCAACCATGAGATGTATAAGAAATCTATTTACTTGTCAGTATTTTACAGAATTTAATACCTAACTATCAAAAGATATAATTGAGATTCCTGGGAAAGAAACATTATCAACAACAAATATTCAAAGTTTTTTTTTAATTTTTTTTTATCTATATTACAGTAATTTCTTGTTTCTCTTGATGTTGTCTTTGGAATGAATGTGAAAATTTGCAACCAAACGAAACTGTCGAATCTGAATTAGTGGGATATTGATTATATCCGAATTAAGAGAGAGTTAACTGTTACATTCTTTGCACTCAGCACCTACAATTTTTTCAATCAATTTAACTCAGTAAATGAATTTGGTTTCATCAACATCTAAAAAATGTTATTCTTCCATGTAGCATAATCATTCTAAGATATATTTGAGAAGCATAAACATACCTTCTATTATTCTCAATAGCAAATTCATTATTGTTGACAGCAAGATAAAAGTGGCGTTATTGCCTGCAAAACATATGAGAACAATCATTAATCTGAGTTTTGAAACAAAATTGAAGAAAACTGAAGAGTGTCGTAGGAGGATAATCCTGAAGTGCCAATCTCTAAGGCCATTTTTATTGTTTCCTCAAGCAAGCACGGTATCAAATACCCCATTCCGTTTATAAAAGAAAGAGCCATGCATTATTTATGTGCCTAATTATAAAAGAAAAACTCTTGGATTTTTTACTTTCAAACTCTATCTAGAACTTGAAAAGTCACATTCTTTAATTAATTTTCATAACTACTTCATAATGCAAGACTTTTAGAATTCCAATGTGCATCAATAAGAATGCCAAAAGTCATAACGTTTCTTACACATCACCATCAGCTATGGGATTAAACTCATGCTTTCAAATGTAAGCATTGACAAAGGTACATAATTTGCATTATCTATAGTAGAATAGATATAGTTATATCCATTTAGTTTGTGTTGGTATCTTAGTTTTTCCTTTGTTTTTTAGATAGTTATTAGAAAAGTTTTTAACTCATGTATTTATAACACCTATTCTACTATCATAATGCATTAATTGTATGCAATTGTTAGCTTCTATTAATTCTTAGTTTGATACATATTCCGTACAAATTAATTATATTAAATTATAAAATTTCTAGTTGTTTTGTAAAATTGCATAATTGAGAATTTATGTTGCATATTTAAGCTCACATCTCGTATCCGGGTGATGACTTGACAATACCTCATATGCCAATGAGGCACAAAACCCAGAGAAGAAATAATAAGTTTCATTATATAATACTATTAAAGGAAAACAAAGTCTTACATTATAATAAAATGCATGTCCTTACTAAGAGTTATTACAACTTAAAGGTTCAAAGAGTAAATATACTAGTTATGTTATTACAAATTAATGATCATGTTAAATCACTCATCAAATCTCCATCCTAAGCTTTCACATATTCATCATCAAGTAACTCATCAGATTTTGAATGATCCAAGACTCCAACGACTATATTCCCTCGGACGAGCCTGCTTTAGATCGGTCGACCGAGCTTGACCACTTCATATGGTCGACCGAGATGTTTACATAAGCCTTTATTCTTTACCTCAGAAGGACTCCGGACGACCTACCAGTTATTGTGGTCGATCGGAGCTGTCTTTTCAAGGTAAAAATATATCACTGTAACTCGATTTGCTTGTGTATTTTGGCCCCTATATAAAGCTTCTAAAGATGACTTTTCAAAATTAACCAAGACATAAGAGGGAATTTGATATACACTTTATAAACAAGCTGTCCAAACACTTCAAGAGCTTTAATTCTTCATCTATTTCAAAATACATCATTTTAATTTGAGCTTTAACATTCATATTCTCTTCTATTCTCAAAAGTGATTAAAGTTATCATTTATATATCCAATCCATTGAGGGATTTATTGTAGTGAGCTAGATTGTAAAGTCTCAATTGTAAGAGGCTATTTCCTTTCTCTTTACGAGAACTAGCTCTTTGTGATTTAGGAAAAACTCTTTGTGAGCTTCACTCTTTGGGAGTGTTTGTCCTCTTTGTGAGATTAGCTCTTTGTGAGCTTAGTTCTTTTGTGAACTAGAAAAATGTTCTTTGTGAGTGGAGTCCTCTTTGTGAGGCAAGTTGTAGCTCTGTGTGAGCAAGGCTCTTCATGGGCTAAAAAAGTGGTTGAGGGTAAAACTTTTTGTGAGTTGTCCACTTATGTAAAATGTTGATCACACCTTGCATTTGTTGTGAAGGGAATCCAATAGTGGAGTTGACAAATTCCTAAGGTGTGTCCTAATGTAGTTGATGTATATCATTGTGATTGAACCACTATAAATCATCGTGTTCGTTTTCTCTAACCCCCACTCCTTTACTTTATAGTTCATGAATTGCTTTATCTTGTTCACCTGATTACATGAACTTACTTGTTTAAGAGTTGGTTGTAAAACTTACACATGCTTACTAGCTTTATATATTGCTTGGCTTATCTACTTGGCTTTGGTCATATGACTTATGGTGTGTTATATTACAAGCTTTGCATATAGGATACTTGACTTAGCATGTCTAAGATCATATTCATAGTCTTGTATTCCTATGTGTTGCATTTAAACACTTAAGTCATCTACGTTGCATCAACATTTAACTCACCTTATATGCTTAATCAACATACTTGTTGTTAAGGTGATCACTTAGTCAAAGAAGTTTAATAAAAGCCAAAAAAAATTTGAACCTAATTCACCCCCTCTTATGTTCAACCCTATAGGGTATTTCAAGGTCCAAACAAATGACCAACAGATGGTGGGCTGAAGCTGCCAGTACAACAACTCATGTCATCAATAGAACATATCTGAGACATTTTACAAGCAAAAATGCTTATGAGATCTGTAATGAAAAGATACCCAAATTAAGTTATTTTCATGTCGTTGGTAGTAAGTGTTATATATCCGAAATGACAGAGTAATTGAGAAAGTTTGATGCGGGAGTGATGAAAAGTATTTCTAGAATATTCAAATAGAAAGTCAGTCATACAAAATGTAAAATAAAATGTCTCACTCAATCATGGAAATAGTAAATGTTTGTGTGGAGGACGTGCCTACAAGTATTACTGAAAATACAGCATCACAAGTTATTGAAGAGGAAGAACTCGTGGTGTTAGCAAAAAGTTCACTATTGAAATGACAAACAAGTTTAACAAATGATGTGGATGAATCTGGTGAAGGGATTCATAGGAAGAAATTTGTTCTAAACACCCATGAATCGTCCCGAAAAGGATCCGTTCATACTATGGGAATCGAAAAGAACCAAAAGAGACTTACATTTTTACGGATTTGTTTTTTATTCAGATGATGCGCTGCAACCACCAAAAGCCGTCCTTTTTGCGGAATTACTCACTACCGGTATCCATGCGACGAAACGAGCAACGAGTGCTAGCTCTATATTTTTCTGAGTTATGGAAAACCTAGAGAGAAGGGATGGCAGAATTTTCTGTTTCGTGGTTCTTGGTTTTTGCGGCTAGAAAAGTAATACTATGGTTTCACCCAAAATAAGATTATATAAGGCATGAGAATCTGTTCCGAAAACAAACTCCTATTTAATCCCAACCTCTTTAGGTAGTTGGAGTTTTTATCACATAATAACTCTCACGTAATCCCAACAAAAGCTAAAAACCGAAATTGTCCATCCTTAATCTCTAATTCGAATAATAACGTTTTATTATTCTTAGAAAAATAAAATGTTAGATACAATGAACAAAGACACATTCTAGATTCATTGAATCTGGACATAAAGCTCGTTGACTCGTCTATGCGTGTGACCCTATAGGTTCATATCACAATGGGAATGCAAACATACTTAGTAGTAGTATGTGTTCATAAGTCATAAGTGGTTCCTATCATGGCATTGTGACTGCCCAGAGTGAATGAATGATCCGTGGAACGATTACAAAATCTCAATCCACTATTTAATCACTTTGTCTCGCGATATCCCAATTAAGCATAAGACATGGTAGTTGTCACCCATATAAAGTTTAATTATATTTCTTCTCGATCTCTAGGTAGACTGTTCCAACAAATGATATTTAATAAACACTTTATTAAATACATTTGAGCACGATCATGCATTTAAACAGCTTTCCCTATCGAGGAGCCCATGGATATCTCTCTCCAATAAGAGAGGACAAATCTTTTACAATGCCTCTCACATTCAAGTCATGATGGGATACTACATCCGATCATCAGTCGTATTAATTACTCGATTAAAAGTAACGTTCGACTGAGTCAAAATGTAGCTCCATTCATGCTGGAAACGATGGAGACATACGGTCTAAGGATCCCAAACAGTATTGAGAAAGTAATACTTGTGACTAAAAGAACCATGAAGTATTACTTCTCTTTCGGATCACGTCCGATAAAATATATCCCAATATGTATCTATGATATGATTTGTATCCATTACACATGATTATCAATCAAACATCATACTAGTTTTATTCCTTGTATATAAAATTACATAAAACTATGGACAATCAAAATATTAATTATATAATCTAATGAATTTTACTATCAAATCACATATTTGATGTTCAAAAGAAAAATTAACTATTCAAATGACATGTTGAAAATATAAAAACGTACAACATATGCTCTTTGTCCTAGGACACCACTAACATCTGGAAGTTACAATAATGAAGATTCAGATTCTAAAGTTCCAGAAAAGAAAACCATAACTAGTCGAGTGATAAAAAATTCACATTGTTGAGCAGATTATAGGTGATTTGGAATGGCCCATGAAAACTTGTGGAACCTCTAAGGTCAATTACCGAGAGATGATAATGTTCAGTTTCTACACTTTCACTATTGAACCCAAGAATGTAAAAGAGGTCTTACAAGATGAATTCTGGATTATATCTATGCAAGAGGAACTTCAACTGTTCGAAAGAAATAATGTGTGAGAACTAGTTTCTAGACCGACTTGAGTAAACATCATTGGAACAAAGGAACAGGAACAAAGTGGGTATCCAGAAATAACTCGGATGAGATAGGAAACCTCACTAGAAACAAATCGAGAGTGATAGCTCAAGGTTACACTCAAGTCGAAGGAATTGACTTTGATGAGACATTTACTCCTATTGCATGACTAGAGTTTATAAGACTCTTGCTGGTGTTGCTTGTTCAAAAAAGTTCAAACTATATCAAATGGATGTAAATAGTGCATTATTAAATGTAACACCCCACATCACAAATTTTAAAAGACTATTATTATTATTTTTTTTAAATTTACGCTCACTTATTAATACAATTTAATTATTCTTTATTATGTTAAAAAATTGAGTCTCAAATCTGAATATTTGTACTCGAATTCGATATAAGATGCCACTCAAGTCGCCCTAAGGCCATCTCACAAAGAGGAATTCACTATCACCCGAGGTCATTTGGATGGTCGTTTGTAGACTAAAAGAAATGAGAATGAAGTCAAGCTTGGACATTAAAAGCACTGAGGGAAGGAAATTAGAATTGTTACTTGAAAAAAAAAATTACAGAAACTCATTTCTTTTTAGGATCCACACTTGCTAAAATCAACAAAAACAAAAGCAAATTCTGCTTACACTCCTAAGAAAACATATAGACATAACATTGAAATGTTACAAACTATCTAACACCTCATATCTGAATACCAGATTCTAGAGCTTTAAGAATTTTACGTAAAATAGTCTCCCGGTAGTTCATTTTAGGATCCACATTATATCTAGACTAAGAAAACTAAGTTTAGTATCTAAATGAAGTAAGAAGAAAATTGTGAGGCTTGTTTTAATTCTTACTTAGACTAATTTGCAATTTTGAGAACTTTATGGATCGTTTGAATTTTTAATAAAATCAAAGGACTTTTTGAGCTATTTAGGAATCTAAATTGTCGATAAATAGACAGACTCCTTTGGCTGAAAGATCAACCCTCTTCTCTTTTCTCTCCTTGCTAAGAACTAGGGGTGAGTATCGAATTTCGATAAATCGGTAGTTTGAAATCGGTTTTTTTTGGTAATTTGATTTTTAAATATACCGACCTATTTTGAAGAGAATTTCGAATTACCAAATTCGAATTGAATTTGGAGTGTATTGAGAATTCGGCCGGTTTACCGAATTGGCAATACCCATATAGTTGTTCATGGAAAACAAAAAATATTTAACCAAAATCAAAACAATAGATACATACAATTCAACCAAAATCATAAATATATGCTTCAAAAAATTATAAAAAAATTATATATATATTAATAATATTTTAATACGAATTTGAATTCGAATTTTGTAATATCAACCTATTTGACCGATTTAATTCGAAATCGGTAATACCGAATTCTATAAAAACGACTACCGTATTCAAACCGATTTCAAATTTTTTGAATTCGGTATGTACCGAATTATCGAATCCGATTTACCAAATTCAACTCGAATTCGGTCGGTAAATCAGTTTTTAAACTTGTATTTTTCTTGAATTAAGAGTTTTAAAGGTGTAATTGAGAAGCATGATTTTGGTGGTTTCTTAAATTGGGAGTCAAATTACGTGATTCTTGTTGAAAAAACAAAACATAGAAAACACGTAGCCTAAGAAATTGATTAAAATTGTTATTGTTTGAAAGAGAACTCTCCATTACTATGTTTGCCTATACATTTTTGTTTTATTATATAATTCTTGGCTTTTTGGTTCTTCTTGTTGTTGATTTATGCTTTACAAGGAATCATGAGATTTTCATGCACTGAATCTCTATAAATTAATGAATTGGAAAAATGAACTTTTATTAGTATATTAATCATCTATTTAGAGATGCATGTAGTATATGTTCCAACATTAAGAAGAGTCATGGATTGTGTCATTGAAAAATATGTTAGAGGACGAACTTCTTACGATCCAGTATATTTGAAGCCCATCACACAAAATGAATACTTAATTCTTCAGACATATCTACAATTTGATTTCACTTAATTTTAGGAGTCACATGAAAGATAATTAATTAATTTTGCATAGAGAATTAACATAGGAGTTATACATACAACTTTTTTTCTAGCAACAGTAGTTGGGATACTGAAACCTGAGAGAAAATTAGTTCTAAGAAACTTTGTTTCTTCTAATACGTGTAAAGAGGAAAATACACCAGAGCATACAACTTTCCAAAATGCACATAAAATTTCGATAAGTTTGATGCTCTGTTTTAGACAAGCTTTTCACGAAAGATTTATGCTTAACTAGAAACATCCCTGAGTGTGCATCTGGGATAGTTTGTCGGTTCAGGCATCACATTGAGTTGTTTCATTGTATTTCTTATGTCTCATTACACCACGGCTCCTATGCGGGACAAGAAAATTCAGTATATACGGGCCAAGCTGTCAGCCGTTGGATTTTGTACTTTTTGATCCAACGGCTGTATCAAAATAGGGGTAGTTTAGGGATAAACTTTGAGCTATTTTTTCTCTTTCTTACTTTTAATTGGGAGAAGATATTTTTGGCGGGAAAATGAAATTTTGAAAAACATGTGTTCAATAAACAAGAACATGTGTTCACAAAACAAAAACATGTGTTCATAATCAAGAACATGTGTTCACTGCACAAAAACACATGTTCATTAATCGCAAATATATAAGAACATGTGTTCTCTGACAGAAAACATGTGTTCACAATATACAAGAACATGTGTTCATTGCACAAAAACATGTGTTCTTGTAGAAATGTACCTTTTTTACTTTTATGATGTTTTCTCTCACCTCGGTAACCCAATCGATGTGACGGTTGCGTGTTACTTTTTGTTGTTATTATTATTATTTATTTGTGAAATTACATATGTATCCTTTTAACCCTCTTTTAAATCTCAACCGTCGATCCTCTTTTAAAATGAAATCAACGGCCCTGATTGTGTCCCGCACGTGCAGAATTTAGGCTGTTCCGCACATGAGCCGGACTGGTCTCATTAAGGTGAAACCTATATTGTTATCCATCACCTACTATTACCTAGGGGCTTTGCATGGGCTTGGCCCAGTTTCTCCAGTTCAGTCATAACATGGCACCCGAAAAAGTGGGACAAATATTTTTGTCCATAATGGAAGTCCCACTTCCGTCCCGGGGCCATAACGGAAGTGGGACTTCCGTTCTGGCTGACGTGGCAGCTTTTCCCACGCGCGTTGCCACGTGGCCAGAACGGAAGTCCCACTTCCGTTATTTACCCGGGACGGAAGTGGGACTTCCGTTATGGTCCTGACAAAAACTACCCTACGCAAACCCTAACTTTTGTCCGTGACTTTGAGGACGGAATTCCCACTTCCGTCCTCAACCTCCAGCCAATTTGCAGCGTGTAGTCACTTCTCACTTTTGCTTTTTTGACCCAAAAAAATAATTTCCGAACGGTTTTTGCAATTTCGTGCGCATTTGTGACCGGTTTTCAGAGACTTGTCCATTTCGGGAGAAATTTTTACAATTTCCCACCACATCTATAAATACCCCTCCAAACCTCTCCACAATTCTCAAACCCATAAAAACCCTATCATCCTTAATACTATCTTTGATATTATTTGTTAATTTTACAAAAATCGTATCCTCCGTAATGACCAACTTTCCCGAATTTATGCAAAAAGAAATGCGTAAAAAATTCAGGGATGTTGATTTTACTAGAGAATGGCCAGTCGAATACGAGGAGGTTTTAATAGAAATATGTTATGATTTCAGCTACAGTGGTTACCCTCGAGAAAACGTTGGTCCGATTGCTACAATGAAATTGTTTACTGAATTAATTCTCGTGACCGGGGACAATCCACAGCTATGATGATCGACTGAAGGCCTAGCAAAACTGCAGTAGGCGGTTTTGGGATTTCGAGCGCTCACCCACAAATCATGGTTCAAGTACGACTGAAGGGACGAACATTGTTGACTTGGACGGTGCCTGAGGCCCAGTAGGGCGGAATACGTCATGTAAGTTGCGTGTAATTAAGGCACACTCGTATTAATCGTATATTTACATAACTAAATGTTTTTTTATATAACTCTAATTTAGGCTAATCCAAGGGCCAAGCTGTGCATGAAGAAGTGGCGAATTTTTTATTTATCCTTCGCCGCCATATTTTTTGGGCATGAAGGAAGAGGATTTGTGGGACGAAGTCGGACAATGTTCAACATCTCCCCGAAGAGATAATCGTGAGGCTCCCTCCCGAATACCCGATGTCTGGATGCATCGTCCCAAAGAATGAGAGGACTTGGAAAATGATTGAGCCTAAGTTTCGAAATAATTAGGGTTTGACTAAATTTATTCGTATGAAGTTAATGGAATTGTCAGTTTTTTTATTTTTGAAAGTTCCGAAATGAGCAATATTTAAAAAACATTGAAACTAATAATTATAATATGAACACGTATGGAAAAAAATTAGTAGGACAAGGGGGAGAGGTTTTTGAGGTGTTAGTTATAGATTTAGTATGAAATTATAAAATTAAGATTTTGAATTGGACAGGTCTCCTAAAATTGGTAAGTAATGCGAACGAAACTGCAAGAAACCGTTTGGGATTTTCGGGCAATAAAGCAAAAGTGAGAAGTGACAATAGTTTCGCAATTTGAGGACGGAAGTGGCAATTCCGCCCTCAAAATGCGCTGGGGACCAAACGTACAATTATTGGGAAAAATATGTAGTCGGTTGAGAACGGAAGTGGGACTTCCGTCTCGGAGTCGGGACGGAAGTCCCACTTCCGTTCTCAACCGGCAGTGGCTTTGCCCATTTGCTGCAAAATTCTCTATAAAATTGAATACCCTCCCATCCATTTTTCATACTCCAAACACCATTTTCCAAATTATTTGGTCTAAACACCCTCATATTTCCTCAACCCCTTATTTCGCTTTTGCTTAAAAATGGCACTCGAATGTCCAATGAGATTGTATTTACATTTCGACCACAATATAGTTTACGAAAAACGGGGTTACCCCTGCTTTCGCCGAGCCTAGCGAAAAAAAGTTTTGAAGTTATACAAAGGATTTCATTCGGATAACTTTGCCATAGAATATGTCGCCACAAAGGAGTCGAGCTTTCTATCGCCAATGTTCTAGCTAATAATGATCTCGTCCCATTCTTCATGCCGACGTTCAACATGGTGGCGTACGATGTTGTAAACCTTAACGAGGAAGAAGGTTTAGACAGTTTGTGGGGAATCCAAACGGATTTCAAACTCCAAGGGATTCATGTTGGTGCCCTGTTGGAACCTGTGCTGAGACATGCAGATAGCTTTGTAATACCAACAACACACTTTGCACCGGAGCCACATTTTGTTCCGGAACCATTTTTTTTGGAGCCAAATCCATTACCAAATATGCCCCCACCGTCTACTTACGAACCCTGTACCGATAATTCGGTCATGGATTCTTTGGGTCCAATATCCGACATTGACGGCGTTCCGGAAACGGAAGACGACTTCGCCGACGATAGTGGCGGAGACCACGAGGACGATGGGGTGCAGGAGGACGTTGAGGGGGTAGCGGAAGATGACAACCCCGAAATCCAACAACAAACCGGTGGACCAAGTACTGAAGAGACGGTACAAGAGCCTGAACCTACACCCTCTACTTCCGGCCCGGCCATTCCAGAATGGAATTTGCCATCGTACGGTAACTATGCTAATTTTTCCTGTTGGAATGATATGGTTCCATGGAACCAGTACCTGGAATCACATACGGTGGACAAAAAATTAAAACATGGAATCCCAATATTCCCGAAATATGCTTGGGGATGCAATTCAAGGATAAACGCGAGGCAATGTTGGCTGTGAACGTGTGGCATGACAAGGTGGCATTAAGGGAATGGAAAAGAGAGAGGAGCAACAAACAATGGTTCAGCGGGGTGTGTAGAAATTCAACCGCAATTGCCCGATGCAGTTGGTACGTTCACATAAATCATAGCAGGGTGGATGGAATGTGGAAGGTTACAAAAGCTTAACCAGACCACTACCGCTTGATGGACCGTAACAAAAAACGCAACATGTCCTCCACCTACATCTGGGGTAAAAATTCTACACCTTGTTCAAAGCCGATCCTGAAATATCTGTTAAATTGATTAGGGCTGCTTGTACCACTGATATGAATTTGACTTGTACCTATAGAAAAGCTTGGTATGCCCGCAGAAATGCTATAGAAACACTTTTTGGTACTTGGCAATCAACTTTTCGTGCATCGCCGCATTATATCCGGCACTAAATGATTCAAACCCGGGTATGATAGCCAAATTTCTCTACCACCCTCGAGAAACCGATAATGGGCCCAAGGTGTTCATGTCATTGTTCTGACTTTTAAACCGTTGGTTGACGGTTACCCGTGGTGCCGCCCATAATTTCAGCTTGATGGGACACACCTTAGTGGGGAATTATAAAGGGACTCTCCCGGTTGCAAGCACTCGGATGCTAACAACCAAATTTTACCCCTTGCTTTTGCGTTGGTCGATTCAGAATCATCTTTGACTTGGACGTGGTTCCTTAGGCACTTGAGGGAACATGTTGTCAAAGACCTTCAAGTGTGTCTTATCAGCGATCGTCATGCCGGCATTCTTAGTGCCGTGGCAACACTCCCCGGATGGCAACCCCCAAAGGCAGTGCACCGATACTGCCTTAGGCATTACATGTCCAATTTCCACACTCATGAAAAAAACAAAGAATTGAAAGATTATGTGTGGATTGCTGCAAGCCAACCGAAAAAGGTTAAGTGCGATTATTATCTAGAGCGTATAAAACAAAAAAGATGAGGATGCGTTTAATCTGGTTAATGCAAAGAACCCAAAGAGTTGTGGACTTTGGCATACGACGGGGAATGCGTTTTGGGTTGCATGACTACAAACATGTCGGAGGCGCTTAATAGCGTTTCTAAAGCAGTCTAGAGTGCCGCTTTGAAATCGCTCGTGGAGATGATATTTTTTAAACTTGTACATTATTTTGACAAACACCTAGCAAGACGCAAATGGTTGTAAAATGCCTTTCCCAAGAGGATATGGGAGCAGATTTCGCGTACGAACAAAAAGGCAAGCAACTCTTCTTGTAAACCGACACCACATGGACCGAGGTATCTATAGGGTCATGTCCCGACATAGAGGATCGCCAAGGTGGAAAAATGTACACGGTCAACTTATCAGCTGCGGGTGTAGCTGTGATAAGTGGGGTCGCTTATTCAGGGCCCATGCTCTCATGTCATTGCCGTGTCCAAATCGATAATGCATGATGCTTCTCGATTCATCCACCCCCGTCTATTCTATCGAACATTATAGAATACTTACAAGTCTATTTTATATCCCTCGTACTCGATCCCGTCTCATTGGAGATCCCCCCCTTTTGATTTGACATATCACCCACCTAACATGAAAGCTACGCAGTGGGTCGACCTCAAGGCGGAGATACCAAATGCCTATGGACACAGAGAACGAGGGGCACTCAAAGGGAAAAGAAGTGCGGCCACTGTAAGCTGAGTCTGTCACAACCTGAAGACTTGCCCCATGTTAGCACATCTTCAAAGAACCACCCCCACCCCCCCACCCCCCCACCCTCCACAAGAATTGTATTTAAATTCCCGAATTGTAATAGTTTAGAATTAATAAAATTGTTGTGAATGTGCTCGATTTTTTTTCCATTCAATTTCATCGAACATCTTACATTTCAAGTACATATTATTAAAGTTGACGTAATAAATCGAAAAAATCATCATTCCCTACCCGTAATCAAGGATATCGTAAGGGGACTGGATGAATTTTTACATGGTCACCCGGGTGTAATCTAGAAAACACAACAAACTCATCCCACCCCCAAAAAATAGTAATAGATGCAGCCTTTCTGCCTCTAGTCACTTGCAGGTGTCAATTTGTTACCGTGAAGGTTGCGCATGTGTAGTACTTCTGGGATTCCAAGCCGCATTCTAACACGCCATTGCATGTAATGCGGACATATCCACCGTACACTGGGAAACAACATTACAACACATAAATGTAAAATGAACGATTTTATTACTAAAATTTTAATATTACTTAACGTACTGGGTTTGGAAAGTCCCGAATATGTTTTGTAAATGTCTATTCGAAAACTCTACTGAAAAATGCCCCGTCTCGAGGGATATGATAATTCACCCTTCGTGTAACCTATCCCGGCCCTCCCTTAACATAAATATCTAATAGATTCCCCTGAGATGGTATAAAATGAACTTTATTTGTGGGACGAAGATTGTTGTCACGCAAAAAATTGTTGCAATCCTCCGTCTAGGTAGTAGGTGTCATCTATTTTGGTTACATAGACGCACCATTGATTCCCATGGTCATCCTTCGGTACACACAACTAGCTAATCCGAGACCAGCTTTGCTCCAACCAACTTGTGTACTTCGATGGAAGACGCTACAAATCCAAAATTATGAGTTAGATAGCTAAACACATTTCATACAATAAAACATTACTCATTACTAAATACAATACTACCATTTTTCCATTGGTTTGATTTCCGACCGCAATTCTAAATTGGTATCTGAAATACTCTTCCAGGCCGGGATTCATTTCGCTATTCATTTTCAAAGATAGTATTAAGGATGATAGGGTTTTTTATGGGTTTGAGAATTGTGGAGAGGTTTGGAGTGGGTATTTATAGATGTGGTGGGAAATTGTAAAAATTTCTCCCGAAATGGACAAGTCTCTAAAACCGGTCACAAATGCGCACAAAATTGCAAAAACCGCTCGTAAATTATTTTTTTTGGGTCAAAAAAGCAAAAGTGAGAAGTGACTACACGCCGCAAATTAGTCGGGAGGTTGAGGACGGAAGTGGGAATTCCGTCCCTCAAAGTCACTGACAAAAGTTAGAGTTTGCGTAGGGTATTTTTTTGTCAGGACCATAACGGAAGTCCCACTTCCGTCCCCGGGTAAATAACTGAGCTGGGACTTCCGCTCGCCACGTGGCAACGCCGTGGGAAAAGTCGCCATGTCAGCCTTAACGGAAGTCCCACTCCGCTATGGCCCTCGGGACGGAAGTGGGACTTCCGTTATGGACAAAAATGTTTGTCCCACTTTTTCGGGTGCCATGTTATGACTGAACTGGAGAAACTGGGCCAAGCCCATGCAAAGCCCCTATTACCTATCAGATTTAGCACTTGAGTTGATTGGGTAAACTCTAAAAGTGAGCCCTTCATATTACTTTCCGTATCCATATTCAAATCACCGGTCCAGAACAGACTTACACAGTAGAAATTGTCTTATAATGAGATTTGATGTGCTTATCTTTTAGAAGCTATGATAATATCCTGGGGAAATTGGTAATTAGCTAAGAATTTTGCCTAAATAATCACAAATTAAGTATGTCTTAGTCACGTCTCTTTCTCTCTTCATGATTAATATCACTGATTACATGTATGGCATTAACATTGTGCAAAGGTGGTTTTGGGATGATGTAGAATTTGTTATACTTGGAGGAGCTCTTAATAATAAAAGAGATTTATTATCTGTTTAGGTAAAGAAACTTCTTCGGACTCTGTAGATATCTAGAGTCGGCTGCTCTAGGTGAGTACCCCAACTTATTCTACCCGAAATATTTCATAAATTACGTAAATTGTTGTACTTTTACTTAAATATTATATATTGATTTTAACACTGAAATTTTAGCAGTTTATGCTTACAATTTTCTTATGTCATTTTGGGACCACAAACAGCTATATGAAAAAAGACATGTTCGTGCAAATATTCCGTTCTTAAGTACTCTTAATTCGGAAGCTTAATATTCTTGAAAACTCATACTCTTCGAAAATCCTGAAAAAAATGTTACTAGTCGGGAGACTTTTGTCTTGACAAAGTATTCCTTCTGACAAAAGCTTTGAGTTAAACAAAGCGTTATTTCTTCTAATTGTTTTTCCTAGTAACCATCCAAGTCAAGAAACTTACCATTTTTGTGACTTCTTATCACGAAAAACTTTCTATTTATAGAAATGTTCTTAAACTCGAATTGGTAGGAAAAATCATGGTCCGCTTTGGATACATGTGTTTTACACAAAGTTTGATATGAAAATGATATGTGGACATGTTGGGAAGAACGGGTTCTTTTGAGCATGAATTAGACTGTACTTCATCTTTTCATTCAATTTATCGTTGAACAAGTCATGAAAATTCCGTTCAACCTCTGAGCGTCCCTCGGGATGCCATTCGCTCTTCGATATTTGCATGGGTACGAGGCTAGTCACCCGGGCTTGAGCTTCTTTCTTGACTGAGTTAGGACTTAAACTTCTAACAGATTCGAATACGGGCTTGTGTGGTAACTACGGGACGGGAAAAGTTTTGGGATGACCGGGATTTTGCCGCAAGTGCCCACATTGCTCTTTCTTCTAATAAGGGATGCTTAGCCAGGGTTGGGAGTTCAACTTATGGTGATATTTTCGAGACCTTAGGCTGGGCGGGTACCCCAGTCCTTTGGATGTCTCCTATGAATTTGGTGTATAAGGTTGAAATGCATGTGATCATGTGTGCGGCAGGTATGACAAGGATTTTTCGGGCTCACGCCCAACTTACCCTTTATTTTGGGTAGAGAGTTTTAGGGATAAAGTCTGACGTACTTGACGGGGTATTCAGACGACATATGATGTACCCTTAACCAATCTGGTTTTTTTTTTTTGAAAAGTATCATGAAAATTTCATGTTTTTACTTTATTGAGTTATCATGAATCTAAATTTGTCATTTACACTTATGACATGTATAATCATAGTGTTCTCTTTTAAGAGTAGTCACTGTAAAGATCTTTTTTTTTGCCTAATAGAAAAATGTTTGAATTTAATCAAAATACAACTCTCACACGTTCGCACACACAGGGGGAAACTCACTGAGCTCACACTTTTTTGTTTTTAATTTTTTTCAGGTTGGAACAATCAAGAGATTCATTGATGATTGCTTTTGCACAGATGGCTAGTTCTACTATTTATTCGTTCAGTGAGTTAACGATTTATTTCCGTTGCATTTAATTCGAGTTTACATTGATGTTTAAGATTATAGACATTAAGATTTGCTAGACAAGAGTGCCGAGAGGCACGCGATACCCTTCTCAGCTGCAGTGACACCTAGCGAAAATGTGAGGTATCAAAGTTGGTATCAGAGCTAAAATGGTTTAAATGGTTGGAAGGTCTACTAAGATTGATCTGCTGAATATAAGTTTGTGTAAAACACAAGAGAGGGGAGGGGAGGGGGGGTGAATTGGGTTTTAACTAATCTTGTAAACTTTTCCGAATTTAAGCAAGGCTAGTGTAAGTTTGAGCAAGATGAACAAAAGAAAAATGAAACCCAATCACAAGACAAAGGATTTATAGTGGTTCGATTCACTTAGAATCTACATCCACTACCTTGAGCCGCACCCAAGGATTTTCAACAACTTCACTAAGAAGGATATTACACTTGTGGCTAAATCACTAAGAGTTTTACAAGACAACCACAATACAAAACTCACTAAGAGTAAATTGCCCACACAAAGTAGGACTTATACAAGATTAACCCTATCACTAAGAAAGGGAATAAGATGATTAAAGAGAAAGGTTGTTCACTCTTCTAAGTGAAAGATATATACCTTTGAAGTACAAGAATAATCCTCTCTTAGAACATAAGATGCACACTCTTTGTCTTGCTTTAGAAAAATCTCCTTTGAATGATTTAGATCATAGAAATGAAGAGCATTTGCTTTGTGAGTGTTTAGACTTGATAAGAAATCAATGTATATTCAATGTGCAAGTCCATAAGTCATTCTCTAGCTTTGGAGTATTTATACATTTCAAAATATGCTGAAAAACGACTCTGCAAAGGTCAAATAACGGCTAGTTTTTACAGAGTTCGGTTGACCGAACAAAACACCTCGGATGACCGACCTTGACATCGGTTGAGCCGAAGAAGTCCTCGGTTGATCCGACCCTGTACTCGGTCGACCGAGCCACCCATAGGTCGACCGACCTCTGCAAGTTCCAAAGTCTACAACTCTCTGTTTCGGTTTGGTCGATCCGAGGAAAGCTCGGATGATCCGACTTATCTGAGTATGAGAGATGTTGATTTTTCACTAGTTTTGAAATCTTTTGAAGTCTAAAAGGTTTTCCCAAAAGGTAACAAGTAAGGACACTTGGAAAACCATTTTAAAGGACATAGACTTTGAAAACAAAGGCTTTTAAGATAAGAACACATATAAGAATCCTTTTGAAAACGTGAAACTTAGCCTTTTGAAAACGTGTTTATGAGCATGCAAGACTAGAGTGATGTACGTTTATGTTTATAAGAGCATTGGTTAGAGCTTATAAGATAACGACTTATAAAGACAAAGCTATCCAAACCAAACCTAAGTCTTCAATCTTCAATCTCGACGAGATGCCCCTTTAAGTATAACTTTGAATCTTGCTCATGGCTTGATTGAAGTACTTAGAGCTTCCATTATGACTTCCGATATTCTATCACCAAGATTGAGATCATTAGACACAACATCAAATGTTTGTTCATTATCAAAAACTGAGTTCGTTCGCCCTTAGGGCTTACAATCTCCCCCTTTTTGATTATGACAAACTTTGATGTAATAAGATAGAATATGGACAATATAAGAACAAGGAAGCAAGGCAAAAAGACAAAGATCAATTAAGAACAAATACTAGTGCTTAGAAGATAAAAACCCGAAAGACAAAAGCACTAAAATGTTAACTTCTATTTGCCATAGCATCTAGGGACTCTTAGAAGAGCCCTATTTCCCAACCATCCTCCTTTCCTCCTTCCTTCCATAATAAATGTTTTGAGAAATAAGATAAATAATAAGCTCCCCCTCAAAACATGCACACTTAACAAAATTACAATTTTAATATCTTCTCCCCCTATGGCATAATAAAAAAGACTTCAAGCATAACACAAAGTTAACACAAAGAGCCAAAGGAAGCACTTGAACCAAAGATATATTTGCATCAACATATATTTGCACAAGTAAGATGTCATGAGATGCATTTATTTCAATGAAGAGAGTGGTGTCAACAAGACCTCTTGAAAAACCAATAGATATGAGAAACTTGCTCAAATCGCTCACACCAAGCACGAGGAGCTTGTTTTAAACCATACATAGCTTTTGTAAGTTTGTAAATATGGTTAGGAAATATTTCATGCACAAAACCGGGAGGTTGTTCAACATATACAACATATACTTCCTCCTCAATAAAGCCATTTAAGAATGCACTTCTCACATCCATTTGAAATAGTTTAATACCTTTAAAAACAAGCAATGGAAAGAAGCATTCTAATAGATTCAAATTGATTAAGTTCTTCTTGCATAGCCAAAATCCAAAGGTAATCACATAAAGCTACATGAATGTTCTTAGGTTCTAAAAAGGAATTAAAGCAAGATTGTCTAAGAAATACCGCCTTGTTTTGATGCCAACGGATGGATCACCAATGATTTTCTCTTGAGGGTGACCTTGCTTCTAAATCCATTCCTTTGGTAGCTCATTTGAAGGATCATTGCTTTGAGTGACTTGGGGATCATCTTGAGTAGTTTCAATGTCCTCCTTATCCTTGGAATTAACATCCAACATAGGAGCTTGATGGATTTCATTTACACTTTCCAAAAGCATACCTATATCATCATCATCTTTTCTAGGCAAGTAGATGTTAGATTCATCAAAAGGCACATGGATGGATTCTTCAAAATGATCAATTGTATTTAAAAGATCCATGCTCACATGACCAAGCCTACGGTGCCATAAGAATGCATCATCCTCATTTATGAATAAGCATTTAGAATCGCATGCAACAAGATCATCCAATGACAACATAAAAGCATTACCGGTTCTAATAGCAACAAGCACTTTTTCATGAGAAGAGCTATCAACAATAGAGCAAGCCACTTTGCTAAACATAACATCAAAACCATTATCACAACGTTGGCTAATACTAAGCAAATTAGATTTGAGGCTATCAACAATAAGAACATGCTTAACAAGAGTTGAAGAACCTTTACCAACATTTCCAATGCCAAGGATTCTACCATTCTTTTTGTCCCAAAAAGTGACATATCCTTCATAGATAGGTTCCACGTCTTTGACTAATGAGGCATCTCCGGTTATGTGACAAAATCATACACATTGAGACATCATAGCGCCGGAGCCTCCCTTTAACTTACATGAAGCTATAAGAGCAAAGGAAGAGTAACTTTTGGTACCCACACTTGTTTGGGTCCTTAAGGGTTAGTTAAAATACGCTTGATTCTCCAAACCGTTTTTACTCCTTTTTCAATCTTTCTCTTCACATACCATCTAGCACTAGTATGACCAAATTTTCCACAATATGTGCAACAAGTAGATGGCTTAGAGAATTTGTGAATATGCTTATGATATCTATTTTTGCTTATGTGAGGTACTAGCATGCACAAAGTGTTTTCTAGGTACCTTAGAAGAACTAGCAATATCAAGGTGAGTTGAATGTATATAGCCTAATCCATGTTTAACATTTGAAGCACGTTGTATACAAAGAATTTGATCAAGACCTTTTGTTCCTTTGGCGAACTTATCAACAAGTGAGGTGAGATCAACAACTTTGGTTTTTAAACATTCAAACTCAACAAGTTTGCATTCAAGAGAAGACAATTTATCATATGCTTCTTGATATTTCAATGATGATGTTTTGCAAGTAGTCATAAGCTTTTCATTTTCGATTTTCAAGCAATCAACATCATCACATAGCTTTTTGTTTTCACTAAGCAACCTAGATCTTTCTTCAAGCAATGATTCAATTTTAAGCTTCATTTCTCGGTTTTGCTTAGCACATTTCTTAAGTTGATCAAACATATCACACAAGAGTTCATTAGGATCATCTTCATCATCATCAAGAGAGTTAGAAGAAGTGGGTGTAAGATGTACCTCATTCCCGAAAGCCATGAAGCACACATTTGCATTTTCCTCTTCTTCTTCATCGCCACTCCCTTCTTGATCCCATGTGCTTAGCATGCCCTTGACATTCTTTGGTTTAAAGAATTTTTTTCTTTTTGTCTTCCTTGGGCTCTTTTTTCTTTGGCGGAGGGGCACTCACTTATGAGATGTTGGTTGCTTCCACATTCATAGCATCTCATCCCATTAGGATTTTGTTTTCTTCTATTTTGGAAGAAATTTCTTCCTTTCCCGGAAAACATTTTTTTCATGCGCTTTACCACCAAATCCATGGTCTCATCATCTAAGTTGATGTCTTCTTCATCACTTGAATTGTTGGATTCATCAAGATCAAGAATAGCCTTTAAAGCAATACTCTTATTTGCCTTTTCAACATGCTCATCCTTTTTGTGTGTGAGCTCATAAGTGAGAAGAGAACCAATGAGCTCCTCCGTGGGATAAGTTTTTAAGTTCTTTGCTTCTTCAATAACTAGAGCTTTGCCTTCCCAACTTTTAGGAAGTGAGTTGAGGATCTTCCTATTCATTTCACCCATAGAGTATTCCTTTCCATAAGATCTCAACCCATTGACAACATTGGTGAACCTAGTGTTCATCTCATTTATAGTTTCATTTGACTTCATTGAGAAAAGCTCATATTCCCTCACAAGCATGTTGAGCTTTGATTCTTTGACTTGATTAGTCCCCTCATGGGTGACTTCTAAGGTTTTCCACATCTTGTGAGTGGATTTGCTTCCACGTATCCGATTGTACTCATCCGGATTAAGAGCACAACTAATGATGTCCATAGCTCGAAAATTAAGGGTCATTTTCTTGGACTCATCTTCATTAAACTCATTGTCCAATTTTGGAACTTGAACACCATCCACCTCTTTCATAGGTACATATGGACCTTCTTCAAAAATCTGCCATAAGGAGTAGTCTATAGAGCACACATAGATTTTGAAACGGTCTTTCCAAGCATTAAAGTTGTTTCCATCAAAGAGAGGTTGTCTATTTGTGGAAGATCCCTCTAAGTAGGCTAAAGCGGAATTTCCGGCCATAATCTTTACTTCAAGCGGTTAAGCTAAAGGTGAAGACGAGGCTCTGATACCAATTGTAAAACACAAGAAGGAGGGAGGGGGGGGTGAATTGGGTTTTAACTAATCTTGTAAACTTTTCCGAATCTAAGCAAGGCTAGTGTAAGTTTGAGCAAGATGAACAAAAGCAAAATGAAACCCAATCACAAGACAAAGGATTTATAGTGGTTCGATTCACTTAGAATCTACATCCACTACCTTGAGCCGCACCCAAGGATTTTCAACAACTTCACTAAGAATGATATTACACTTGTGGCTAACTCACTAAGAGTTTTACAAGACAACCACAATACAAAACTCACTAAGAGTAAATTGCGCACACAAAGTAGGACTTATACAAGATTAACCCTATCACTAAGAAAGGGAATAAGATGATTAAAGAGAAAGGTTGTTCACTCTTCTAAGTGAAAGATATATACCTTTGAAGTACAAGAATAATCCTCTCTTAGAACATAAGATGCACACTCTTTGTCTTGCTTTAGAAAAATCTCCTTTGAATGATTTAGATCATAGAAATGAAGAGCATTTGCTTTGTGAGTGTTTAGACTTGATAAGAAATCAATGTATATTCAATGTGCAAGTCCATAAGTCATTCTCTAGCTTTGGAGTATTTATACATTTCAAAATATGCTGAAAAACGACTCTGCAAAGGTCAAATAACGGCTAGTTTTTACAGAGTTCGGTTGACCGAACAAAACACCTCGGATGACCGACCTTGACATCGGTGAGCAGAAGAAGTCCTCGGTTGATCCGACCCTGTACTCGGTCGACCGAGCCACCCATAGGTCGACCGACCTCTGCAAGTTCCAAAGTCTACAACTCTCTGTTTCGGTTTGGTCGATCCGAGGAAAGCTCGGATGATCCGACTTATCTGAGTATGAGAGATGTTGATTTTTCACTAGTTTTGAAATCTTTTGAAGTCTAAAAGGTTTTCCCAAAAGGTAACAAGTAAGGACACTTGGAAAACCATTTTAAAGGACTTAGACTTTGAAAACAAAGGCTTTTAAGATAAGAACACATATAAGAATCCTATTGAAACTTAGCCTTTTGAAAACGTGTTTATGAGCATGCAAGACTAGAGTGATGTACGTTTATGTTTATAAGAGCATTGGTTAGGGCTTATAAGATAACGACTTATAAAGACAAAGCTATCCTAACCAAACCTAAGTCTTCAATCTTCAATCTCGACGAGATGCGCCTTTAAGTATAACTTTGAATCTTGATCATGACTTGATTGAAGTACTTAGAGCTTCCATTATGACTTCCGATATTCTATCACCAAGATTGAGATCATTAGACACAACATCAAATGTTTGTCCATTATCAAAAAACTGAGTTCGTTCGCCTTAGGGCTTACAGTTTGAACATAAGATAATCGGGTTATAGTGGGCATAAATCTTCGTAAGAAGGTTTTGTTCTCTTCCCAGACATGCAAGGATGCTAGGATTCATGTATTTATATCTTCTAGAGAGTTGAGGGTACTTGGAATCTTGTTTTGAGTCGAAATGTTATAACTTTATTGGTTGTCTGTGTGCATCGGTATAAGAGTTTTGATATCTTGTGATAGTGCTTCCTTTTTGAGAAATTGTTGAGGATTTCATCGAGATTGTAGGCATATTTGGTGGTGCTGAATCTAATCACAGAGCATATAGAACAGTAGATCAATTGCCTAGTAAGGAACTCAATGAATAATTCGAGGACATTATGAAATATTTGTAAATAATAAAGGCCCTTCATTCACTAAGGAAATGTGCCTATACAAAAGGTATCAAAGATAAAAGTAGTGTGATTCTTGTTTTACTTATTGGTTTTTTTTTTTAGAGTATGAAATTGATATCCCTCTAGAATGAGTGTATAGTTACTGTAACACCCCGACCGTTAAACACTTTTCAATAGTGTATATATACACACATTCTCGGAAAACAAGAATACTTGAGCGGCAAGAACAAGAAATAAAATGGGTACTTGGGAATTAAAAATAATAAAATAAAATATCCTTGCTCAAATTTTGTTCTTGGCAACCACGTATTGTTTGTAATCAAGAATGAAAACAAATTACAATTTTGCTATTAAATTACCCCTTTATAAAGAAGAAGTCTTTTAGTTGCCATTCACAAATTAGTTCTCCAATTTATATTCAAAACATCATATTCATTTGATACATTTTTCTCTCCCTTTGACTCTCATTGCCGAGAGCTATAACTTAAAATTTTCATCAAATTAATTTCGTGGAGATGGACACGTCTTTGGGATTTTGATTACTCTATATCAAAGATACTAAATACTTCATCATGTATCTGAAGTTGCTGCGAGATTTTTGTATCAGAGTGCGCAACGAAAGTTTTGGATTTTAGTCATGTCTTGTATTATGTTTAATTTTAATAACATTTTGGATATTGTATTATTTTTTGGTTATACAATGACTGCGTAGCGGAAGCCTGAGATTAGTAATTTGGATAAAGGGATTTTAATCTTGTATTTTATTGAATTAGATTGTAACCCTGTGGATACTATATTTTTGGGTTAATAATTTGTTTGTTTAGAGCCTTGCTCTACCGAATGTGGAGTGGCGAGCGGTTTTCTTTTCCAAAACTGTACTGCTGGACTTTCTCCTCTTATTCGCTCATCCAAAGAAAAAGGATTATTGAAAGGGTTTTCGATTGGAAATACTGCTTCAACCTCTCATATTCTCTTTGCAGATGATTCTCCCCTTTTTTTTTCCAGCCAAGTGAACCTTGTTTCAATAGGGTTAAGGAGATTCTAAAGACAAATGGAGCTTCCTCTGGTCAAATGATCAATTTTGAAAAAATCCCCCTTTTCTTAAGTAAAGAAACATCACAGGAAGTTAAAGGTCTTGCAACAAGTATCCTAAACATTCCAGATGGAGATGGGAAAAGTAAATACTTAGGACTTCCATATATGAAGGGCGATCTAAAGAGTGAAGGAATTCATAGACAGAAATGTGCATAAATAACCCATGAATCATCCCCAATAGGATCCATCCATAATATGAGAATCGAATAAGAAGGAAAAGGAACTTACAATTTCCGAATTTTTTTCCTGATTTGGCAATGATGCTGCGCTACAACCACAAAAAGTTATCCCTTTCAGGTTCGCTCTCTACCGGTATCCATGCGACGAAACGAGCAGCGAGTGCTAGCTCTTCAATTTTTCTGAGTTCTGGAAAAAGAGAGAAAAAAAGGATGGCGGAATTCTTTTTGTGGTTCTTAGGTTTTGCGTCTCAAAAAACTCTAGCTAGGGTTTAAGATGAATAGATAGGGTGTGAGAGTTTGTCTCGGGAACAAACTCCCACGTAATCCCAACATCTTTTTGGTAGTGAGTTTTTATCGCATAATCACTCCCACGTAATCCCAGCAAAAACCAAAAACCAAAATTACCCATACTTTATTTCTAATTCGAATAATATTATTTTATCATTCTCAGAAAAATAAATGTCAGATACAATGAATTTAGACACATTATAGATTCATTGAATCTGGACATAAAGCTCGGCAACTCGCTTATACATGTGACCCTTTATGTTCATATCACAATGGTAACGTAAACATACTTAGTAGATAATGTAATCATAAGTCACAATCGGTCCCTAACAGGGCATTGTGACTGCCCAGAGTGAATGAATGATCAGTGGAACGATTACCTAATCTCAATCCACTATTTAATCCATTTGTCTCACGATATCCCAATTAAGCATGTCATGGATGTTGTCACCCTTATAAAACTTAATTACATTTCTACTTGATCTCTAGGTAGACTGTTCCAACAAATATATTTGAGCAAGGTCATGCATTTAAACAGACTTCCCTATCGAGGGGCCCACGTATATCTCTTTCCAATAAGAGAGGGACAAATCCCTTACAATGCATCTCACATTCAAGCAATTATAGAATACTACATCCGATCATCAGTTGTATTAATTACTCGATTAAAAGTAATGTTCAACTGAGTTAAAACATAGCTCCATTCATGCTGGAAACGATGAAGACATAAGGTCTAAGGATCCCAAATAGTATTGAGAAAGTAATACTTATGACTTATAGAATCATGGAGTATTACTTCTATTTCGTATCACGTCCGATACAATATATCTCAATGTGTATCTATGATATGATTTGTATCAATTACACATGATCAGTAAAACATGGTCATCAGTCAAACATCATACTAGTTTTATTTCTTGTATATAACATTTCTTCAAACTAGGGACAATTAGAATAGTATTATATAAGCTAAAGAATTTTACTATCAAATCACGTATTTGATGTTCAAAAGCAAAATTAACTATTCAAATAACATGCTCAAAATATAAAAACGTACAACATATACTAATGGTTCTAGGGCACTACTAACAAAAAGGAAGTCTTCCAGTTTGTTGTGGACAAAATCTCGAAAAAGCTAAGTAGTTGGAAACAATTCCACAACCTCTAAGACGTTGTTCCACTTTCATAGATCGAACCATATCTAGTAAGGTGCGATTTCTTCGTTCTGAGACACCATTCCATGGTGGTGTGCCGGGAGGAGTTAATTGTGAAACAATTCCACAACCTCTAAGACGTTCGTCAAAATCTTGGTTAAGGTATTCTCCACCACGATCTTAACGAAGTATTTTAATACTTTTTCCAAGTTGATTTTGTACTTCATTTTGAAATTCTTTGAATCTTCCAAAAGATTATGATTTATGCTTCATTAGATAGACATAGTCATATCTATTGAAATCATCTGTAAATGTGTTGAAGTACTGAAAACCTCATCCAACACTAGTATTTATTGGTCCACATATATCTGTATGTACGAGGGCCAACAAATCAGAAGTTATCTCACTTTGTCCAATAAAACGAGCTTTAGTCATTTTGCCTAGCACACAAGAATCACATGTCTCATAAGGTTCTAAGTCAAATGATGTCAAAATCTCATCTTGATAGAGTTTTGATATGCGTTTTTCATTGATGTGGCCCAAACGACAATGCCAAAACTAGGTTTTATTTAAGTCTTTTGATTTAAACCTCTTTGTATTAATGTTATAGATAAGCTTGTTGATGGATTCATCGAGGTTAAGAATATAGAGTTCATTCATCAACGAGGCATCTGCATAGAAGATACCATTTTTATGAAGGGTACAAATTTTATTCTTAATATTTAATTCAAAATCATCAATATTCAAATAAGAAACTGAAATAATATTCCTACTCAAAGTGGGAACATAAAGACAATTATTCAGTTCAATAAAAATGCCACTTAGCAAAACTAAATTAAATGTTCATGTAGCTACATGAACAACTCTTGCTTCATTCGTTACTCGTAGGTCTATAATCCCTAAGGGCAAAATGATCAATCTTGTTTTGATGATAACAAACCATTAATAATTCTAATGTTTGTGTGAGCATGTTCTTAGTGATAGGATCCTTAGAACTCACACCAACATTGATGAAAATGGTAAGTTAGCTCCTTGTGTACATCAAAGGTATGATCATACACACAAGGAAGCTACACTTTGCAAGACTTCATAGCACAAGTATGAAGTCAATTCACATGTTATGGAAGTACTTGTAAAGTCATGAAGAAGGAAGATAAACATGTCAAGAGCTACTCAATCCAACAAGAGAAGAATCAAGTAGTAGACTCATTGACAAGAAGAAGTGTGAAGTCCAATACACTACAACTCCAGATTGCTAGAGGACTTCATCACTCAAGAAGATGTTGATCAAAGGCTTCAAAGTCCAAGCTCCAAGAAGAATCAAGTTGAAGACTTGAAAACCTTAGGAAGATTAGTCTAAGCTTTATAGGTAATCCTTTGTGACTAATCTTTCCCTTGAGAATACTAGGATACATAGATGTTCAAAGCTCAACTATGCATGTTTTTAAAACCTTATGTTTTACATTGTTCAATTCTTTGAAAAGGCTTTTGAAAACTTAGTTAAGTGTTGATCTATGCCTAAGTTCTTTAAAATGTGTTTTATATCTTTCCAAAACGCTTAGGCATAAGCTTAAGAACATCATAAATTTGACTAAGTGGAAAAACCACTTTATGACTGCATTCCGATTGACCTAGGCTTAACCTCGGAAGACCAGAGTGAAGGGATTCATGGGCAGAAACTCGTTCTAAAAACCCATGAGTCCTCCCTCATACCAAACGAATCGAAAATAGACCGAAAAAGACTTACGTTTCTTGGTTAAAGATTCTATTTTTGGTCTCTCAGCTGCAACCACCTTGAGTCCTCCCTTGCGGAATTACTCCCTACCGGTATCCACGCGATGAAACGATCAACGAGTGCTAGCTCTTCATTTTTCTGGGTTTCGAATAATCTAGAGAGAAAAGGAGGCAGAGAACTAGAAATCAGAATTTTAGAATTTCGGTATTTTGCGGCTCAAACATTAGTCCCTAGGATGTGAGAGGTTGTTTCAAACACAACTCCCACGTCCTTTCCACTTCTTCTGGCAGTGGGAGTCTTTAACTCTCACGTCCTCTAAACTTCTGCTGGTAGTGGGAGTCTTTATCGTATAATAACTCCCTCGTAATCCTAGCTATAACTAATTACCAAAAAATGCCCCTTATTCATCTCTAATTCGAATAATAACGTTTTATTATTATGCATAAATCCATATTGGATTGAATATTTACAAATGTAAACTCTAATCACTCTTGAGAATAGAAAGATATATGAAGTTTATAGCTCAGCAGAAATGGCTTTTGAAATATATGAAATGAAAGTTCAAAAGTGTTTGTTTGTGTGTTTATGAAGTCTAAAGCTTATGCCTTCTTATGGATTCGTTCCTGATGAAAACTCAGCTTAAGAAGCTTATTATAGGGCTAGAATAAACAAACAATATTGGTCACAATGACTATATTTTTTTCCTGGAAATGAAAGCTTCAGTCGACCGCTACTAGACTAAATTGTAAAGTCTCCATGAAATAGACTAGTTACCATTTTCATTTTTTGAGAACTAGTTCTTTGTGTGCTAGCAAAAAGCTCTTTTTGAGCTCCACTCTTTGTGAGTGTTTTCCAAGTCCTATATATAGGCAAAAGTCTTTGTGAGGCAAGGCAAGCATCTAATTGGTGAGATTGGCTCTTTGTGAGTGGATTCTTCTTTGTGAAGTACAAGTCCTAATTTGTTGGGGCAATTGTAAAAGGTAGAACCCACCTTGCATTTGTTGTGAAGGGTATCCATTAGTGGATATTGAAATCCTTGTGTTTGTCCTAAGGTAGTGGATATAGATTCTTTGTGAATCGAACCACTATAAATCCTTGTCTTAGTTTTCTCTATCCCTACTCCATTACTTCATTGTTCATATACATGTTATAACTTGCCTACTTGACTATATGAACATATGTTCTTAGGATTAGAAAACAACACATGCTTTCTTGTTTTATACAATTGCTTTACTTAGTCATCTAAGTTGCATTGAATCACCTTATGTGCTTAAACAACATACTTGTTGTTAAGATGAACACTTAGGCTAAAAAGATTTTAAAAAACCTAATTCACCCCCTCTTAGGTTCAACACCCTCAAAGGGGTATTTCAAGGTCCACTTCTCCTTTTGCCAGTGATCTACTACGTTTGAACCCCTGCACATTTACAAAAATGTGAGATTCATATCCGGTATGTAATACACATGAAGTAAGAGCAGACAAGTTAATCTTAATAACAAAAATACTTGGAGATACGGTCAGATTGGCTTTTTCCTTTCTCTTTTTTCTTCTCTTCTAAGTAGAGCTTGCAAATCCATTTTCAATGACCTGCTTCTTTGCAATGGAAGCAAACCAACAAGAATTTAAGTCAACATCAATGGAGTCTTCAAAATGATATTTGAGAAAGTATGAAGTTTTGAAGTTGATGTTAAGGATTTAAAAGAACAAGTTGGGGAGTTGAAGACAAGGTTTGATGAAATTGAGTATAAGGTTGATGACATAAATAAAAATACTAAGTCAAAGAAATCAACCTTGGAAGTAAATGAGGAGGAAGAAAGTGAAGATGACAAATAAGAAGAAGAGGCTAATGATAAAGACTCCATCAATGATGGAATTGATAAAGAAAAGAATGAAGAGCCCAAGGATGTGGTGAATATTGAAGATGATAAAGAAGACTTGGGTGAAGAAATGGTGAAGATTTGGGTAAAAATGATGGAAATGAAGAAAAAGTGGAAGAAGGATAAACAAGGACATGAAGTTAGATCAAGATGTTGAGGAAACCTCAACCAAGAAAGATGATGAAGCTTCTCAAATTGATGAAGATCTTCAAGATTATCAAGAAGATTGAAGAATCTCAAGGGAAACTCATGATGGACTCAAGGTACAACGATGCAATCTTCAAATCCATGAGAAATTTTTAAACTTAATCCTTATTTAATTTCCTTATATTTCTTTTCATGTATATGTTTCCCCCTCTTGTTATCCATTTGTACCCTTAGAATAAAAAAACGCGAACATGTTCATAGTAAAACCACAACCATAACAGTAAAACAACAATTTCAACATTAGACCAATGAGGACATTGGACCAAACAAACAGAAGCAGAGCCAAACAAGTATTTGCTTTATTTCACAGCCTACTACTCCTCACCGTCATCATCCTCGCCTTCAGCAGACTCAGCACCAGCTTCCTCATAGTCCTTCTCAAGAGCAGCCAAGTCCTCACGAGCCTCAGAAAATTCACCTTCTTCCATACCCTCACCCACATACCAAAGTGCACGAAAGCACACTTGGCATACATCGATCAAACTTGTGATCAATCTCGGAGAACACCTCAGCCCACACCGGTAAAGTTGGAAATCATACAAACAGACTCTCTGACCTTAGCCAAGTCACCACCAGAACCACAGCTTGGTGGTCGGTAATTAATACCACACTTGAAACCGATTTGGGCACCAATCGACGAACCGGATAGTCCTCTTGGTCTTGATGGTGGCCACTGCAGCATTCACATCCTTGGGGACAACATCACCTCTGTACATCAGGCAGCAGGCCATATACTTTCCATGGCGAGGATCACATTTAACCATCATAGATGAAGGCTCAAAAGCAATGTTGGTGATTTCTGCAACAGATAGTTGCTCATGGTATGCCTTCTCAGCAGAGATCACAGGTGCATATGAGGAAAACATGAAGTGGATTCTTGGGTATGGAACCAAGTTAGTTTGGAACTCATTAACATCCACATTCAAAGCTCCATCAAATCTCAGAGAGACAGTCAGGGAAGAAATCACTTGAGAGATGAGACGATTCAGGTTAGTGTAGGTAGGTCTCTCAATGTCCAATGATTTGCGGCAGATGTCATAGATGGCCTCATTGTCAAGAAGAACAGCCACATCAGTATGCTCCAGCAGTGAGTGTGTGGAAAGAACAGAGTTATATGGCTCAACCACAGCTGTAGAGACCTGAGGAAAAGGGTAGATGGTGAACCCGAGCTTGGATTTCTTTCCATAGTCAACTGAGAGCCTCTCAAGCAACAGGGATCCCAAACCAGATCCAGTTCCACCACCAACAACATGGAACACCAGAAATCCTTGAAGACCAGTACAGTTATCGGCAAGCTTTCTAATCCTATCTAAGCACAGGTCCACAATTTCCTTGCCAATTGTGTAGTGGCCACGAGCAAAGTTGTTGGCAGCGTCTTCCTTGCTGTTAATGAGTTGCTCGGAATGGAACAATTGGCGGTAAGTACCAGTTCTCACTTCGTCAATAATAGTAGGTTCCAGATCCACAAACACAGCACGAGGAACGTGTTTTCAAGCTCCAGTCTCGCTGAAGAAGGTATTGAAGGCGTCATCTCCACCTCCAACAGTATGGTCACTAGGCATTTGCTCATCAGGCTGAATTCCGTGTTCGAGGTAATAGAGTTCCCAACATGCATTTCCGACCTGAATACCGGCTTGACCAATGTGAATTGAAATGCACTCTCTCATTTTCGCTGATTGATTTGTTGAAAAAGAAGATTACTGATCTAAGAGTAAGAGAAGAAGAAGAAGGTAATGAAATAAAAAAGAAGTGATCACCAGAGCCGTATACGAAGACGTCTCTGGATCTATTAAGAAAAACTGCTATAGATCTATTTAAGGATACCCTTAGAATAGCAATTGTTGAACTTTATCTTTCACGTATCCTTGTATCAATTGTTTTTCTCGGGGCACCTTGATGTTTAATTTCCTTGTCTCTTGTTGATCCTCAAACAAATGAGTTTTGAACCAGAAGTTCAAAAGACGAATAGTCGGAAATATTTTATAACGAAAATTCGGCGAGAAAAAAAAACCCAATGATATTTAATGTCCTTGAAGGACAAGCTACACATAATATTAAATTTGAGACATTGAAATGTGGTAGCATTATGGGTTCCAATAATAAAATTTCTCGCAAATGGAGTAAATATTTATAGATGGTCAAGTCGACAAGATTAAAATCTTAGAAAAAAATTCCAAACATTAATATTATATCATTTCCATAAGAAAATTTGTGAGAATTATGAAATCTCAAATGTTTGGGAATTGATGGAACCATAAACATAAATTTTGCAAAAGTCTACATTATTTATGCGTGCAATATATTGAGGATCTTTAATGTAAAGTCTGCAGACTCGAAATTGAAATTGTAGAGATGATGGGCCAAAATAGACAATTGAGCTCACCTCAACTTTTGTAAAGCATGTACGGAGAATTAATACTCTTAAAGTGTAAATGTATTACTTACATTATACACCTGAAGTGTAATACTATGAAGATATTCGTTTAGAATAACGAATAAAAAAATTACTTTGATGGTGGATGCAAGTATATTTGAATAGCGCACAAACACTTAGTATGTAAATAATGTGTAAGCCCTAAGGGCGAACAAACTCAGTTTTTGATAATGGACAAAAATTTGATGTTGTGTCTAATGCTCTTAATCTTTGTGATAGAATATCGGAACTCATAATGGAAGCTCTAAGTACTTCAATCAAGCCGTGATCAAGATTCAAAGCTATATACTTGAAGGCACATCTCATCTAGCTTGAAGATTGAAGACTTATGTTTGGTTAGGATAGCTTTGTTTCTATAGTATTTATCTTATAAGCTCTAACCAATGCTCTAATGAACTTAAGCGTACAACACTCTAGTCTTGCATGCATCATAAACACGTTTTCAAAAGGCTAAGTTTCAAAATGATCCGTATATGTTCTTATTTCAAAAGCCTTTGATCTCAAAGTATAAGTCCTTTAAAACGGGTTTCCAAATGTTCTTACTTGTTGCCTTTTGGGAAAACCTTTTAGACTTCAAAAGATTTCAAAACAAGTGAAAAATCAACATCTCTCAAGCTCAGGAAAGTTGGATCATCCGAGATTTTCTCGGATCAGCCGGACTAGAAACAGAGAGTTGAGTTTTTGGGATCAATAGGTTCGGTCGACCTATGTTAAGTTCGGTCGGATCATCCGAGCTTTTCTCGGATCAACCTAACAGCACTATTTATATGACCGTTGCAGAGTCGTTTTTTCAGCATATTTTGAAATGTATAAAAGTTCTAATGCTTTAGAATGACTCCAAGGCTTGCACATCAAATATACATTGATTTCTTATCAAGTCTTAAACACTTTCAAAGTAAATGCTCTTCTTCTCTATGATTTAAATCATTCAAAAGTGATTTTTCTAAAGCAAGACAAAGAGTGTGCATCTTATGTTCTAAGAGCTGATCATTCTTGTACTTCAAAGGTATCTATCTCTCACTTAGAAGAGTGAACAACCTTTCTCTTAAACCATCTCATTCCTTTTCTTAGTGATAGGGTTATTCGTGTATAAGTCCTACTTTGTGTGGGCAATTTACTCTTAGTGAGTTTTGTATTGAAAGTCCTACTTAGTGTGGGCAAGCTCTCTTATTGAGTTGGTGTATTGTGGTTGTGTTGTAAAACTCTTAGTGAGTTATCCACAAGTGTAATATTCTTCTTAGTGAAGTTGTTGAAAATCCTTGGGTAAGGCTCAAGGTAGTGGATGTAGATTCTAAGTGAATCGAACCACTATAAATCCTTTGTCTTGTGGTTAGCTTTCGTTTTGCTTTTATTCATCTTGCTCAAACTTACACTAGCCTTGCTTAGATTCGGAAAAGTTTACAAGTTTGATTTAAAAACCCAATTCACCCCCCTCTTGTGTTTTTCATAATGTTACCATTTATTAACAACATTTATATGAAGTCCTCGAAGGATTTGATATGCCAGAAGCATATAAGTAATTCTTCCCGAAAATATTAACATTAATGACTTACTAATTAATGCTTGTTGAAAGCATTATGGAAAAATAACATATGTCAATGCATAATAGTTTGCGTGCACATTTTATTTTATTAGTATCTTTAGTATTTTGATGAAATAAGTTATCCCATATTAGGGGGAGAGAGCAATGAATGATATGGGAATATATTGTAAAGCATCTTAATTCTCTCATAAGCTCTAATGAACTTGTAGTTAAATAGAGAAAAATTGCCAAGAGTTGCAAAATAATAGGTTAATATTTTGTTAACTCCAGAAGAGTTGCAAAATGAATATTCATAATATAGATGCTATTATTTTGCAAAAGGGATTTTTTTTTATAGATGACGAGTTCAAAGCACACCCGATGTGTGATTGACCCCTTTCTTACGAAAATAAAAATCATTGGGTTAAATCATCAAAATATTCCTCCCGAAGAGTTTAGAAAAAGCAAGTAAATGTTGAAAGTTTTGGAAAAAACTAGTATTTACAAATTGAAACATCCATAAGATATAATTTGTTGATCATATGAAGAATTATTCACTAAGATACCAATTGCAACTTTGAAGGTTGACCTTGAAGATGTATATGAATTGGTTCAATGATGTTGTTAACAAGGGAAGTAATTTGACATAAGAATAATGTACTATTTTTCTTTAACTAGGTATATTTTTTTCCCACTAGGTTTTTTCCTAGTAAGGTTTTAACGAGGCATATTCTTCATGTTATGGACATCCAAAGCTAAACGGCGACATCGAAGTTCATCAGATTCACTCAAGTAATAATGTGGCAGATTAATTCACCAAAACTTTACCAACACTAACATTCAGAATGTTGATATATCAAATTGAAATACGTCGACTCAAAGACATTCAATGATCAGGGGAGTAGCTGTACTATTTTTCCTTCGTTCAGGTTTTGTCCCACTGGGTTTTCCTGGCAAGATTTTAACCTGGTAACAATTAAATACTCCAACATCAATTGAACTCATTTTCTTAGTTCGGTTTAGTTTTTTCCCAAACAAGTTTTTGTGAGGCAATTGTTGTATAGATTAGTCATTCAAAGGAGGAGTGTTATAAATATATTAAATGACTCTTCTAGTAACACTATAAGTCTTAGGGACCCATGAAACCATATGGTCTAACAATAGAGGGATTTGGTTCATATAATAAGACACAATAAATCGGTCTATTATCTCTAAATCTTTCCTCCCCTTTTCCCTTCTTTATGTTATAACAAATGTAACATGTTTTAATTGTGCATATAGTGGATTGTGTTAATGCGCGGATATATGTGTTAAAAAACAAGAAACTAACACGCAGTGAATTTTGTCATTAGATTGCATAATGACAATACAACACACAAAAAAACTTAACATAATCTAACAACAAATCAAAAGCTTGCAGTGATAATGAAAACAATCATAATGATCGTAGCTGCAATTGCAATACTAGTAAGACATAAAACCCAAAAAAATGTGGAAGAAGAGTGATATCAAATGACAAAAAAATTAGTTACAACAATGAAATTTCTGAATATGAAAAAAAAAAAAAAAAAAAGTCAAAATACTTTTAAAAATGGAGTAGAAGTATAATGTATAAGAGAATATAAAAGTTAAAATACGTATCAATTAATGATGTACATATAATAGTACTTAAATAAACAAACATATCATAATAAAACTGAAACGGATAAACAATAAAGTGTATTGTGCAATGAAAGATAAATTATATGTGGAATAGCGAAACACAAAGGTTATTTTAAAAGAAAATGTGGCAAATGCCACACTATAAAGTTATTGTATTATAAGAAGGAAAAAAACGTAAATTTACTATCATAATAAAGTATAACTTATTGTAAAAAAAATGTTGTAAGTAATAAATTAATGAAGAAACAATTAAATGATAAGAATACAAAATTAGTATCTACGACAAGCTAAAAAAACAACAGCCGTGTGATAAATTAGTAATACAAAATAATAAAAGTGTAGTGACATGTAAACAAAGTCATAGAGTTATGTAAAAAAAATGAAGAGAGATGAAAAAAATAAGATTAATATTTAGGTACAGATAGTAAAATGAAGGTATTAATATTGTATAAATACTAATTGTGTAAATGTTTTTTTTTAAAAACACATAACAACTATAGGAACATGTAAATAAAAAAAAAAAACATTGTCTACAGTGCGGTAAAAAGAAAATGTAGACACATGTGATAGAATACATATGCAAACTGAAAAAGCAACTGGGCAAGATGTATAGAAGACAAAAATGCTATTATAAACCAAAATGCAAAATGAGCAGAAACATAAAACAAAATGGAAATCCAACTATAATGTAATTAAGAATATAGTATGACTAACTGATTAATGTGTGTTGAGTAAAAAAAACATGAAAAAGAAAATCATAAAGTTATATATACATATAAAAACTGTGACAAAAAAAAGAACACTGTTAAGACAGCTAAACAATAAGAAGCATAAATATGTATGAATGTGATGTGAAAAGTATAAGAAAATAAATAATACAAGCATTGATAGCAAAGAACGTAATGTAATAGCAGTAAAAAAAGAAATTAAAACGAATAATTAGACATTACGCAATTACGAAAAAAAATATACAAAGAATATTGAAGATTGCATAATGTATATCTGAAAAATGGAACATAATATATAATACTGTTGAAATAGAATGACATGTAACAACTTTCAAAACAGTCACATATAACACATAAATTAAACAAGAAAACATGCGGTAAGTAAACACATATGTCCTATTTCAGAGTCTCTACCCATCTCTCATCTCACATTTTTTCCATGTTTCCCTAGGTTTATTCCATACTTAGTTTTTAGATAAAATCTTAGTGTCTAAGGTTGGACCTGCTCTGGTACCACTTATGTCACACCCTGTATCTCGAGTGATGACATGGCAGTACTTCAAGTCAATGAAGGACCGAACCCACTAACATATGACATAAAAAGGAATACTTTATTATAAAACTTAAATTGTCCAACTGTGACACAAGGAATTAAATAAGTATTTAACGGTAAATAAACCTTATTACATGGAAAAGCGTAAATTACTAAGTGTTCGTCTATTACAGTTCATTAGAAGTCACTCTTCATAGTACCGATCCCAAGCACCAACATCATCATAGAAAGGCCCAGCTACATCTATATCTGAAAGAAAATAAAAGTAAAGGAATGAGCTGCGAAACTCTGTAAGGATCAAACGACCCCTGGGATGAAGCATCAGATAAGACTCAAAAGCTTTCCCGTTTCTCAAAATCGTTTGAAAACACTTGACACGAAACCAGGTTTAAAACATTGACACAATACTTGAAATACACTGTTCAGAACTTACACAACACTAGACTTTATCACATAACAGAATTGAAATCGGACAGAAACGGAGCACAGCTCAAGGGACCGGAGGTCAACCAAGGTAGCCTCAGTTGATAGCATCAAAATAACAATGGAAAAGCATATTTGAAATCCCTTTTTCACCAACCCAAAAAAGACTCATTTTAGACTCGAAACCAAGTAGCAGATACGACCAAAATAAGATCAAGTAATATAAATAACAAGAAGTAAGCTAATAACCACTCTTTTCACGTCTTAACACACATACATCGGAATGTGCTTTGAGCACCATGTCTACTAACAAGTCACAGCGAAAATACACATTGTTAGACTTACGAGTATGGTTATTGCTATAAAACACAAGTATATATTCACGACTCTATACCAATAACTGTAATGGCTCTAACAGCAGGCCTGATAGGAAGCACCAGAATAACATTAACACATGGGTTCAATATAACCCCTAAACGAACGGGTCTAGACTTTGAAGGATCCATTCTTATTGTGTCATCGTTCATCACCATGAACTCCAGAACAACCATTACAGTCCCCCCAATGATCGCCTCATCAGGTGAAGGCCCAAACATTCTTAACACATCACGTGAACTCCCGGGGTTCATTAGACATAAATAATTGAATGAATCCTGCTACAAAGTAGTTCCTAGACAAGATCTCAAAACCGGGCAACAACATCGGCCGACAACAACAAAATAGACAACAATGATAAAGACAATAATTAATAGACAATCACTAAATAATAACATGTACAATATAAGATCATAAATTTAACAACAATCATAGTTTATGGTAGCAAGGAAATGAACAAATACAATTTCATATTTATGTAAAATAAGTAATAACATGCATAATTTGTCAAAAACAAAGAGAAACATAATTTCGTGTAAAATTATATGTACATGAATCATGCAAGATAACAGGAAATGTAACGTTGCATTATTAATTACAGTTGTTGTAAAATAATATATAGATATAAAACATTTAATTTCACATATGTTAAACTCCGCCAGTGAGTGTTGAGGACTTTAGTTCGTGACACTTACTGCCGGTCCCAAGCCCGGATAAATGAGGAGGGTTGCGGTAGGTCTCGTGACAACCAGTGTAAAACTCAGTCACATCCTATGTAGTTTAATACTAGTAGAACGACAGAGCAAACTGTAGTAACTTTGGGTGACAAAAATATTCGAGAGAGTGAGTATTTTCGATATCTTTGTTCTATTATTCAAAAGGATGGAGAGCTTGACGGAGATGTGGCACATCAAGTTAAAGCTGGTTGACTGAAATTGAAGAGGGTGTGATCGTAATGTACCGCTGAGATTGAAGGGAAAGTTTTACAGAACTGATGTTAGACCGTAGTTGTTATATGGTATAGAATGTTGGGCAACTAAGAGGTGTCATATTCAGAACATGCATATAGCGGAGATGCATATGCTAAGATAGATGTGTGGGCACACAAGAATGGATAGAGTGAGGAATGAGACTATTCAGAAGAAGGTCGGTGTAGCATCTATTGAAGACAAGGTGAGAGAGAACCGTTTGCGTTGGTTTGGGCACATTAAAAGAAGGCCAAGTGATGCCCCATTTAGGAGAACTGAAAGATTATGTAATATTGAGGGCGTAAGAGGTAGAGGGAGACCGAGGAAGACTTGGATGGAAGTGATAAAAGGGGATATGAATTTGCTTGAATTAGATGAGAGTTGTATTTGGGATCGAAAGAAAGAGAGATAATGCATCCATGTGGATGACCTTACGTAATTCTTTATTTGGTTCATGTAGGCGACCCCAATCTATGGGATTAAGGTCACTGGCGGAGTCAGGAATTTGTCATAGGGGGCGAATTTGTTACTGGAATTTTTTAGGAGAGGCGAAATATAACATTTATAAGAAAATATCACAAAAATAAATTTTTCCTATAAAAAATTCGTTGTTTCTAAAAATTTGGGGGTGGTTGTTGTTGTCGTCAAAGCCAAGGCAGTCAAATTCGCGATTCTGCGTAGAATCGGAAGGCATATGAGAATCGTAGGATCGTAACTCGGATCGCCGATCCTACTTACATTAAAAAATTATTTGAAAATATATATGTACTCATTGAAAAATATTTCAATCACAATTTTAAAATATAAAAGCACAATTTCTTTACCCAAATTACCTTAGTTGAAACTAAATAGTTATTTCCAAATCATCTCTAAAGTGTCTTAAAGGAAAAAAAGATAATCAAATACTCAAAGCAAATCATTCAAGTTATTAATATCATGTACTAAAATTAAACATGTTTATTAAATTTAATTTGAAGTTAACAAAATTAAATAAAGTATTCAGATGTTTATTAAACATGATTCAAATGGCGAAAAATGTGCTAAAATGTCAATCGGAGTTAATTTAATTACTAAAATGTGCTTATTTTTTATTTGTAATTAAGATTCAAATATCTCGTGAGATGTATAAATTTGTATACATCTTAAAGTATCAGTTATGAGGATAAGAAATGATAAAAAAAAATAAAAAAAATAAAAAAAATAAAAATTAGGGAATAGTAGACTCGTAGGATCGGTAGGATCGTAACGATCCTACACCGATCCTACAGATTCTACCAGATTCCGATTCTACGTAGAATCTAACTCGGTCCACCCCTTAAAACTCGTAGAATCGTACGATTCTACGAGTCGACTCGCTATTTTGACTGCCATGGTCAAAGCTAATGGACGTGTTAGTACAATCAACCTCTCTAATACTAAAACTTTCAGCCATAACTTTTTCCTAATGAACTTCATCAATGCATAAACCTAACCCCAGAAAACAAGTAACTAAATAAAATGTTTCATTGATTTTACCAGTGGCTTTGGTGGCCATGTGCAATTGACTAACAAACATATGCAGATTCCTTTTCGGTCAGAAATTTATATATCCATAGATCTTTTAACAATCTAACTGATATACTCCCTTCGTCCCCAAATTATCTGTCCACATTTCCTTTTTAATTTGTCCCAAATTATTTGTCCACTTTCTAAATAAAGGGTTCATTAATGGTGATTTTTCCAACACTACCCCTTACATTAAATGTTGGAGAGAGAAGAGAAAGTAGAATTAAATTATGACTAACATTAAATAGGGTCATGTTTGACATTTTACCATATTCCACTATAAAATTGGATGAAACCTTAATCTCCGTGTAAAACACAAAGTGAACAGATAATTTGAGACGGAGAAAGTATTGGTTAAACTAGCTACGAGGAATCAATCCTCATCTCAATAATCTGTAGATCTTCAACATTTTTTTTTCTACCAAATGTAATCGCTTATATAAATATCTGATTATGTATAATTGTGATTGGCTGACTAGTGATGTGGGGAATCTTTGACTAAGAAAGGAACAGAAAAGAAGAAAAGTTGCGTGCAAAAGAGATAAGAAGGGAGAGAATTGAGGCCATACATTACATAGTTCTCTCTTCCATTTCATACTTGAAATTCCACCTTCCAACGGGGAAGACACTTTCTTGATATATTTATATATTTTTTTTCTCGAACTTCTTGAATTTAGGAGGGGAAAATTTCTGGAGTAACAACTTTCAGATTGCACCAGAAACTTGGTGAGTTATTTAATTTCTTGAATAAACCACTTAAGAATTGTGTTCAGATTTCTTTTTATGTTATTTTTGGATGGATTCAGATTTATTCAGTTATTCTACATATCATCTATTATTAAATTTTTTTTTCTTCCAGAAACAACTACAATTTTACTCAGGGGCCGTTTGATAAAATAGAATCTGTATGTTGACATTTGAAGTATTTAGATTTTGAATTCTAAACTCTGAAATCGAAGACTAAATCTAGATGTTGTTGACTTTATAGTCTGAAAACAGAATTAATTAATATGACATGATAATTTTTGTTGAATTTAAACCGAAATTTTCATATTGTACTTATTTCCTTGAAAATTGTTACAAATGTATTTCTTTTTTGTTTAGTATTATTCCTTTTAGAAATATTAAATTAATAAAACTAAAATTTTAAGTATTTTCGTTTGTTTACGTAGAATTAGGATCGATTTTTATCTCGAATACTTCAATATAAAATTGTATAATAGCAACAAAAAAAAAACTTCAAACTTCAAACTTGAGTTGCCCTGTTTCACCTAAAATGTATAATTAATATTAACCAAGTCTTAATAATGTTAATTGACTGATAATATTTGTTATCAAACACTAGGGGTGTCAATGGGTTCGTGAGCTTTTTCTAGCCGAGCTTTCAAATTTTTATGTGAGTTGAGCGTTAGTTATGTCAAACTCGGCTCACATAACACGATTGACACGCCTATCAAACACACTTAAAAGATACGTACTTAATAATTATTGTTATAAAAACACAGTTAATGTAATAAGTGCTGAATCAATATTTTTCTTTGCTATTAATTCAATTATCAAACAGACCCTTATGTCCTTTTTTGTAAAGCCATTTTTTGGCAGTTGATGTTCTTGGAGCAATGTAACCTAGATTATGTTGTATCAATTCAGGTCAGGTGTAGAATGTGTTTTTTCACTAATGTAGAATAAATATTAATTAGCCACCTTAAGAACACGTGTTCTTTCTAAAAATAAACTAAGAAGTCAGATCAACTTATCTGGTGGCTGAAATTGCGAAACAAACAGTCCTTCCACACTTGAATCCTTAAGTGCATGTGTTGTATTGGACCTTCTGGATGGATGAATCCTTTCTTTCACTGTCTTCTATATTATGTTTCCTGATACAACAATTCTCATTGCAGTGTCCCTTCAGAAAACACAATACTGGCCACTCCAATGAATTCCAAAGGAAAAATTATTGTGAATTTCTTCAACACTAAACACAATGTAGACGAATTACGGAAGGATCTGAAATTTCTATACAGGAAACGGATCAACGACATTAGAACATTTGGAGGATCTGAGGTCGATCGTGATATAATATTCCTGAGACACTATTTTATTTGCCTCAGACTGCAGTTGATTGAAAGGTGGCCATTTGTAAAAGTAATGAATTTTAAACTCAACCATCTATTTCATACTTGTGTCAAGTTCCTGGACAAGTTTCGTAGTTGTACTCTTCTTGTCGGGAAAGCAGATGTCGTATCTGATATGAATTTACAATTGCAAAGAAGTCCATTCACTGATCCAAAGGTGACATTTTGGTATCTGGCAACAATTATGCAGGTCTCAATGCCACCAACAGTTATCAGTTCTTATCTTGGTAAAATTCAGCGAAAATTTGTTGAATTTCTCTTGGACAATTTTCTGGCTGATCAAAAGAGTGAAGATGGAAGTCGAATTCTTTTCATCGACTTAATGTTCTTCATTATGTTTCTCATGGATCAGCAAATGTTCGAGGACTTTTCCGAAGAAAAAAATAAAAAAGGAAAAAAAGAGGACTTTCCAGAGGTCAAATTAATTTGGATACAAGTTAATAACCTTCTCAATGAGGTTGTACCTTTCTACGGCACCCTCAATTCTAGAGGAGAAATCAAAGAGCACATTGTCAAGAAAAGGAGCTTTCTTCTTCCTAATTTCTTGGAAAAGGCCAAGGCAATCAAAACGGAGGTCACAAAAATCTACGCTCTCTTATTTCCAAATCCACAATCTTTTAATTTTTCCAGTATCAATGTATTGAATCGTATAGATTCACTTTTGGAAAATTTGGAAGGCCTCCATATTTCCAAGCTTCCAATCGCGATGCTTCACAAGGAGTTTTCGTCGCTTAAAGAATCAAATCTTGAATACTTCTCAAATTTGGAGATGCAAAGTAAGCACAGAGAGATAAAATATCTTTGGACACGAATTGCTAACGTGACATACAATGCAGAAAGAGCTGCTAACTCCTTCACACACATGAAATTTCTTTGGCATGATGTCTTGCATTTCTCTGATGTCATTGAAGAATGTAAGCTTATTAACGGCGAGATGAAAAGAATGAGAGATAAATTCACCATGTATGATATTGACGCCTCCAATTTAGCGGAATGCCAAGAAATATTCCTTCCTTCACAAACTAATGTTCCAATGGCGGACACGGTTGTGGGCTTCAAGAATGAGATAGAAGTAATACTAGATCGAATTACAAGAAGGTCAGAAGAACTTGACATTATCTCAATTGTTGGTATGGCCGGATCGGGTAAGACTACTTTGGCTAAAACCATTTATGCTTCGGTTAAGAAGCATTTCCCCCGACATGCATGGTGTACTATTTCTCAAACATTTCACAATAAAAGGCTGTTCTTGGATATTTTAAAGGGTATAGGTATTTGTGATGATGATCTCTTGGACAAGGATGAGGAGGACTTGGCATACAGACTCTACAAAAGTTTGAAAGGACAAAGGTATCTAATTGTCATGGATGACATTTGGGATTTAAGAGCATGGAACGTGCTAAAATTGTCTTTTCCAGATGATGAGGTAGGAAGTCGGATTATGTTCACAAGTCGAATTCATGATTTGGTCTTAAAAGCTAAACCGGGCTGTGTTCCTGTTCCTCTAAAACCTCTCTCTAAAAAGGAAAGTTGGGAGTTACTAGAGAAAAAGTTATTTGACCAAGGTAGGTGCCCAGATGACATTGTTGACATTGGGATGCAGATAGCAGCAAAATGCAAAGGGTTACCACTCGCTATTCTTCTAATCGCAGGTATCTTGAAGAAAAATATAGAGAATCCGGATTGGTGGAGACAAGTTGGAAAACGTCTAGATATTTTAATTGCTAATGAAGATTGCATGGATATATTGGAACTAAGTTACAAGCATCTACCAGAGTTTTTGAAACCATGCTTTCTTTATTTTGGATCTTATCCAGAAGATGAAGAGATTCGAGTGAAAGATTTGATGTTATTATGGATCTCGGAAGGCTTCATACAAAAGCATGTGAGTAAAAGCGTAGAAGTTGTGGCTAATGAGTACTTAATCGATCTTGTTGATAGAAGCTTAGTCATTCCTATAAAAAAAAGTTCTACCGGTAGGATCAAGACATGTAGTGTTCATGATCTCTTACGTGAGTTTTGCTTTGCGAAGGGCGAAGAAGAAAATATTTTCAAGGTGTTTCACAACATTGAAGTTTCACACAACCCCCATTATCGGATGTGCATTCAAAATTCTTGTTGGAGGTCTTTTCTTGAACAAGGTTTGTTTGCCCCGTTTGTCCACTCCTTACTCCCTCTTTCAAAGGACTATCCGTTTCTTCCACATGAAAATTTAGAGAGACAACATATCAACAACCTCGTATCTAGTTTTAACTTTGTTCAAGTATTGTGGTTGGGTTCAAATGTGTGCGTTTATGATTTTGATGAAGCATTAACTGAATTGGTTCTCTTAACATTCTTAAGGATAGTAATTCATTCGGACTATATTTTTCCATCATCAATCAAGAAGCTTCAGAACCTAGAAACACTCATCTTGGAAGGTCGTACGTTATTTGAGGAGGGCAAAATTTCACTTATGGAAATATTGGAAATGAAAATTTTGAGGCATTTATTTGTAAGAGGAAAGTGTGTTATTACTACTGGTTTATACATTGATACTATTCCTCCATTAGTAACTTTAAGAACATTTGAGTGTAAATTGTTTGTTCTTCCCTATGAAAGACTAGAAATGTTCTTAAGCAAGATACCGAATGTTGAGAATCTCAAATTTCAAATTGGACATCCTAAGTTCATGAAGGGTTCTAATTCGATTCTGAAGTTGGATTTTCTAGGTCACGTTGAATCACTGAGAGTTGGCGGAGTTGGAACTGATTTCCTACGCTTCACAATTGAACTTTACTTTCCCTCTACTATGAAGAAACTGCATTTGTTGAATTTTAGGCTACCCTCGAGTTCAATGTCAGTAATTTCGAAGCTACCAAAACTTGAGGTTCTTAAATTGGATGGCGGCGTTTTTGATAAAACTTGGAATGTGAAAGATGATGAGTTCCAAAATCTCAAGTACTTAAGACTAAGAAACTTGAAGATCGAAGAGTTGAATGCATCTGATAATTCCTTCCCTTGCCTCGAGCACTTGGTAGTGAAATGGTGCGATTTACTCGAGGAGATTCCTTGGAGATTTGCAAATATTTCAACTCTGAAAGCAATTCACGTCTGCTCTGATCATCTCAAGAGTTCAGCAATGCAAATTCAAGAAGAGCAAAAGGAGCTTGGAAATGAACTACAAGTCCTCATAACTCCACTCTAGTTAGTTAATGAGAGGTAAACTACTACTTCATCTTTCTCTTTATGAGTTATCGGTTAATATTCTTTTTAATTATTAAGTCTTACAACTTACAAATAGCTGCTCAGGTCTTCATTTTCGAAGATTATTTTAACATTATGTGCTTCAAAAACTGTTTCGTTACTTGAAACTATCTAAAAACTCGATTTGGTTAAAAATAATAATTAGAATGATAAAATCATGTGGATTGGTTGTTAGTTTTGTTCATGGTCTATTCTTTCATGGACCAGGTCCATTGGACCATGCGGTTCAGATTTGGCCACATCACTGCATTTCCTTCTCTCTCCTCATTCTGCAGGGATGTGGCCAAATCTGGACCACATGGTCCACATGGACCCGGTCTTTCCTTTGTTCATAGCTAGTGATGCTGTCTTTTGTTTTCCAGAGCTATAATTGATGTGGTCTAAGAGAAATAAATGACGAGGGGATCAGTCAAATGCTGCAACTGCTCTTTCAAGAAATGAAAATGAAGATCTTTGTAGGCAACAAAAAGGGAAATCAGAAACTTTTTTGAGTGTTTAAACATTTTGTTTAAAGGGTTTCTGTTATTTTAACTTGTGTATTTTCTGATTAATCATTGGATTTTAATTTAAGCTTTTTGTATGAAGGCATTTCATCTTTTATCTTTTGTTTTTGCATTTATTTACATGAACAAATGGACAGAATGTAATACCCAATACTTTTTGTTTACGTATAATTAATTTTTGCGTGATTAATTGCGTTGACGTAATTTATTTCGTGTCATTACGTGTCTATTTTATTTTTATCACATGTGTGTTATATTTGTGTATGTTTGTTGATGGGCGTTTTGCAAAAGTATTGTAGTAGGGGTTTTAATTGTGATTCACCTAAAGTAGTAGTTTGATTAGATGTGAAATTGGATTTGAAATTAATTAGGAATCTTATTAGTATTCGGAGAGTACCATCATTAAATATAATAAATGCAGGAAAGAAATTAATAAAAAATTGAATAAAGAAAATAAAAAATAAAGAAAGGGGGATTGTGGGCAGTAGGCAGAATAAATAGACAGTTGTGAGATGACAATGTAAATTATTAGGGGTATCCAACATGTACCAACAAACATTTATTATCAATACACAAGCACAAAGTAAGGACATAAAAATTTGGTAAGGCTGTTCGGCTAACAGCCTACATCTACGGGTCATGTTCAGATAATGAATTCACAAAATTTTAAAGAAAATTACTAGAAACTACACCAAGCTTAATGTTACGTTGAATGTTCCTAGTGGATAGGACATACTCCCTCGGACGAATACTTGTTGAACTCCTTTCAACTGTGTGCTTGTCTAACTCCTTTAAACATACATAGACCAAATTTCTCTGATTCACTTACAAAGCTATTACAGTTGGATGCCTCCAACCCAACTTCCGTTGAAGCACTAGGTAAATAACATAGTTAAAAGTGTCACAACCCACCTTCCGTTGAAGCACTAGGTAAATAGCGTTGTTAAAATACTTATTAATAAGACTCTCTATTATCAAAAGAGATGTAAGGGTGGATGTAAAGGGTTCCTGGTTGAACCACTACACAACCGGTCAGTCCGTTCTGGTTTTAATAAAGTATACTCTCGCCGATGTAAGCCATAAAGGCTAAATGATCAATATTATTTTGATGATAACAAACCATTGATAGTTTTAATCTTTGTATGATCATGTTATTAATGATAGGATCCTTAGCACTCACACCAACGTTGATGAAAATGGTAAGTTAGCTTCTTGTGTAAACCAAGGTATGTATATTACACACAAGAAAGCTACACTTTGCAAGACTACCTTCATCCTAAGAATTAAATCAGCAAGTCCTGTGTCCTTCCTATCGAAGTTTTGCGACAACATTTTCTTGGTAGTCTTGATGTTATCTTTGTTACCAATGATTAACACGTCATCCACGTAGAGACAGATTATTATGTAGTCATCTTTGGTTCCTTTCACGTAGATACACATGTCACACTGATTTATTTGAAATCCATTCAAAAGCATTATGCTATCAAATTTCTCATTGTGTAGGTGCTTGCTTTAATCCATATAAGGATTTAACAAGTTTGCACACCAAGTGCTATTTAGCTGGAACCACATACCCTTCAGTTTGTTCCATGTAAATCTCCTCTTCCAGTTCTCCGTTGAGGAAAGCTGTTTTAAATCCATTTGATGGATTTCCAGGTCAAACAAAGCTGCAAAGGCTATGATTAACCTGATTGATGTTTTCCTCTACACAAGAGCATGCGTGTCGAAATAATCCACAGCATGAGTTTGTCTAAACTCTTTATTACAAGTCTTGCCTTGTATCTATCTATCGTACCATCTAGTCTAATTTTCTTTTTGAAAACCCACTTGTGGCCCAACGCTTTTGAACTTGTTGGAAGTTCCACAAGTTCCAATGTATGATTTTGAAGTATTGAATTTATCTCACTAGCAATAGCTTCTTTCCAGAGGTCAGCATCAGGAGAAGACATTGCTCATTTATTAGTTAAAGGGTCTTCTTCTACCAGATAAGTAAGAAAATATGGACCAAACGACTTTTCAATTCTAGCTCTCTTGCTACGCCTAGGTTCTTCAACTTCCTCTTCAAGATCTTTCCCCCCCACATTTCTCACACCCCGATTGACTTTTGGGTCTAATCCAGAGAGATCAACATTGCTCCTTTATAAGTCAAATGGTCTTCTTCTACCAGATAAGTAAGAAAATCTGGACCAAACGACTTTTCAATTCTAGCTCTCTTGCTACGCTTAAGCTCTGTAACTTCCTCTTCAAGATATTTTCCCCCACATTTCTCACATCCCGATTGAATTTAGGGTCTAATCCAGAGCGATCAATATAAGAGAAAATTCCTTCAAAGAAAGAAGCATCCCTAGCCTCGATTATGGTATTTTCATGCACTACAGAGTTATTTGATTTGTGCACTAAGAATCTGTATGCACTACTGTCTTGTGCATACACTATAAACACGCAATCTACCATTTTAGAACATATCCTAGTCCGCTTAGGTGGAGGAATCAGAACCTTTGCTAGACATCTCCATACCTTTATAAATTTGTAAGAAGGTACATGACCTTTCCACAATTCATAAGGTGTTTTTTCTAGCTTTTTATGCGGTAGTCTGTTTAGAATGTGATTTGCAGAAAGCAAAGCTTCCCCACACAAATTCTGGGGTGAACCAGACTAAATAACATGGCATTCATCATTTCTTTTAATGTTTTGTTTTTCCGCTCCGCAATTCCATTTTGTTCTGAGTATAGGACGCATTTGTTTCATGTATAATGCCACTTTTAGAACACAATTGAGCGAATGGATATTCATATTCTCCACCTCTGTCGCTACTTAACCTTTTTATTTTCTTACCATGTTGGTTTTCAACTTCATTTTTATATTGAACAAATATGTTTATTGCTTCGTCTTTACTTCCCATTAAGTAGACATAGGAAAATCTCGTGAAATCATCGATAAAAGTAATGAAATACTTTTTACCGCCTCTTGATTGTACATATTTAAGATCACATATATCAGCGTGTATTAAATCTAATGGTTCTGAACTTCTCTCAATTGATCGGAAAGATGAATTGGATAACTTGGCTTCTACACAAGTCTCACACTTGTAGTTTTTGTCAACATTAAATTTTGGTAATAGTTTTAGTGAAATTAATTTTTGTATGCTTTTAATATTCACGTGACCTAGTCTATCATGCCATAAATTAAAAGACTCAGTCAAATAAGCAACTTGTTTGAATTCATTAGCATCTTGGGCAACATTGTTTCCAGCTGAGCTAGTAGAAGCCTCTGTTACATTCACGCCCGCAGGCTCAGTTCCTGGGAGTACAGTCATTACATTAACTTTAAAGAGAGTATCAGCTAAGTACCCCTTTCCTACATGCATTCCATTCTTTGTCAGAATAAATTTGTGTGCCTCAAACACAAGCCTGAATCCTTTGTTGTTCATCACAATTCCAGAAATGAGATTCCTTCGAATTTCAGGCACATGGAGCACTTTAGTGAGAGTCAGCTCCTTCCCAGAAGTTATCTTTAGGACAATATTGCCCTTTCCTTCAACTTTGGAGAATGAAGAGTTCCTCATGTAGCAGACTTCATCTTCTACAGTTTGATAAGTCTTGAACATCCATTTGTTGATACAAATAAGGCAATTAGCCCCCATGTCCACAAACCATTCCTTTGGGTTTCCCATATCATATTCATCTCTGAAACAATATCAACAATGTGCATATCCTCCATTCCAGAGTTCAGCTTAACTGCCTCAAATACATGAGTCTGGCCATCTATTTGATACTTGTTCCTGTTCCCATTCCAATTGAACCTCTTGTTCTTGTTGTAGTTATTACTTTGACCGTCCACACGACTACGACAGTCATTTCCTTTGTGGTTTTGCTTACCACATACGAAGCAGCTTCCCGTGAACTTCTTGTTGGAGTTCAACGCCTTCGAGTCAGTTGAGCGCTTTATCTTTCCAACAGCTTTGAAAACATTTGCCTTTCCAACAAAAGTATAAGGCCTTTTTTATGCCTTCCTCACATCCTGTTCAATTCTCAACTTCAAAATCAGATCCTCAAGTGTCATTTCCTTCTTCTTACGCTTAAGGTAGTGCTTGAACTCATCCCAAGAAGAGGGTAATTTCTCAATCATCAACGCCACCTGCAGCGAGTCGTTGATCCACATGTCCTCAGCGGTAAGATCGTGATAAATCTTCTGTAGCTCTTCACTCTGTTCAAGGACAGATTTTCCAACGACCATTTTAAAGTCGTGGAAGTGAGCAACAATAAACTTCTTAGCACCTGCATCATCTACTGTATACTTTTTAGTTAGTGATTCCCACAATTCTTTTGCAGTATTATTTTGATAGTAGATTTGGTACAATGAATCATCTAAACTAGTAAGTATAGTATGACGACGCATATAAGCATTACTAATCCAAGCATTATATGCTGCTACAGATTGAGGATCAGTTTTATCCTCCACATGAATGTCCTCATTGACATAGCGAATTAAATTAAGAGTAGTAAGGTAGAACGTCATCTTTTCCTTCCACATTTTGAAGTTGCAATTCCCTTTAAACTTCTCGGGTTGTGCAAACTGTCCAAACTGAATTGGACGAAAAGTCATTGAAGGCACAAAAGCAGGCATCCTTGACATAGTAGCCTCAATACCGCTTGTCTGACCAGCATTCAGATTAACTCTGTTTGTCGGAGTCTCCATTGAAGGAACAGTTCCAGTACCAGTAGCATTTGAATCATTTGCAGCCATTTTTTTTCTTTATATATTTCATAAACAAACAGTTAGTAATGATATTGTTACAGAACAACAATATATAATACGTAAACAAAGCCAGAATCGAAATAGACTGAATAAATGATTACTACTATTGTTTAACTTTCTGTTTTAATTATGTAAAGCAGAAACAGAAGAAAAATAAATTGAGTTTAAGATTGTTAGTTCTTCTGTTACTAAAATGAAATTATACAGAAGCATAATATAAAACCATAAATAAATTCGGATTATATCCTGGACGAGGCAGTAGTAAACCACTTTCCCTTAAACTCAATTTGCTCGCCTAATTTCTTCAGGCCTACAAGAGCAACGAGTTCCCAAGGTACAACGTCCAATCACACTGCTTACCAGAAGTTTAGAAGCAGTACTTCGAACCTTTTCTGTGCAGAACTCTCTATTACTAGAATGAAGTGCAGAAATGATGAAGAGAGAATAATTTCCGTAGCAAATAATTCTGTGGGAGGAGATTGCCTTTTATAGCAATCAGAAACTGCAGGTTAGCCCTCATGGGGTAATGTGCAGTTCTCAAAACTGCTGGAGAATCGTGGAAGGACCATTCTACAATTACACAAAAGTTATGTGACCCATTTGCAAATACTCAATAGTTAATGACTATTACGGTAATTTTATCCAAAAAGATATTACTGCCTTATCGGCAAGGACACACGTGGCGAGACGGACGAACGACGCTCGAAGGATACCCCTTACCCACTTGTTTAAGTTCACTAGTCTAGTTAGTGCTTATAAACTAGTTTTAATCGATTCTCACAACCGATGTGGGATAATATCACACCTACATTAATAACTTCTCTACTTTAAGCAAATTTTTCATTCACATTGAGAATTATTTTCCTCACATGTTATATATCATCGCGAAGCTTGTGCGACCCACTATGCAATAAATCCAAAACACTTTAAAACTAAGCGGTGAAACACACAATTAAATTTGATCAAATAAGTCCACTTTATAAATTAATTCTCCAACAAAATAGTGGGAAGGAATCCTACATATTTATTAAAATTGTTACATATTGATATTTAAAAACCATGACAGATAGCATTAGCTATGTGGGGTTGAATATTGCTAGAGAAGACGATTCTAGACTTGCTGTAACTGAATATTAAAAAATATTGAGAGTAGTGGCAAGAGTCGGTACCAGATGTTCACATTGAGAGCCGTACAAAATTGATATATCTTAATGCCAAAGGACCGCTTAATTATCACATTTTTTTTATAATAATATATCAACTGTCATTTATATCGCTAGAGTTGACATCAGAACTTAATATTACTTGTATTGAGTTTGTATTGTGATTCGAGTCTAATCTATTACATGGATGGCCCAATTGTAAGAGGGATAGATTCAATTAATGTAGCCTACAAATTTATTACATTTGGTTCAACTGGCCAAATTATATGCAAAAATATTACAATTTATAAGTACAAAGAGAATGATCTTGCTCTTCCAACTTAATTATCACCATACACATTTTGCAATTTATTGTCACATACTGCACTTTTTATTTCTCTGTCTTGTCCCTTAACTTTATTATAAAGAAAGCCACAATTCTCTCATCAGACTCCACGTGAAACACATGAATCTAACTTGCTAGTGACAATAATGTGAAGGGGACAACAAAAGAAAACTCCAAAATGATTTATTTTCTTGCTCATGAGATGAAAGGAATTGTTTCAGTATCATGAAAACGGATCTTTGCGGCTATCAGTGGCGGACACAAACTTTAAAAATAGGAGATGCATAGTTAAAATTGACAAAATAAATTTATAATCTATTTATATACTTAACCTTTTTAAAATTTTAACCAAATTTGTTAAAATATAAGTGGTGTTATTACTATAATTCAAAAACCACAAAATCTAATTTTAAATTGAAAATTAACTCAAAATAGATACAATACAAAATATTTACAAAATGGAGTATTACAAAAATAAAGCTAAATCTATAAAAAAAAAAAAAAATTAATAATAATAATAATTGAGAAAAGCTGGTGGGCACTTGCCCTACCATGTCCCTGTGTAGGTCCGCTAGTGGCCACTATCACCATTGTGTATGACTTTAAGCGTCCCGGCTCCTATGCTGAACCAAATCTGGTCCGCACGTGCGGGACACGTTAAGGGCCGTTGGATCTTCAACTTTTGATCCAACGGCTGTATCAAAAAGAGGGATGTTTAGGGATAAAAGATGCGCTTCTCTTTTTGGCGGGAAAACAAAAATTGTAATTCCCCCCATTTTCTCTTTCTTACTTTTTAATTGGAAGAAGATAATCGAGGATCCCTAAAATATCTCCCTTTTCATCTCTTTCCTTCTCTCAAGACTTCTTTCACCATATTTCAAAAAAATTCAGTCCGATTTTCTTCATCTCTAAACCGATGTTCATCCGAATTTCTTCTTCTTTCATCCTATCAAATGGAAATAAGTGAAATAAATCTAGAAGAAAATGCAAGTAAGGTTGAATGAGAAAGATTCAAAGATTTTCTTCAGAAGAACGGTGTCCCTTACGATGGCCACACAAGTTCTCATCAAGATAATGGTTTATTTGGAGAGTTAGGCAAAAGGAAATTCTCAGACGATTTTATTTTAGTTACTAGCGATAATGATAATGATGATATTAGGACAGCTAAAATGTCGAAGCAAACAGTTATTCTTCGCGATGAATGATACTGCTGAATCATGTTGTTTCTTATGTTTTTTTTCCACCTCTTCTCTAAAGTTTACCATGAAATAGTCGTAGAGTTGGAGGGAATGGAAGATGAACAATATAATCATAATGGACATACATTTGACAATACATAGCAGAATGCACACACACCTGACAATACAGAGCAGGGTGGTAAGACATATAACCTGTTTTTGTGCAGTGAACACATGTTTTTGTCCTTTGAACATATGTTTTTGACTACAGAACACATGTTCAGCTTGTTTTGGCAGTGAACAAATATTTTTGTCTACTGAACACATCTTCACTTACAATGAACACATGTGGGAGAAAAAAAAAGATATTTGTCTTGATGAGAACACATGTTATGTTAAGAAGAACACATGTTCTGTTAAGAAGAATACATGTTCTCTTAAAAAGAACACATGTTCTCTTACAAAGAACACATGTTTTTTTCTACTGAACACTTGTTTTTACAAGTAATGTTGACTATTACAGCACAATTGATCTGAAGACAAAGGAGTTCACTACATAAAATTTGTTCAGAGATTTTTACCAGGATTATGCTCATAATTTAGGGTTTGGCGTTAGGAAAAATTATAGTAAGACCTTGCGCGGAGATAAGGATGAGGTGGGTTACTTGAAATATGTTTGTAATAAAGAGGGATACAGGAAAGGAAAGAACAAGGACAAAGGCCCAGAAACACACGTCGAGACAAGGAAATTTCTAACACGTAAACGGTCTGAGGAGCGGACTGGTTGTACGGCCAAACTAGCTGTGAAATTTAATCAACTGAGACATGTATTTGTAGTTAGTGTTTGGGTTAAGGAGCATAATCATCCCCTTCACCCCAAAAACTTTGCTCACTTGATAAGATCGAATCGCCATGTGACCAATCTTCATGGAATTGTTGCTGAGATGAATGATAGTGCTGGGGTTACACTAACGTCTCCATACACAGCAAGCCGGCGGCAATGAAAATCTTGACTTTATAAAGTTTGATTTAAAGAATCACCTGTTTAGGAGACGTCAAAAGTCGGTGGAACTCGGGGAAGGAGCAGCCCTACTTGAGCATTTCCTTTGTGAGGCATATATAATCCTTCATTTTACTATGATATTGAAATAGACTGCGACGAGAAAATTGCTAACATATTTTGGGCAGATGGTTTAATGAAGATGGACTATGGTTACTTTGGCGATGTAATGACCTTTGATACAATATACAGGACCAACAACAATTTTAGACCTATAGGTATTATGATAAGTTGTTCACTGTTAGAGAACACATGTTTTATGACAGGAAACACATGTTCTAATAACTATTATACCTTAATTTAATTATTATAGTGTTCAAATTAGACAACATGTTTTTTTCTTCGGAAATATTTTATTCTCTTGATAAAACTTTACATACGATAGTTAAATAAATATCTTTTTATTGTTTTGTTACTTTTTTTTATTACTTTTAATACAAAATATAGTTGTTTTATAGTATATTTTACTTTGTATTAATTATATTTTTAATATTGAAATGTATGTTTGTCGTGAAAGGAGAAAATGGTTCAATTTTTATTTTTTAAAATAAAATAAAATGTTCCCATAAAAAATTGTCAATTTCTGAAAATTTTGGTTGTTATTGTTCCCTTCCCTTGAATCCACCACTGTGTACAAATATAATTTTTTCAGGTGAAAATTTATATATCTTTCAATAAATTAATTTTATTGTCAACATATGTTAAAGGACACTTAAATCATATTATGTTGAATCACATCCATCAAATATTAAATAATATTTTTTCAAACATATGAAAAGAATCGTCATTCTATTCTACTTTTTTCTATTAATTACATTCACCTCCTTGAGGTTCAGTCATACTACGATCAAAACCTTGAGGTTCGTTGAAATTACGTTCTTCTTGTTTAACAAAAAGTTTTCTCAAGTAACTGTAACTAAATATGTAAATGACCATTTTATCTTAGAATTTTATTAAATAATCAAAAGTTTAAAAGAAAAATCAAAATCAAAGTCAAATCAATTGTCTTTAAACTGCATTACGGACTGACAATCTCACATAAAACATTATTCATGCCGCTCTTATCATCCTCGGGAGATCTTGACCGTTATTATTTTTCGTCTTCGTGGGCTGCCGGAGCCGCTGCTTCATCTCCTTCCTCCATTTTTCTAATCCAATAAAACTAATAATCTGGATTTTCCTTTTGATTCATAGGAATATATATTTCCAAGCCGATCGAAGTGAAAAAAATACCAGCGTCGGTGCATGATATTGAACTGGGAGGGACGAAGACAGAGGGGCGGGATGGCAGTCGCTTCTGAAAATTTTAAAATATTTTAAAATATAATAAATTATATGTGTAGTTCGGAATATTTTATCAAATTCACTCTATACGATTTTTTTTTTCCTTGCAGTTTTTATATATACTTCGACACAATGTTACGGTTTTCGCCGTCAACGCCAAATTCATGAATTAGTCCCTATCTGGGAGTAAAGCGATGAAATTTTTAATGGAGGAGTTTGTATTCCACTAAGAAACTTAGAAGTCAATTTGGGGTGTAATCTTTTTTACTGTTGACAGTTAGAAACTAAATTATTTAATATGGCAGTATAATAAATAAGGTGCAGTAGAATAATTATTAAGCTATAATAAAATAACAATTCACAATAAACAGAATAATTATTAAGATAATTAAAAGAAATCTAATGTGAAGAAAAAGACTAAGACCCGAGGCTCGTATTCTACACGTTTTCTTTAAAAACAATCAATTTACAAAACTATACATATGTTATTAGGTAAATAATCATCTGTAACCGTGTATTTTCTCATTATGTGCTCAATAACTCACAATTTATCATATTTACACATAATTACAATAAATGTCCAAATAACAAATTTAGAATGATTTGGTATATAAATGTGAACATATACTGGTACAGACGATTTTCACCCATGTTATTATGCCTTGATAATGCTATGATAAAATTGTTTCCCCCCAACAAATTAATTGGAAATATTGTATTTCTTCCAAAACATGAACATTTCATACATTTGTTTAACTTCTCCTATTTGACCTTTTACTCTTTTACCCTCCATGACCTCCTGCAAAATTTCCAAACTAACATACCCACTTAATACATTTCCCTCAATGTCCTCCAATTGCATTCCTATATCCCGGAGATTCAAAAATCCTCCATCCTTCCTTTCACAACTGACTTCCACTCCACACTTGACAAACCACCCATAAACTTCGGAAGCAATTATTGTCGCATAATTTACCAATATTCGTCCGGTCCATGGGTGTTGCCAGACCTGCATTGGCCTAAGACTGTATAAATTAACTGCCCTTTTCTTAACAGGATCAATTAATATCCAACTCAAACTCATGTTCTTCTGCATGCTTGTGCATGTCCATTCCTCGCGTTCGAATTTTATGAATGTCCTAACCCTCTCCTTTGGGTCAAGAAGGTCAACTCTCATAGGAAGAGACTTGAAGGTAGCACTGTCAAACGGGCCGGTCCGGTCCGGTCCGTCGCGGATTTACCCTAAAACGGACCGGGCCGGATTTGGACCAATTTTTGCGGACCAAGAAAATCCTAGTCCATACCCGTCCATAAGAAATCAGCGGGTTAAACGGGCCGGTTCGCGGACCAAATTAATTTAAAAAATAATTTTTTAAAAAAGAAAATAAAGCTTAAAAATGACTTTTTTTGTTTTTATTTTTAAAAATTGAAAAGAAAAATTGAAAAAAAAAAGAATATAAAGCTTAAAATTTGAGTTTTGTTGTTTATTTTTGAAAATATTTGTAAAACAAATTGTAAAAATGAGAAGTAAAACTTTAAAAAATATATTTTTATATATATTAATTTAAATGCGGGTTGGACCTGGTCCGGTCCGGTCCGGTCCGCCTTGGTCCGTGGTCCAAACGGAATGGGCTAAAATGGCCCGCATTTAAACGGACCATGAATAGCTTGGTCCAAATCCGTCCAAAAAACGTGGACCGGTTTGACAGTGCTACTTGAAGGACATACTCTCGCTTGGTGTTACATTCACTTTCGAGTATATGGTCTCATTCCCATAGTGAATATCAACAAGAGAGATCAGTTCCGACGTTTGTATTCACTTCTTTTTAGTAGGATTACACTTATTAGGGAAGTTATGGAGGCGTCTGGTGATTGTTGCGTAGGAATCGGAGAAGAACGAGCGATGGGCTGAGGGAAACGTTGAGATAATTTGTTGAACTCGTGAATCCTTTGTGGAAAGCCAATGAGAGTTACAAAGAGTCTTCCAAAGGCTTTCGTCGTTGCAAATAATATGAGATTCCGAGGAAATACAACTTAAGGAAGCAAAAGTGGGACCGTCTAGTCCGGTTAAGATGTGTGTTTGGACAATGTCTGGATGGATGTCCGGGATACTAGCGGTGGCCCCGCTGCCGTTTCCGGTGGTTGGGGAAGAGCAAAATGTAGTCATGAGTTCACTAGTTTTTCTTACTATTTTTTTTGGTCATGATGAAATGAAAGTATGTTTAGGGAGAACCTCGAGCCTGTGACCATCCATTGGGACAGGTCTCACACTTTTTTTTAAACAAATATTTTCTCTCAACATATTTAATTACCCTCTTCTCTCTCTCTTTCATCTTTTCTTATTCTTTATCACTTTCTCTCTTCCTCGGCACTTCTTATCTCCAAAAGAGAGTTAAGTCTACTTTTCCTATTAATTCTATCTTTCTCGATCAATTTATGAAATTGGATAATTCATTTGTCTCTAATTTTGGTAACAGAATAGTCTTTAGTGTAGGGATAGATATTTGAGATTTTGCAAAAGGTATTTTTGGCTACACTCTTAATCTATAATAGTGAATATATATTCCTTCTAAATGATTCAAATTTATATTTTCTTGAAATCATGGTGGTAATTGGTATTCACGTTTGATAACTTTAGCATATTATTGTAGTGGAAATCGTTGGTAAAAATTTGCTTCCTAAAGAGTAATTTATATATATACACACCTTTTTGATAAATGAAGTGAAGTGAATCACTTGTATGGGCTGGAAAGAAGAAAAAAAGGGCAAGAGATAAAAAAGAATGAGAGAGAACAATTAATGAAAAAAATTGAAAAAGGAGTTTACAGAAGGATGAAAGATGTAGATAGAAATGATATAGAAAAATGGGGAAGGAGAGAGAAGGAAAATAGGAGTCTTGAGAGAGAGAAAATATTTTTTAATAAAAATTACGGACAGGTCCGAGTTTCCCTCTAAACAGACGGGTTATTGCTCTGGAAACATCTCCAGTCTCCCATTTTTACCCCTGCTATTTATGGGTAGAGGTCGTTTGTCCTCGTACATATTTTCATATGTGAACCTAACACTCAGAATTTGCTATTTGAAAATGACATCAGAACTTGGTAAAATTTCTGTCGAGCTCGAATCATGATCTTTGCTTATTCTATTACAATTGTGGCCCGCGGTAAGGGAAATGGATTCAGAAAGTGTATGCTACAAAAGTTATTATATGTGTCCCATTTGGTTAGATTAGGAGCAAAGGAATGACATTTCCTTGGGACAAATACCATTTTCCAATTGCCATATTTCTTGAAAAATGATCTCCCATTTCATATTGAAGCTCTGCCATCTTTCCATACACGGGATTCCTATGAATGCTTGGATAGCAAAAAGTATTATCTCCCTCAGTGATCATCTTCTAGCACTGAATATCTTCACTAATTTCAAAACAAAAAATGGTTGTCTCGGATTCAGTTGTGAATGGTGAAGGCTCGTTAGATTCCTTCCGTAATCTTTGGCACTTTGTTTTGGTTTCCAATGCATAGATCTCGAAAAGTATGTTATAAGAAATAGGCATACTATTTGCGTCAATCAAACATTTAAACGTAAAGTTATGTTCCTTTAAAAAAAATTGACATTACTGACTCATTTTCGCAATGATAAAGTGTTGGAATTGTTGTTTGAGCACTTACATAGGGGAAGAGCTCATTAAATTTCATTGGAGTGAGCCTTCAATTGCGAATAACGAGTTACATAGTGTAAAATTATGATCGTTTTAACTTTTTAGGGTCGAAGATTAATTTATCGGCCCATATGTCAGCTCGATAAAATTGTTCTAATTTAACATAAGTTTCTATAAAAATGTTTGAACAAGTTTCATTTACGAAGCCACGAAGGTAACTTTGTAGTAGGGGTGTAAATTTTGTATTAAACTCACCCAACTCTGAATACATCGAGGCAAAGGCACTTTTTAAAGAACTTTGGTTTACTTTAACTCAATGATACCAGTCTTTCATTATCGAGATTGACTGTCAAACTTTGATCAACCGGGGTCCATCAAATAGAAAAGGATTTTCCCTTTAGGTCACATTGTTGGTCAAATCAAAAGTTTAATGGGGAACAACATAGCAATTTTATTTTTTATTCACATATCATTTAATAATTCTGCTGATAGATTAGCAAATCATAAAATGAGCAAGATTTTGAAACCCAACCCGGTCATCGATCTGGAAATATTATTGGGAATTACATGTCACTAGTCGGACAGGTGGGCGGACCGTCTTCGACCCGTTAATTGATTCGGTGATGTCATTAATTATAATTTAAAATGAAGTACAAATTCAAAGTCTAAAACATCCCATTAATATTTAGATGAAAATTAATAGACTGCTATGTAAATTCATTTAAACACAAACTATTCTACAAAATTTAAATATATTTACATCAAGGAAAAAAAAGAGAAGCTTTCATGGAACTACAAAGAAAAGATCAATTGATTTTAGAGTCCCAAAACAATAAAATTCACCAAGTATTTATAAATTATAACACTTTCATAAGCAAGAAAAGTAAACTATAATAAGGAGTTTTAGTTCAGAAAAGCAAACTTAAGCAGATCTTGGTTCACCAAGGTGATGCTTGAGCTTTGAGATTTGTGAGAGAAATTTTATGAGTTTGAATTTGGTTTGAGAGTTGAGACTGTAAGAGTTTTATCTTCTTGACCTAAAGGTTGATACCAATAGAATTGAGGGTGAGATGTATAGATTGAGTGCTTCTCGTTTTTTTTTTTTAAAATGCAAATTTCATTTAAAAATAATAATAATAATAAAGCATATAAGACTCGACCAGTTCTAGTAATCCTATTCCAGTTTTTGGGTTCGACGATCTGACCGCCGGGTTCTACCGGGTTGAACAAAAGAAGCTATTTTTTAGTCGTGATGGTTTTGGGGGGCCAACTCGGACCGCAAAGAAGGTCGGACGGCGGTCCAGGCTGGGTTTTAAAACCATGGAAATGAGAACTGGAATCTACACTCAATGGTTTGGATACCCATTGAATTTTCTGCTACCACATGTACAACATGATATCACTTAATAATAGACACCATGTTTTCTATTTAAAAAAGTTTCATTCCCGAATTAAATACATAAATTTTATTTCGAAGACCACTCTTTCTCAATAAATAAATCTCTTAAAAAAATAAAAATAATTTCTGTCCAATAAAAAATATGTCATTCCCATACATATCCAATACAAACGAAATTTTTAAAAAAATAATAATCCCATACATAGAAATGTATACTCCATTCGTTGTTCCTGAAGGTAGCATTGCCAATTGTCCTGATGCAACAATTGTAAGTGAGCATCCCTGGCTATTTTCTCCTTGTTATTCTTTTAGCCTTTTTGGCTTTTTTAAGTGTTATCTTTTTCTTTAGGTGAAAGGTAAGGTTTAGACTAGCTTTAGAGTTTAGAGAGCAGTCTATATACCAGTAAATACTAGGTAGAGAGGACGTGCGATGTCAAAATTCAGGTTGTATGGTCCGAGCTATTACTAATGAATCCTTTTCTTTATATTTTGACAATTAAATTTAAGTTTAAGTTATAAAAATAAACTCATTTTAAAAAATTGATAAAAGGTGAGAAAATAATAACAAAATCATATTGAAGAATAAACCTGTAAAGTTTTAGTTCAGTTTTTAAAAACCACTGTCAAATACCTATTTTAAGTTAGTGTGGGAAAGTGAAAAAAAATTACAATAACAAATCATTGGTGTCTTTTCATGATAAAAAAATGTTGCACCTTCCGTTTCAAATTGAATATATGCATTTGACTTTACCATTATTAAAAAGGTTATTTGACTAATAGAGAGTGATCATAATATTCTCATTAATTAATATTAATGGTATGATAATAAGTTAGTAGAGTTTACTCCCTTAAATATGATAAGTTAGTTACGAGGAAATGAACGTTCGTTTCATAATAAACTAAAATAGAATATAGACGTTTAATTTAAGACGGAAATAATAATTTTATGATATTTCAATTTTTTTTAAATCGCCAAAACATTTTATATTATACGAAAATACATGTCTAATAATAATTTACAATTCAAAAAAATCTTGAAAATCGTGGCTCACCTGCCTTTATTAAGCTCAGCCAGTGCATTTATTAACTAAGCAAGTCGACTTCAGTGCATAACATTAATTGTTTTGCACGGTGCAGAATAAATATGAATCGTCAAATTCAATATTTGACGGCTGCGATCATTTGAGTATTAATAATATTATAAAAATTATGTTAAATCAAATGATCTCAACCGTTAATTAATCACTTAATTGATTAGAACAAAAATACGTAATGGATGGAAATCGTTTTGGCTAAATAAGAAATTATCCATTAATCATAAAATAGCCGAAGCCAATACAATCAAACGATAAAAATAAAATACAAGAAAATAAAAGTTATACAATGGTGGAGACCACCATGATAACAGATAAAAGTTTACACCCCGGACTAGGTACACATTACAAACAGTAGAAAAAATAAATACATAATAAAAAATTTCACAGAATCTTTTCCAAAATCCTTGAACAGCAGTAGCAAGCTCAGTTCCAACACCTTTCTTAGAAATCAACAATCTACGAGACCATGGGCGTATCAACCGTCTCATAGATTGTCTCGGAAAGATGAAGAAAACTCAGGAAGGGCCCCGAACAACTCCGAGTTTAGAGGAAAACTCCAAATCTGGAAGAATTTGAAGTAGATCTTGCATCTGAGTTTTGAATCTTAAATCAGAATACCTTGAAAAAATTCCATTACTATTTACGGCAAAATGAGGGGATGAAGACACCAAAAGTGGAAGAAATATGGCAAGATCCAGCCATGAAAGTTAAGAAATAAAGAAACTTCAAGAGGAAGAAAAGAGAGAAAAAAAAAAGAGAGAGAAGAGGCAGTGAGGAGGTCTCCAAACACATATTATATCAATGGATGGAAATCGTTATAACAGTACAAAATTACATAATGAACGAAATTGAATAATTTATCGGCCAAATGACCCCTAAATTGATTGATTGAAAAAAGAAGCAGAGTACTAGTGAACAATGTTGATATATCCTGATGCCAAAGGACCACTTAATTATCACATTTCGTATGGGAATCGGGTAGCCCAAGTGGTAAGGCTACCCGAACACGAGGCGGAGGTTCCGTGTTCGATTCCTATATCTCCCCCATAATGGGGTAAATAATTTCTCCTGCTTATGAGGCTTATCTTCCCTCCCCAGGCATGGGGCATACTTCAATCTTCCCTATCTAGAATACTCTCTACTCTTTCCCTTCGGGGGCAATCGCCTTCGGGCGCTCAAAAAAAAAAAAAAAATTATCACCTTTCGTAATTTATTGTCACAGACTGCATTTTTTATTTCTCTATCATCAAGTCCTTTTCTTTTATTATAAAGAAAGCCACAATTGTCTCATGAGAGCCCACGCGAGACACATGATTGAGGTAGTATTGGATTATTTTGTCCTTTTCTTTTCTTTTGGCCATATAAAAATATTAATAAGGCGCATCATTATAATTATTAAGCTATAATAAATTAACAATTCACAATAAACAGAATAATTATTCAGATAATCAAAAGAAATCTGATGTGAAGAAAGATATCAATATCCGAGCCTCGTGTTCCACACGATTTTCTTAAAACAACTAATTTACAAAACTATACTTATGTTATTAAATCGGCTGTACCTATGTATTTATTTATTTATGTGTCCAACCACTCACAATTGAACATATGTATATATACTTAGAAAAAAAATGTACAAATGACAAATTTTAAATGATTGAACAGATGAAAGGGAACATATACCGGTATGGAGGATTTTTACCAATGTTATTATGCCTTGATAATGCGATGATGAAATTGTTTCCCCCAACAAATTAATTGGAAATATAGTATTTCTTCCAAAACATGAACATTTCATACATTTTCTTAACTTCTCCTATTTGACCTTTTACTCTTTTACCCTCCATGACCTCCTGCAAAATTTCCAAACTATCATACCCACTTAATACATTTCCCTCAATGTCCTCCAATTGCATTCCTATATCCCTGAGATGCAAAAATCCTCCATTCCTCCTTTCACAACTGACTTCCACTCCACACTTGACAAACCACCCATAAACTTCGGAAGCAATTATTGTCGCATAATTTACCAATATTAGCCCGTTCCATGGGTGTTGCCAGACCAGCATTGGCCTAAGGCTTGACAAATTTACTGCCCTTTTCTTAACAGGATCAATTAATATCCAACTCAAACTCATGTTCTTCTGCATGCTCATGCATGTCCATTCCTCGCTTTCGAATTTTATGAATGTCCTAACCCTCTCCTTTGGGTCAAGAAGGTCAACTCTCATAGGAGGAGACTTGAAGGACATACTCTCGCTCGGTGTTACATTCACTTTCGAGTATATGATCTCATTCCCATAGTGAATATCAACAAGAGAGATCAGTTCCGACGTTTGTATTGACTTCTTTTTAGTGGGATTAGACTTATTAGGGAAGTAATGGAGGCGTCTGGTGGTTGTTGCGTAAGAATCGGAGAAGAACGAGCGATCGGCTGAGGGAAACGTTGAGATAATTTGTTGAACTCGTGAATCCTTTGTGGAAGGCCAGTGAGAGTTACAAAGAGTCTTCCAAAGGCTTTCGTCGTTGCAAATAATATGAGATTCTGAGGAAATGCAACTTAAGGAAGCAAGAGTTGGACCGTCTAATCTGGTTAAGATGTGTGTTTGGACAATGTCTGGATGGATGTCCGGGATACTAGCGGTGTCCCCGCTGCCGTTTCCGGTGGTTGGGGAAGAGCAAAATGTAGTCATGAGTTCACTAGTTTTTCTTAGTACTATTTTTTTGGTAGGGATGAAATGAAAGTTGGCTTGGAGTAGGGGCTATTTAACGGTTTCTTGATGAAAGGTTGGTTCAAAAGTGGCGTGCGAATTCATGACTGAGTAGTACTATGTAAAATTATTTGAATATGAAAATGGAGCCTCACATGCAAGGTTATTTAACTTGCAACTTAACTTGTACGATTTTACGAATTTTAACAAGTATTATATATTAAATTCTAAGTAGTATTAGTGATTAATTAAAATCGGTGTAAATTTGTGGTATCGTATTCAAGAACGTAGGATCGTGAGATTCATCTGAGTTAACTATTTTATCTTTTGGGTCAAGTTTAGGTAAAACCCTACCCAATTTTTTTTTAAAAAAAAAATTGATATTTTATTTTACACGAAAACTAAAATTTTCTATCAAATCAAAACTCTGTTGTTTAATTTTCTTTGTTCAACTCTGCGCTTCTTCAATATTCAAATGCCGACAAATTTCTTCTCTTCTACGATCGATTCTATTTTTCAATTTTGCATCTGGTTTTTTTTGTCTCCTAACTCCTCCTTTGTCATCGACTGGAACATTCAAAAGGAGATTCGAAACCCATAACTCTTATTTGATCAATTAAGTATTGAATCAAATAATCAATGTTATTGAGTCTAAATAGTTTCAGTTCGCTGGGACCCGAATTTTTTTTTTTTTTTTTTTTTTATATTTGTTTGTTGTATGAATTTTGATATGAGAAATTGAGTTTTAGAACTCTTGCAAATAGAACAGAGTATCATTTTCCTGTGCCTCTTTTATGTGATAAATATTTGTTTAATACTATTAAATATCATACTATAGAGTATTGAAATTAATAAGTAATAATTAAGTAAAATTTACAATACAAGTTATAATTCTACGATCTTACGATCTTTACACGCCCTTCCAATTTTGTGTAGGATCTCAAGTTTAACTGCCTTACTCACATTGCTGTTAAAAATATGAAGAAGCATAATGTCTGAGTTTTTCAGTTTGAAGCGAAAGCACAGATGTCAATTAGTATGTCGTATTACTTTATTATAGTCATATTTTTTCTGGTGGTGATCCACTGATTCTCAATTAAATTTTTTTTTTTTTTTCCTTTTTAATTGAATGAGCGAAACAAGAACTGTATAGAGCTCTATAGCGTTTGTATAGTTATTGGGGGTCGTCTCTTTTTTGGGCCTCTACAGTACCTAATCCAGATTAGTTAAACTTGTCGAGCTTGTTTTCGTGTGCCTCTGTAATAATTTGAACTTTTTGACATTTAAAAATATTATGCATAATTGAATTTATGTGCTAAGTGTTTATTATGTGTTAATTTGTTGTACAATTGTTTAAGGTGGCCTATTAAAATGAACCTAACTTGAAAGACTTAAGTGTAGACTAGTTGCAACTTGTGGAGTAGTTTGATACCTTTTGAAAAGGTGTGTCTCTAGGGTGGTTGGTGCAAGATTTTTCAGGAGTTAGAAGTTAGGAGAGGTTAGAGAGAAGAGAAGGGAAGAAAAGAGAGAAAAAGGAAAAGAAAGAAAATCTGGAAAAACATAGTGCTTGAGAGAGAAATCACAATTGAAGTAGCAATCAGATTCCAAATTTAGTAATTCTTGTTGGTAATCGAAGTAACTCATAAGGCTACGCGTGAGAAGAAACAGGGATAGATTTTGAGTTTCCAGTGAACAGATTTTTGCGTTTGAAGTTACTTATTGTGTGTTGAATTCTAGTTTGTGAAATTGCTTGCTTTGATTCCATGTAAGACTCTTCACCCTTGTATTTTCAGTCCAAAAATACATGAAATCTATACTTTGCACTTATGAAATTGTGTATTGAAAGTATTTTAAGTCATGATTTCCTGCATAGGATGAAGCATTGAATTGCCATACTTGTATGTTGATTATGGAACTTAATTGTGCATAATAAATTGTCATCGTTGTTCATGATCAGTTGAGTCTACTTTTTACTGCTTCCGGGGGGTCTTAAATGCTATGTGTTCTATAGAGTCGTCACTGCTTGAGCTCTTGTTTAAGAGCGACCTCATTGCAGGATTTTTCGAATATGCATTATTGAGTGATTGTCGTTGAACCCGTGAGTTCTCAGCAAGAGCGAATTGAGTGTTGGTGAGTACTCGTTCCTAACTGGGAGAGGTGTTAGGTACTACAACAGTCTTTGTGGAGTCCACAAGAATGAGCAATGACACAATACGAAAGAGTCCTTAAATTGTGAGCCCTTCGTTTTGGGAGAAACTGAACCTGTGTTTGTATTGAAAACTTCCCCTTCTGAGCTTAAAAGTTGGGGACCATTGCAGTAATTTATTTAGAGTTGTGATTAGACAATTAAGCTCTTCATTGTGAATGTTGTGTCATAGCATGAGTCATATTCGAAGGATCCAATGTTGTGTATGCCCGTATGTTGGGATAGGTGAAAGCATGAAATTTATGTCATATTTCTGATGTGCAAATGTTGGATTTAACGAGTACGGTTTATGTTTTACTTGCTTATATATTTGTATCTGTCATATATGTTCATATGCATCAAAACTGGTCGTTTTTGGTTTAGAATTTGGATTGTACATAAATGCACTTTTCCTTCAACAATTTGTACTGAAAAATTGACTGACTGAACTTCGATCGACCATGTGCGGTCAAAAGGAGCTTCAACCAGTTGTCTGATCCAAAGTACTGGAGGAATCAGAGGATGGAAGAGTCTGAGTAGGTCGATCAGGTTAGTGATCCCTTCGACCAAAGGTCAAGTCGGTCGACCAATCGGTGGTACGAGCCAACCATATTTTAGGCAATGTGTTGTCCTGTTTTCTAAAGACCATTCAGTCGACCGGTGGAAGTGTTTAGGACGAACATAGTGGAGGTGTTTGGCTTTTATGTTTTTTGTTGACCTGATTCCTTCTAGTGTTTTCTTAAAGGTTATTTGGTTAGGTTTTCATATGTAAAATGTGTCTAGTACTGAAGGGACCTAAACTTGCATAGTTTCAAACTAGATTTGGGAATCGGGAAATTTTTTTGGAGTCTCATTTGATGTTTCATCCCCAATGGTGTTGATGTTTACTGGGCTTTATAGCTCATATCTTTATTTTCTTACTTGAAGATGAAGATATTATTGATGACGGTAGTGCTTATGTGTAGCCTTGGGATGGGAGGACTTTGGGTGACACATAATATGTCTTGATGTAATGGATGAACTTTCTTTTAAGTACTTAAACTTGGTTCATAATAAATGATAGTAACACACTTACTTTACTTGGATTATGTTTACTTTTATAATCAATGTAGTAATTAATGCTTCCGCTATTAATAGTATAATGGACACTACTAATTGCTTTGCTTCTATGCCTCATTGGCATATGAGGTGATGCCAGGTTACCATCCAGTTTCCGGGTGTGACATAGTCTCAAACCAAAGCTTAACACAATACAAATACATCCAACATCTTATAGCCTTTTTAATTGATATGGACTATCAAGTTAGTACCATTCACACATCTTTTCTTGTGCACAAAAGGTGTATCCACGCCCACAGGGCTCTGTCACGAGTCATCTCTCGAGGGTCTTAGACACACAGTGATGCTGAGTGACTTTGGCTCTTAGTCCATAGTCGCGCCAGGCCGTTGGGGCGCAGCTATAGTGTTTCCTGCTCCGAGGTTAGTCGACGTCGTGCACCACGTGCTATCTTTGTGTGACGACTTAGTGCGTCGAGCATCGTCACGGTCGCTAAGATATGTTATATTCGTGTGACCCGTAACATCCCCTTCCACCAAATTTGGCGATGTTTGTAGTCTTCTATTAGCGGTCTGAAGGCTCTCATATCCGATTCTGTCTCTTAAGTGCCTTTTTCGGTGCCTTGACCTTGCCAACGCACCAAGAATTGCATATAATTCCTCTTACCCCTCCTAGTGATCCGAGCATCAAGGATTCCCTCGGCTATTTTCTTGCCTAATGTTGTTGAAGAGGGCGGATAACGTAGGGTTGTGTCTACATGCTCTTGTAGATTCTCATGATATGGTTTCAAAAGGCTTACATGGAAGACATGGTGGATCTTCATGTTTGAAAAAAGTTCCACTTTGTAAGCAATTCCCCCGATCTTCTTCAATATAGGTACAGATCCAATGCATTTGGGCATCAATCTCTTGTCTAACCCTTTATTTCTCTCGGGCTCTCTTTTAAGATGTCTTTTTACCATCACTTTGTCTCCGACCTGGAACTCCACTAAGCGCCGCTTTTGATTGGCATACTTTTTGAAGGGATTCATGGGCAGAAACACGTTCTAAACACCCATAAGTCATCCCCTGAAGGATCCGCTTATACAAAACTTACGTTTCTTGGTTCAAGAATCTGTTTCTTGAGTGAAAAGGTTCTGTCTTTGGCTCTCGGCTGCAACCACCTTGAGTCCTCCCTTGCGGAATTTCTAACTACCGGAATCCACGCGACGAAAAGATCAGCGAGTGCTAGCTCTTCTGATTTTCTGAGTTTCGGGAATATAGAGAGAAAGGGAGGCAGAGAATAAGAAATCTGATTTCTTGGTATTTGGGTATTTTGTGCGGCTCAAGCATTAAACTCTAGGTTTCGGCCAAGAGTAGTTTATATAGGGTGTGAGAGTTTGTTCCAAGAACAACTCCCACGTCCTATCCACCCCTTCTGGCAGTGGGAGTCTTAAACTCCCACGTTCCCTAGACTTCTGCTGGTAGTGGGAGTCTTTATCAGATAATAACTCCCACATAATCCAGGCTATACCGAAAATGCCCCTATCTCTAATTAGGATAATAACGTCTTATTATCCTCAGAAAAATAAATGTCAGATACAATGAACCTAGACACATTATAGATTCATTGAATTTGGACATGAAACTCGTTAGTTCGTCTATGCTGACCCTGTAGGTTCATATCACAATGGCAATGAAAACACACTTAGTTGTAGTGTGTGTTCATAAATCACAAGCGGTTCCTAGCAGGACATTGTGACTACCCAAAGTGAATGAATTTACGGTGGAACCTAATATCAATCCACTATATAATCCCTTTGTCTCGAGATATCCTAATTAAGCATAAGGCATGGTAGTCGTCACCCATATAAAGCTTAATTATATTTATGCTCGAACTCTAGGTAGACTGTTCCATCAAACAATATTTAATAACCACTTTATTAAATACGTTTGAGCACGGCCATGAATTTAAACAGTCTTTCCCTATCAAGGGGCCCATGCATATCTCTCTCTAATAAGAGAGGGACAAATTCCTTACAATGCCTCTCACATTCCAGCCATGATAGGACACTAAATCCGATCATCAATCGTATTGATTACTCGATTAAAAGCAACGTACGACTGAGTCAAAACGTGGCTCCATTCATGCTAGAATCAATGGAGACATAAGGTCTAACGATTCTAAAATAGTATTGAGAAGTAATACTTATGACTAAGGACCATGAAGTATTACTTCTCTGACGGATCACGTTCGATACAATATATCTCAATATATTGCATCTATGATATGATTTGTATTCATTACACATGATTAGTAAAACATAATCATCAATAAAACATCATACTAGTTTTATTTCATCGTAAAGAAGATTACATAAAACTAGGGACAACTAGAATAGTAATTACATAAGCAAATGAGTTTTACTATCAAATCACGCATTTGATGTTCATAAGCAAAATTAACTATTCAGATGAAATGCTCAAAAAGATATAAAACGTACAACATATGCTAATGGTTCTAGGGCACTACTAACATGCTCTTGTAGATATGTTATATTCATGCTCTTGTAGATATGCTGAGATATGTTATATTCGTGCGACCCGTAACATCATTTTCCACCTGATTTGGCGATGTTTGTAGTCCTCTATCAGCGGTTTGAAGGCTCTCATATCCGATTCTCCCTCTTAAGTGTCTTCTTCGGTGCTTTAACCTTGCCAACGCACCAAGAATTGCATATAGTTCCTCTTACCCCTCCTAGTGGTCCGAGCATCAAGGATTGCCTCGGCTATTTTCTTGCCTAATGTTGTTGAAGAGGGCGGATACCGTAGGGTTGTGTCTACATGCTCTTGTAGATTCTCATGATATGGTTTTAAAAGGCTTACATGGAAGACCGGGTGGATCTTCATGTTTGACGAAAGTTCCACTTTGTAAGCAACTCCCCCGATCTTCTTCAATATTGGTACAGATCCAATGTATTTAGGCATCAATCTCTTATCTAACCCTTAATTTTTCTGGGGCTCTCTTTTAAGATGTCTTTTTACCATCACTTGGTCCCCGACCTGGAACTCCACTAGCTTTTGATCGGCATACTTTTTTATCTGTTTTGCTGTCTTTTTAAGGCACATCTTCGTAAGTTCCACATTCTTTTTCCATTCCCCGGAGAAGTCCTACACCCGAGAGAACTTGGCTCCGACTGGCATGTCTGCAGTATGAGGTAGCAGAGGATGTTGGCTAGTTACAATCTCAAAAGGGCTTTTGCTGGTAGCCGAACTCTTCTACGAATAAAAGCAGAGTTGCGCCACATCAAGAAGTTAGACCCAGTTTGTTTGATTTATCCACACGAAGTGCCGTAAGTATTATTCTAGCATTCTATTCTATAATTCTGTTTGCCCATCTAACCCAGGATGGAATGCAGAACTATATTGCCAAAATTTTCTAATGAATCTCCCATCCCGATCACTGATGATCTCCCGGGGCACTCCCTAAAATTTCACCACGTTTTGGAATAATAGTTTAGCTGTCTCTTCGACAGTCACATATTTCGGTGCAGGAATGAATATGCATACTTAGAGAAACGATCAATCACCATCAGAATGGTAGCATTGTCTCCTATCTTCGGCAACCCAGTGATGAAGTCTGGGGATACACTTTCCCAAGGTCTTGTCGGCACGGACAGAGGTTCAAGCAGTCCTCCTTTCTTTTGTCGATCAACCTTGTTCTTTTGACAAATATAGCAAGTCTTCACAAAATTCGAAATCTCATCTCGCATCTGGGGCCAATAGTATGCCCTTTCCACCAAGGCCATCGTGCGGTCTTCTCCTTGGTGCCCAGCCCACAATGTGTTGTGGCATTCCTCAATAATTCTTTCCTCAAGTGTCCACCCTTCGAAACATAGAGACGATGACCCCGTGTCATCAAAAGTTCATCATCAACCCAAAATCGTCAAGTCTTTCCTTCTCTTACCTTCGACATAAGTTGCTGTCCAGTGGTGGAAAAAATCCACATATTGCCTCATTTATGCACATGGTGAACTCGCTACTAGCCAAAGCTGAGAATTGCTTGATGGAGCTAGTTCACCCCTTCGACTTAGAGCATCAGCGACCACATTTGTTGCACCAGTTATGTATTCTAGCGTGAAGTTGAATTCTGCTAGAATTTCATGTCAACGGGCATGCCGTCCCGTTAGTCTCAGCTAAGTCATGAAGTGGCTCACCGCAGTGTTGTCCGTCTTTACAAGTAAAGCAAACTACCAATAGGTAATGCCTCCACACTCTCAAGTAGTGGACTACAACAATGAGCTCTTTCTCGTGGGCAGTGTACATTCTCTCTGCCTCGCTGAGCTTTATACTCTCAAAAGCTACTAGGTGACCTTCTTGTATGAGCACCCCTCCGAGGGAAAATATGAAGCATAAGTATGCACCTCAAATGGCTTAGTCATATTTGGTAGGCCTAGCACCGGCTCAGTGGACATTTGTCTCTTTAGGCTCTCAAAGGCCAATTGACATTTTGATTCCCAATTCCACACTGTCCTTTTCTTGAGGAGCTCGGTCAAGTGTAAGACTATCTTGGAATAGTCCTTCACAATTCACCAATAGTAGTTGGCCAGCCCAAGGAATGATTTCAACTCGAGCACATTCTTTGGAGGCTGCCACTCCTCAATAGCTTGTATCTTCTTCGAATCCATATGAATATATCCTGGTTCAATGATGTGACCTAAGAATGCAAATCTCTGTTGGGCAAAAGCGCACTTGGACAGCTTAGCGTATAACTTGTTTTAAGCGAGCACCATCTCCAGGTGTGCTACGTGCTCCTCTAAGATGTTCCTATAGATCGCAATATCGTCCAAGTAGGTCCAAAAAGTCCCTCAAAACTTGATTCATCAAAGTGCAGAAGGTTGCAGGGAGCATTAGTTAGCCCAAAGGGCATTACAAGAAATTCGAATGCACCATATCTTGTCACCCAAGTGGTCTTCATCTCATCTCCCTCTTTCACGCGTACTTGCTAATAGCCCAAGCGAAGATCAATTTTCAAATAATACTTCGCTCGACACAGTTGATCAAAGCAATTGGCCGGCAACGATATAGGATACTTGTTATTTAACGTGATCTTGTTGATTTCCCGTTAGTCCACACATATGCGAAGAGAACCATCAGACTTCTTTTGGAATATTATTGGGGCACCATAAGGGGACCTTACGGGAACAATGATACCGGCCTCCAGAATCCCCGTTAGTTATTTTCGAAGCTCTGCGAGTACGGGTTGAGACATACGTGAAGGGATTCATAGGCGGAAACTCGTTCCAAACACCTATGAGTCCTCCCCTAAAGGATCTGCTCATACGTAAACGAATCGAAAAACCCGGAAAAGGACTTACGTTTTTCGGCTTAAAGGTTGTATATTTTGGCTCTCAGCAGCAACCACCTTGAGTCCTCCATTGCGGAATTACTCCCTACCGGTATCCACGCGACGAAACGGGCAGCGAGTGCTAGCTCCTCGTCCTTTTGAGTTTTGGAATTCAGAGAGAAAAGGAGGCAGAAAACAGAAATCAGTATTTCAGAGTATTTGGTATTTCGCGGCTGAAAAAAAAAAATTAACCCAAGGGTTTCGGCCAAGAGAGGTTTATATAGGGTGTGAGAGGTTGTTTCAAAAACAACTCCCACGTCCCTACCAATTCTCCCAGTAGTGGGAGTCTTTAACTCCCACGTCCCCTAGACTTCTGCTGGTAGTGGGAGTCTTTATCGAATAATAACTCCCACGTAATCCCCGCACGAACCAAATACCTAAATTTCCCTCCTTAATGTCTAATTCGAAAAATAACGCTTTATTATTTTCAGAAGAATAAATGTCAGATACAATGATCCTAGACACATTCTGGATTCATTGAATCTAGACATGAAGCTTGTTAGCTCGTCTATGTGTGTGACCCTGTAGGTTCATATCACAATGGTAATGAAAACACACTTAGTAGAAGTGTGTGTTCATAAATCGCAAACGGTCCCTAGCAGGACATTGTGACTACCCAAAGTGAATGAATTTACGGTGGAACCTAATATCAATCCACTATTTAATCCCTTTGTCTCACGATATCCTAATTAAGCATAAGGCATGGTGGTCGTCACCCTTATAAAGCTTAATTGTATTTATGCTTGATCTCCAGGTAGACTGTTCCAACAAATAGTATCTGATAACCACTTTATCAAATACGTTTGAGCACGGCCATGCATTTAGACAGTCTTTCCCTATCGAGGGGCCCATGGATATCTCTCTCTAATAAGAGAGGGACAAATTCCTTACAAAGCCTCTCACATTCAAGCCATGATAGGACACTACATCCGATCATCAGTCGTATTGATTACTCGATTAAAAGAAACGTACGACTGAGTCAAAATGTGGCTCCATTCATGCTAGAATCAATGGAGACATAAGGTCTAAGGATTCTAAAATAGTATTGAGGAAGTAATACTTATGACTAAGGACCATGAAGTATTACTTCTCTAACGGATCACGTCTGATACGATATATCTCAATACATTGTATCTATGATATGATTTGTACTCATTACAAATGATTAGTAAAACATAATCATCAATCAAACATCATACTAGTTTTATTTCATTGTAAAGTAGATTACATAAAACTAGGGACAACTAGACTAGTAATTACATAAGCAAATGAGTTTTACTATCAAATCACGCATTTGATGTTCATAAGCAAAATTAACTATTCAGATGAAATGCTCAAAAAGATATAAAATGTACAACATATGCTAATGGTCCTAGGGCACTACTAAAAATACGATAAGGGGCTCGGGCTAGAGGCTTCATGCTTGGATCAATGTTTCTCTTCCGGCATGACATCTTCGTACTTGTGTAACAACCGTTTCACTATTGGTGGTATTGATCCTGATTTCTTCTCCACCTCTTCCCAGTTCAGGTGGGCAATGAACATTGGTTCTCCCTATTTAAGGATCTTCCCCAGTTGGAACACAGAAAGTTTGGGGTTGGCCGATTTCCCAGCAATGACTGGCACAATATTCACTTCGACGATAATCGAAGCAGCATAGGGGAGTACTTGCGTCTTAGTATCCCTCATAAATTAGAGACCCAATATGAGTTTGAAGTTATCCATCCGGGACACAGTGAGGTTCGTGTTTCCCTCAAAAGGTCCCACACTTATCTTTGTCGCCTTTGCAGCTCCAACAACCATTTGTGTTGATGAGTTTATGGCCTTCACCGTTCGGTTACTCATTTATAAGGAGAGACCCAACTATCCGCTTCTGAGACATCTATATAACTGTGAGTAGCGTCAGAATCCACCATGGCTCGAATATCTTTGCATTGATGTGCACATCAACATACATCAATCCTTAATCGCTGCTAGATCGAGTACCTAAAGCTTCATGACCGCCTTGGGTCGTTCTCGTCTAAGCCAGTGCTCCAGCGACACCTCCTTCTTCATATTATGCTTCCTCACATTGCATCTGGGTGTATCTAGTCCCCTTTGAAATTCATTTGCCTACAGAGGTCCACCCTTATAGGTTGGACAATTCTCAATGGGTAAGGCCCAGAACAATTGTAGCATGACCCAACAAAGGGTCTCGGTGTGTAATTCCTCTACGGGGCATCACCTCAATTTTGTCCCACGAAAGAGGTAGAGGGTCTATCTCATCCACCTCTTGTGAAGTTCGGCCTGAACGGCTTGTAGTTCCCCGTCTTAGTCTGGAAGGGTGTCGACTTTTCCTTGTCCTTTCTCACGTCTAGTTGAGAGTCTACTAGACCATCACCAATAGTTATAGCATTGGCCAGGTTCTGCACACCCCGGCGAGTGAGCTCATTCTTAGCCCACAGTTTGAGACCTTCCATGAAAACAAAGAGCTTGTCCGACTCAGACATGTCAGTAATCTGTATTAAGTATACCGAGAAGCTATTGATGTACTCTCGAATAGTTCTGCCGTGCTTCAGTTCTCTAAGCTTTCGTCTAGCTTCATAGACAACGTTCTAGGAAAGAACTGCTTCTTAAGAGCTTATTTCAATAGTTTACAAGTGTTTATGGTGACCCGCCCATCTTCCATCTCAGGCGATTGAATTCTCCACCACAATTTTGCATCGTCCTCCAAGTACGTAGCTGTCGTATCCACCTTCATGCTCTCCTCAATGATACCGACCTTCTTGAAGTACTGCGTGATGCCGAAGAAGAAATTATCTACTTCCTGAGCATCCCTTCTCCTTTCAAGGTGTTAGGTTCCCTCACCTTTAGCTTCAGAGCATGATTAGGGGCAGTTTGTTGGTCATTCAGTTCTCCAGTGGCCCGGCCAGTGGCTATGGAAATAATCCTTAGTTCTGCCTTCTCCTCTTCCAAAGTAGCCTGCAGATCAGTCACTGCTTTGGTGTAGTTGGTCCATGATGAGTGCATCTCCTCAGTCGCTACCTCGTTGCTTTCCAACTTAGCATCGTGTGCTTGGGTAACATGGAATAACTCATTTGTAGCGTTACCTATTTCCTCTAGTTCTCCACTTTGCACGCCGATATCGTTTTCCATAACAACCACTATCTTCTTCATGGATTCGGCAACCTCCTCGCTTTCACCATAGCATAAGGTATGCACTTTGTTTACCATGGCCTCTAGAGCATCTAGTCGGGCCTTGGTAGCATCCTCCGTAGCCAAAACGCTTCTCGTTTTGCTAGCCATCGCTTCTTCTTAGTCTCGAGTTCTAGAAATCTTGCTATGTTATCAAGTGTCACGGATCATCTCTCGAGGGTCTTAGACGCACCGTGATGCCGAGTGACTTTGGTTCTTAGCCCATAGTCACTCCCGGCTCCTTGAAATAATCGAAAATGGGACAAACGCTCTTCGAAGGCAAAATCGTAAACGCAAAATAAATTGCTCGGGACTAATTTCACGAAAATTATTTCATTGATTTAAATGCATGATTACATGAGTTATAGTATAGTTTAAACGCCCAAGACGACGAGGGGGATGAGTCGTTTGAACGTGGTTACAATTGCTTGCTTGTTTGCTGATTTTGATTCCCCCATAAGAGCTTAAAAGACATTTGCCCAAGTGGAAGAAGCAGACACCACATTTTTGAGGAAATGGGAAAACTCCTATACAACAAATTACAAGTTATCTAAATAAACTAACTGTCATATCCGGTCCTCTAGGACGTCTCTTGGACATATGCTGAGTTATAGAATATTTGGGGTTAGATGGCACGCAAAATTGCGGAGCTAGGCCGCTCATGGTGCCTCTTTCGCTGCATAGTTGGGGCGCAACTACAGTAGCTGTGCGCGCAGATTGGGGGCAGCTATAGACTGGGGCATCTTCGACACATTGTTGGAGCGCATCTACAATGCTCGCTGTACAAGGTTGGGGCATAGCTACAGTGTTGGCTGTACAAGGTTGGTGCGCTGCTATAGTGCCTCGGCCAGGCCGTTGGGGTGTAGCTACAGTGTTTCTTACGCCGAGGTTGGCTAACGTCGTGCACCACGTGTTACCTTCGTGTGACGACTTAGTGCGCTGAGTATCGTCACGGTCGTTGAGAAAAGCTATATTTGTGCGACCCATGACAGCTCCCACTCTCCTGTCCGATAGAGAATTTGTAGAATCTAAATTAAGGTGATCTAGCAGCCCGACCAGTTCACACTTCTTTTTTAATAATATTGTTTCTTCATTTGGTGTGTATTCGTAACGGCCAATTAATTATTATTATTATTATTATTATTATTATTATTATTATTATTATTATTATGAATGGATTGCTTATTTTGTATTTTAATTAATTTACTATACATTTATTATATAATCTGTGAATATTATAACAATGTGTGCTTATCATGTGTTAAATTTATAAGGTTAATTTGTCTCCATAGAAATGTTGTGCTTGGATCTTGTTTTTTGTTCATTATTTATACTTCACTGAAATAGTCAGTTTTTGGGTCAGTCCGATGCTTGCCTAGGTAACGTATATTGTACGAAAACTCAATATGCATCAAATAGTTCGTCCATCTTCCTTTGAAATCCAGCAGCAAATCTTGTAATGTTTTGTTTGTCCTTTCAGATTGTCCATCGTTTGTGGTTTAAATATGGTACTGAGAGATATCTTGGCTCCGATTTCTTGACTTAAACTTTGCTAGAATCTGTGGTACAATTTCACATGCATAAAGTGAGTAAACATATACTAGTTGTTGCAACATTAAATGCACTTCAATTTGATCTCTTTAAAAGCACCAAAGGCTGAAGTATTGGTAGTTAACCAAGCTATTAGGTGATATTAAATTCTACACTTTCAAATAAGCATTCAATACACTTATTACTAAACAAGTGTGGTTCTTATCATTTGAGTTTAGAAAGATTGATTTATACATCACATAAAATGTGATTAGCTTTGGTTAAATCTTTCCATCTACACTCTTTGTGATTTTCTCTTAGTTATTATTGTTCTTTGTGAGCTTGTAAGCTAGGGGCCTACTTTTTTGTGGGCGACTATAAGTGGTTGTGGTGTAAAACTCTTAGTGAGTTAGCCACTTGTGTAATATTGATTTCATCTCACCATCATTAAGTTGTAAAGCGATTATAATGTGTTGTTGAAATCCTTCGGTTAGTCTCAATTATCAAGGTAGTGAACGTAGATTCTTAGTGAATAGAACCAGTACAAATTTTTTGTGCTCGATCATTCTTTATTAGCTTATGAATCTTTATTTTGGTTAGCTCACTTCTCATCACATTTGAAACAAAGTTCAAAACGTTTACAAAAACTTATTTCACCCCTCGTCCTTCTTAGTTTTCTCAGAAGAGACTAGAAAAAATCGACCAAGAGAAGAGGAATATAACTGGGTTCGTGTCGAAACGACGTCGTTTTGGCGTCGGTCTCCAATCGAGAGATATATTTAAAGACAGAATGAAAAAACGATATAGCTTTGATTTATTTTGTCTGTACATGACAATTCGCAAAACGGCTTCATTTTGACATTCAGCCGATATACAAACCAAAACTTTCGCGTCCAGTCCTTGTTTCTCTTTCCTGACCTATATATCAGATTGATTGGGATTTTTTATTCGCCATAACCACGTATACTTTGAGACTCGTAAAACGACATCTTTTGATATATTAGTCTATATACGGTCTCTTAATGTAGAGACTGACAACAAAAACAACGTTGTTTTGTTTATTAATATCCATTTTAACCTTTTGAATTATTTTATTAAAAAGGAAAAACCTTTTGAATTATTTTATTACATAGGAAAATGACGGTGTTTACACGTTGGTCTTGATTCGGTCTCAAAATATAGAGACCGACTACAAAAATAACATCGTTTTGTTCATCAATATCTTTTTAACCTTTTGAATTATTTATTACATAGAAAAACGATAATATTTTACATTTCGGTAGTGACCAATTACAAAATAGACGTTATTCTGTTCATCAATATATTTTTATCCTTTCGAACTATTTTATTACATAGCATAGCGACAACGTTTTACATTTAGGTCTCTGTTCGTTCTCTATATATGATGTCGTTTGTCTTCCTTTTCTCTTATTTTATTTTTTTATTATTCTACTTATCATGTTGGTCTCTAATAGTTTCTGCAATTACCCTCACTCCCGAACTTGAAACTCTTCTCCGTCAAATCCTAAGCGTAGATTTGTCAGTTGTCTTCGAAACCCAATTAGAATCACTCAATTAGGATCTTTGTAACTATGGAAATTGTTCATAAAACCTCACAGCACTCCAGAATTTTACACTTCTCTTCTTCTTCTTCTTCTTCCTCTCTCTCTCTCTCTCTCTCTCTCACACTAACTGTTACTTAGTGTTACTGTTCTTTCTTCCTTTCAAAATTTCCAACCATAACTTCCAACCTAAACTCTTCAACTCCCATACACTTTATCCCCTAAAGTTCTCAAGATCAACACTTAAGTCCCTCAACTTACAAGTATGACCAAAATGCCCTCCAACTAAACGTACCAAATATAACACAAACACATGTTGTAATGTAACATTAAGCATTCAATCACATTACATATCACATAATATCATGCTATAACAAATAATAAACACATACATGCAAAAATTAAAGCAAGACATGCAAATTATTTTTCTAAAAGTTCCGGGTATCACATCATTCTCCCTTTACACAAGTTTCGTCCCCGAAACTTCACTGACCTTGGTTCTCAAACAAATGCGGATATTTCTAAGGGGCTTCTTCCTATAATTCCCAAACAGCTTCACGCTCGGTATGATCTTCACATAGGGAATGGTACGACGTCTCAAGACTTGATCCTTTCGATCCACAATCCTTACCGGTATCTCAACATAAGTCAGATCTTCTTACAACTCCAACGATTCAGCTTCAAGAACATGGCTGGGATTCGGCACATACCGTCTCAGCTGTGACACGTGGAATATATTATGTACCTATGTCAGTGTTGGTGGTAGCGCCAAATGGTAAGCCGACTTATCGACCTTTTTCAAAATCTCATAAAGGTCAATGTACATAGTGTTAGTAGTGCCCTAGGACCATTAGCATATGTTGTATGTTTTATATCTTTTTGAGCATTTCATCTGAATATTTAATTTTGCTTATGAACATCAAATGCGTGATTTGATAGTAAAACTCATTAGCTTATGTAATTACTATTCTAGTTGTCTCTAGTTTTATGTAATGTTCTTTACAATGAAATAAAACTAGTATGATGTTTGATTGATAATTATGTTTTACTAATCATGTGTAATGAATACAAATCATATCATAGATGCAACATATTGAGATATATTGTATCGGACGTGATCCGTTAGAGAAGTAATATTTCATGGTCCTTAGTCATAAGTATTACATCCTCAATACTATTTTAGAATACTTAGACCTTGTGTCTCCATTGATTCTAGCATGAATGGAGCCACGTTTTGACTCAGTCGGACGTTACTTTTAATCGAGTAATCAATAAGACTGATGATCGGACGTAGCGTCCTATCATAGCTTGAATGTGAGAGGCATTGTAAGGAATTTGTCCCTCTCTATTATTAGAGAGAGATATCCATGGGCCCCTCGATAGGGAAAGACTGTTTAAATGCATGGCCGTGCTCAAATGTAATTAATAAGGTGGTTATTAAATACTATTTGTTGGAACAGTCTACCTGGAGATCGTGCATAAATACAATTAAGCTTTATAAGGGTGACGACCACCATGCCTTATGCTTAATTAGGATATCGCGAGACAAATGGATTAAATAGTGGATTGATATTAGGTTCCACCGTAAATTCATTCACTCTAGGTAGCCACAAGGTCCTGCTAGGGACCGCTTGTGATTTATGAACACATACTACTACTAAGTGTGTTTTCATTGCCATTGTGATATGAACCTATAGGTCACATGCATAGACGAGCTAACGAGCTTCATGTCCAGATTCAATGAATCTAGAATGTGTCTAGGTTCATTGTATCTGACATTTATTCTTCTGAGAATAATAAAACGTTATTATTCAAATTAGAGAAGCATAAGGGGCATTTTTGGTATTTAGTCATAGCTGCGATTACGTGGGAGTTATTATTCGATAAAGACTCCCACTACCAGCATAAGTCTAGGGGACGTGGGAGTTGAAGACTCCCACTGCCGGGAGAGTTGGTATGGATGTGGAAGTTGTTTTTGAAACAACCTCTCACACCATATATAAATCTCTCTTGGCCGAAACCCTAGGTAAGAATTTTCAGCCGCAAAAATACCCAAAAACGGAAATCAGATTTCTGGTCTGGCAGCCTCCTTTTCTCTCTAGAATCCAAAACTCAGAAGAACGAAGAGCTAGCACTCGCCGCCCGTTTCGTCGCGTGGATACCGGTAGGGAGTAATTCCGCAAGGGAGGACTCAAGGTGGTTACTGCTGAAAGTCGAAAGATACAACATTTAAGCCGAAAAACGTAAGTTCTTTTCCCGATTTTTCGATTCGTTTTCGTATGAGCGGATCCTTCAGGAGAGGACTCATGGGTGTTTAGAACGAGTTTCTGCACATGAATCCCTTCACATAGGACTCAATTTTTCACTCTCCCCGAATCTCATAACAACTCGAGTTGTTGAAACCCGTATATACACTTTGTCGCCAATCTAAAATTCTAACGATCTTCATTTATTGTCTGCCCAGCTTTTCTGTCTATCTTGTGCGACTTTGATTTTTTCCCATTTCCCGGGTGGTACTAATAGTGAGGTCATAGTCTTTCAACAACTTAAACCATCGTCTTTTCCTCATTTTTAACTCTTTTTGTGTGAAGAGGTACTTAACGCTTTGGTGGTCGGTGAAGACTTCATAAGGCTCACCGTACAAATAATGTCTCAGAATTTTCAAGGCAAAAACAACCGCCGCCAACTCTACATCATGTATGTGATAGTTCTTCTAATACAATTTAAGTTGCCTAGACGCGTAGGCGATGAAACTTGTTTTAAATCTCATCAACCCCAAAGGCTTTAAATAGCTTACAACTTAACAAGAAAAGCCTAAACTTTAGCAACAAATCTAAACAATATAACTTAATCAATTAATCTTAGAGACTAGGACTTTAATGAACAAACTAAAAAATCCTAAAGACATGGTCAACAATTCTTCACTCTCCCTGAAGCTAAACACAACAAAGTTGTTTAGCTTAATTCATTAACATCACACATACATATCATTCTTCGAAACTTAACAAATGTATCAACTTTAAGAGGCTTAGTCATAATGTCAGCAATCTGGTATGCACTTCCACAATGTATCAAATTAATGATGCCCTCCTTTGTTAAATCTCTTAGAAAATGATAGCTCACACGTATATGCTTGCTGTGGTCATGTAGAACTTGATTCTTCGGAAGTTTAATGGTGGAGGTGTTATCACACATGATAGTGGCACACTCTTCTTTGTCATGTCCGTGTTCCTTTAGTATCCTCTTTAGCCAAATAGCTTGACAAACACATGTTGTTGCTATTACAAATTGTGCCTCAGTTGTTGACAAAGTGACAATGGGCTACTTCTTTGAATTCCATGAAATAATACCCGAACCTAACTAGAATGCATACCCACTCGTACTCTTGCTGTCTTCTACATCTCCTGCATAGTCACTGTCCGTGTATGCCATAAATTTTCCATTGTTCATGTATGCCATAAGCTTTCTGATGTTCCCCTTTTTTTAATAAATACCATAACCAATCGTGCCCTTCAAATATCTCAAATCTCTCTTTGCAGCTTTTAAGTGTAACTCGGTTTACTCATGAACCTACTCAGAAGACTTGTCACAAACATCAAGCCAGGTCTGGTAAAAGTGAGGTACATCAAGCTCCCTATAAGCTGTTTGAAGTGAGTTTCATCAACTGGCACACCAAGTCTATCCTTCTCTATCTTTTATCCTAGAACAATAGGAGTATTGACCACATTACTACTCTTCATTCCGAATTTCTTCAACACTTCCTGAGCATACTTCTTCTGATAAATAAAAATGCCCCATGTTCTCTGTACAACTTCTATTCCAAGAAAATAGTCATGCTCCCCATATCCTTCATATCAAATTCTCTCATCATAGACTTCTTAAAGTCAAGAAGTAGTTGTGTACTATCACACGTAAATATTAAATCATCAACATAAATACTTACAATGGTGATGCAGCCTTAACTATTCCGTTTAGTGAAATGTTTATTCACTAGCACACCTTAGGAAGCCTTCTCGAATATAGTAGGACTCAATATGACTGAACCACGCCCTAGGGGGTTTTTTTTTAGTCCTTCTAGAGCCCTGTGTAATTTATAAACTATGTGTTCTTTTCCTTCATGCTTATATCCTCTAGGCTGCTCCACATACACCCTTTCATTTTACTCACCGTGAAGGAAGGTTGGATTGAAATCTAGCTGAAAAATCCTCTAACTTCTTTGAGCAGCCAAAGCAATAATGGTTCTCACGGTGTCTAACCTTACTACTGGAGCAAAGACTTCGGAGTAGTCAATTCCTTGTCTTTGTGAGTATCCTTTGGCTACAAGGTGAGCTTTGTACTTGACCACCTCTTCATGCTCATTTCATTTGGTCTTGTAAATCCAATTGACACCAATTTTTCTAGCTCCTCTTGGCAGGTCTACAAGTACCCAGGTATGGTTTTTCTCAATGGACTGAATCTCATTATCCATAGCTTGTCTCCATTTCTCCTCCCTCACAACATCTTCAAAACAAATAGGATCTTCTGCTTCACCAACCTGCACCATATATACAGCTTTTTCATCCGCTTAGTCCTTCACCACTCACATAATCCCCCATCCATATATGTGCTCTTCTTTCTCTCCCTTGAGCTAATGTACCTTCAGAACTACCCTCTTCATTTCGGACTTCACTGGCCTCGCCAATGTTATATTCTCCTTCATTATTGCTGGTCTCTACATCACTTTCTATTCCATCAATTTCTCACTTATTTTTTTATCACTAAAATCATAATCTTCCCATAATGATTTTTGCATGAATATGTTCTTCGAACTCTTTTCCCCAATCCCAACTTCCGTCTTCCTCAAAAATCATATATTTGCTTACCACAATTCTCTTAGTCTTAGGATCAAATAATCTATATCCTTTTGATTCAACACTATCACTCAAAAATATACAAGGAAAACTTTTATCATCTAGTTAACCTCGCTTGGCTTGTGGAATGTGCACATGTACTACGCAACCCCATACTTGAAGATGATGAACTGATGGTATAATTCCGCTCCATGCTTCTTTGGGAGTGATGTTCTTCATGGCTAATGTAGGGCATCGATTCAGCAAATAGAATGTCCAATTTACTGCTTCAGTCCAGAAGGTCTTGGGAACCCCTTTAGCAGTAAGCATACAACGTACCATATAATTATTGTTAGGTTCTTTCTTTCTGCTACGTCGTTTTGGTGAGGAGTGTATGTTGTGGTTAGTTGTCGCTTGATCCCTTCTTCTTCACAAACCGATGTCGGATGCATCACTGTAGATGGTGAAACCCCCAAATTCTGCCAGTAGTGCTAATATCGGTGCGATGGTCAACTTTTCTTTCAACTTCTGAAATTGCTCTATCAAATTCGTACTCCACTCAAACTTAACTCGTTTTTGTGTTAAACGAGTCAATGGTGCAACTATCCTCGAAAAATCTTCCACGAAATTTTTGTAGTACCCGGATATTTGCCACGGTCTTCGGTGTAGGCCATGGCAGTCAAAATCGCGAGTCGACTCGTAGAATCGTACGATTCTACGAGTTTTAAGGGGTGGACCGAGTTAGATTCTACGTAGAATCGGAATCTGGTAGAATCGAAGTAGAATCGTTACGATTCTACGATCCTACGAGTCTACTATTCCCTAATTTATTTATTTATTTATTTTTTTTGCTGAAACACTTTATATTTTTTTTTAATTTTTTTTATCATTTCTTATCCTCAGAACTGATACTTTAAGATGTATACAAATTTATATATCTCACGAGATATTTGAATCTTAATTACAAATAAAAAATAAGCACATTTTAGTATTAAATTAACTCCGATTGACATTTTTCGCACATTTTTTTCCTTTAAGACACTTTAGAGATGATTTGGAAATAACTATTTAGTTTCAACTAAGGTAATTTGGGTAGAGAAATTGTGCTTTTATATTTTAAAATTGTGATTGAAATGTTTTTCAATGAGTACATATATATTTTCAAATAATTTTTTAATGTAAGTAGGATCGGCGATCCGAGTTACGATCCTACGATCCTCATATGCCTTCCAATTCTACATAGAATCGCGAGTTTGACTGCCTTGGTGTAGGCCATTCAACAACCACTCCGATCTTTCTCGGGTCAACTAACACCCCTTCTGTTGAAACAACATGCCCAGAAACGACACACTCTTCAACTAAAACTCGCACTTGCTGAACTTCGCATACAATTTCTCCTTTCTTAACACTTCCAACGCCAACTTTATGTGCATTTCGTGAGCTACATCCGACAGTGAGTAGATAAGGATGTCGTCGATGAAGACCACCACGAACTTGTCAAGATAGTCCCGAAAGGCTTGGTTAATCATATCTATGAATGTCGCCAATGCGTTAGTCATTTCAAACGACATTGCAAGGAATTAGTAGTGCCCGTACTGAGTTCGGAAAGCACTTTTCAGGATGTCATTGGATTGGATTCTCAACTGGTGGTAACCCGACCTCAAGCCTATCTTCGAGAATATCGTTGTCCCCTTCAGTTGGTCCAACAAATCATCATTACGGGGTAGCGGGTATCTATTCTTAATTGTAATCTTCTTCAGCTCTCGGTAGTCAATACAAATACGCATACTACCGTATTTCTTCTTCACAAACAAGACCAGAGCGCCCCCGGGTGACACACTTGGTCTAATGAACTCCATATCAAGAGGCTCTTGGAGTTGACTCTTCATCTCCTTCAACTCCTCCCGAGCCATACGATACGAGGCTTTAGAAATAGGCTTCACATCGGGTTGTAAGAGAATCTCGAAATCAATCTCCCGGGCAGATGGAATACCCTGAAGCTCGTTGGGAAACACATCTTCAAATTCCCTAACAATAGAAACGTCCTCAAGTCGAACTTCATGGTCATCTTTCAGCACCGCATATGCTAAGTACCCTTCACAACCTTTATTCAAACACTTTTGAGCCCTGATGGCTGAAATAATAGGCAAGCTACGCTCATTCTTTTTCCGTTCTAACCCCACAAATTCTAACACTTCCCAATCCCCGTAGGTAAATTGTATCTTTTTTTTCACGACAATCAACAAGTGCATGATGTGTGTACAACCAATCCATTCCTAGAATTACATCAAAATCAACCATATTAAGCTGTATAAGATTTGCTTCTAACACTTTAGAGTTTACCTCTACCCGACAACCTTTGTGTACCAAATTAGACTCCAAGACCTTCTCGTTAGGAATCTTAACTCTATATGAATCCATAATAAAGGCAGGAAAAGTCTTAAGGACCTTAGTAAATCTACGTGACACAAATGAGTAGGTAGCTCCACAGTCAAATAACACACAAGCAGGTGCTGAATTAACTAGGAGCGTATCTGTCACTATATCATAAGCTTGGCATTACCCACTTTCGGTGCTGCTTTAGTTACTTGACCATACGCTTTCTCTGGCTCAGGATACTGCCCAATCCGATGACCTGTCTTACAACTAGGAAAACAACCCCAGTCTTCCAACGGCATTCACCTGAATGTCTTCTCCCACATGTAGCACAGAGATGAGCAAATGTTGTAGTAGCTCACTGATTTAGACTTGGTGCCACTACTGGTCCCCCAATCCTTACTACATTTGCCCCAGTCTACACTTGTGGACTTGCACAGTTAGTCTGTCCCGAGGTGGGTGCAAACCTTTTGCAAGAAGCCATAGGCGTAGTAGTGTTAGGACGTGAGAATTTTCCTTGAGTCATAGTAGAATATGACCTCTTCCCAACTTTCTCTGCATCAGCCTTTACAAATTCCGCCTCAATGTCTAAGCTCATCTGATAGGTATCCATGTATGATGTGGGATGCACACCAGAGAGTCTGCCCCTAATACCAGCTAATAGACCTCTCACGAACCTCTGAGTTCGTGTAATAGGATCTTGAATGGTTTCCATGATATACTTCCCTAAAGCAGTGAACTTGCTAGCATACTCAGAAACTTTCACATATTTGGTTTGTTTGAGTTCGAAAAACTGGTTCTGAAGTTCCAATATGAAGGTGTTAGGGAAATATTGATCTAGAAAGGCCCACTTGAATCTCGCCTAAGTGATAGGTTGTCCTCATTGTCCATAGATAGGCACGATGCCTTTCCACCATTCAGAAGCTTCTGCCGTGAGATACCCAATTACCACATCTGTTTTGAAGTTGTCAGGCACCCTTAAGATGTTGAGTTGTTGTTTAATATCATCCAACCACACTTTAGCCTGATCTGGTCCTACATTACCATCAAAAGAAGCCACATTCATACCCTTCATCATCTCAAAGTAGACCCTCGGGTTGTTGTAGTTCCTGTGTACCCCCTGATATCCTTAATTCTGGTTGACATTCTGATTCATATTCTGATTCTGTTGTTGTTGGTTCTGAAAGTTCTATTGATTCTGATAGTTCTATTGGTTTTACTGATATTGTGCTTGAAGTATGTTTGCCAACATAGTCAAAGTTGTAGCCATTTCAGTCCCAAAACTTGTGTTAACCGATGGTGGCGGTGGAGGAGCATTAAACGGTGGTGGCGGTGGAGGTGTTACAAACTCCACATTTGGCCCTTTGGTGGTGGAGGTGGTGGAAAATGTGGTTGTTGTTCACTTGATGTACCCACATTTGGCCTACGGTTGGTCCTTCGAGCATATGCCGCTTTTGGCATGTCGAACTCATTGGTGATATGCAAGTATAAACACATAAAGACATGTGAGCAATAACATATAAAGCAATAAATAAACACTTATTTTCTATTCCAAGGCTCTATTCTCAATTCCAATCTTATCTCCATTCCATTTTTATTCTAACCAAGTTTAAGCCTAAGGTTCGACCTGCTCTTATACCACTTATGTCACACCCCGTCTCCAAGTGATGACATGGCAATGTTCCAAGTCAATGAAACACCGAACCCAAATGACTAAAAGGAAACTTCAACAATATTCATAACTTAGAAAGGGAAAGTTTACATCATCCATAAGTTATTACATCATAACGTAAAGTACTAAGTACAAAAAGGAAATTCCAAACAGTAAGTTCATGAGTTCACTATTACAAGAATTAACAAAGTCAAATGTCATCCTCAAAGTACTCTTCATCATAGTTCTCATCTAACGCTCCACCAACATACTCATCTGCAAAAATAGTCAACAAAAGAGGGTGAACTAAAAGCCTAGTATGCATCGGTCACCCTTGGGATGAAGTATCAAATAGACTCGAAAACGTTTCCCAAATCTTAAAGAATTTAAAGTATAGGCTGAACTAATTAGATTAGAAAGTAATTAAAACAATACTAAACTGACTGAAACGGAATCGGAACTGAAAATGGAGCAAAACAAAAAAAAGAGTCCAAACACAGTCCACAAATGAAGTTGCGGATGCAGTATCGTCCGAAGGAAAGTGCCTCAGACGGCGGACGAATGAATCATCCTAGGTATCATCTGCAAGGGTCGTCCGCAAAAAAAGTTTCTCCCAATAGTTGCGCGGACGAACCCACATACGAAGTATTCAGAAAATCATTTTCCATGTACAAATTTGTACATGAAATTCCACTTTCTGCACAACCACTTTCCAACTCAGAAAATACAGATTTTTTACTTCAAAACAAATGCCAATCAAACAACTAACATGTTTTCATCGTATCCAACGAATCTAACACAACGAATAAGAAATCGTGCTACGAGCACCATGACTACTCATACACTTCAAACGGATTTTCGTGTCGAATTAGCGGATGCAATTCAAAGAAATATAAACACATGGAATTCACAAAATTGAACTCCAAATCTGTCAATGACTCTATATCCACATTAACAACCCTTAACTATTAAGTTTTTTTTTTTTTTTTAAAACTATTGTTACTGTTAGCCCTAAGGGCGATCAAACTCGGTTTTTGATTATGGAAAACTTTGATGCAATTAGATAGGATATGGACAATATAAGTACAAGGAAGCATGGCAAAAGGATATAAGAACAAATAAGTGTAAAGCTAAGTGCTTATAAGATAAACCAAGATAGAACGAGAAACATAAGCACTAGCATGTTAAGTTCTTATGCCATATACATTAGGGACTCCTTGAAGAGCCCTATTTCCCAACCAACCTCCTTGCCTCCTTCCTTCCATATTAATAGCATTCTTGTGTGTAATATACATACCTTAGTTTACACAAGAAGCTAACTTACCATTTTCATCAATGTCGATGTGAGTGCTAAGGATCCTATTACAAAGAACATGCTCACACAAACATTAGAACTTTCAATGGTTTGTTATCATCAAAACAACATAGGATATTTTGCCCTTCGGGCTAACAATCTCCCCCTTTTTGATGATGACAAAACATTGATGCAAATGGGAATAATATGCAAAAATAAGATACCAAAAGTATGCATGAGATAAGGATATTAAGGATCCAGACAAGTAGAATCTTTTCAAAAAATATTCTACTCCCCCTATATAAAAGAATCCCTTATCTCTCCCATTTTGCAAGTTCTAAGCTTTCTCCTTTTGTAAATTACTTCTCTTGGCACATTTGCAACACTAAAAACTCTCCCTCTTTTTGTCAAAATCAAAAAGGGATATCAGAGCGCCAATAAGAAAAGCATTTCAACGAAAAGTAAAGATTCATATTGGAGAAGCTTGATGAAATTTAATAATCCTCCCCATAAAAAGACAAACTTAAAAATCATGGAAACAACTTGATGGTCTTGTAGATTGATAAAATAAGAACCAAAAGATCAATCCTAAAGACCAAAAATAATTATGAAGAAGGATTACTTATCAATAAGCTTGGTTGATTTCTAAAAACAAGGAGTCCATAATGACACATAAAACCAAAAGATGGTCATGTGTTGCTCAAAAAGAATATCAACCTAAGCTAAAAACAAAGGAGATAGGGAATAAACCTTAAAGAACAATCTCCCCGTTTATCAAACATACGATGTTAGCTATTTGAGATAAAACCAAGTTTGATACCAATTGACCAATATGTAAAACATGATACCAATTGTAAATATAGCCAATTGTAAAACATGTTTGAAAATATAGCTAACAAAGTACTAGTGGAAGTGATACCATGAATACATAAGATAAGCGCATGTATCACAACCAAAATATGTAGAGGAAGTGTAAGAAAAACACTTGGAGTACATTCCTCTAACAAGTTAATGGTTAGCTAAATGAGTGTAGCAACTCTTAAAGTGATACTAACCAAAAATTATAATGAGATCACAATGGATAAGAAAATGAAGAATATGACCTCAAAGTTATTAAGGGAGAGTATATGTGATACCAATTGAAGACAAAAACAATTATAACACATATAACTTCCAAAATAACTTACACAAGTTGGCTATAAGAGATAAAAGATGAAAGGCAAGCCAACAAGTGATGTGATGATGTAAAATAAGAACAATTGAGCATACATCACAAATTTTGAGGGAGGTATGAGTTGAAAACATTTGAAAAACTCCCTCTTAGGTTATGCCACTTCCAAACACACAAATAGACACAACCCATGGCATAATCAATGCCACAATCACAGTTAATATCCTAAGTCAAGCATCTAGACGATCAACCAAATAAGATTAATGCTATAGACTTGAATATAAACACAACCCCTATATGCAATGAAGATCAAGTAAAAACATAGCATAGCATATAACAAACTCCCCCAAAGCATAAAACACTACATAATAGAGGGGAGAGGGGTAATAAGTTGAGCACAAAAGGATCAAAAACAAAACAATGATCACTAACAAGGGATGAGTTAAGCCTTGTACCTCAATGCTCTTTGAGCATGAACTTCTTACCATATTGGTTGATCTTCTTTATCAATCAAGTCCATTGAGGCCTTTTTTGTGTGATCACTAACGTTTGAAGCTCATTGAGAGGTTGACATGTGATTGCTCCATTTTCTTTGTTGTTCATCCTTGATTGATGAGATGAATGCAATCTCCTCTTCTTTTCATGACAATTGTAGAGTCTTCTTTTGATGAACCCTCTACAATCTTGTGATCCTTGGCACTTGACTCTTTTCTTGGAGTCTTAGCTCACTTGTGCCATTCCTTGTAGTTCATATCTTCTTCTTGAAGTTTAGAACTCTTTGTTACCTACAAGGAATTCTTGAGAACTAATGTGGTACCTTTTTAAGGGTCCTTCATGATTAGCTCAAAATCTCAAGTAAACACATATATGCTTAAGGATCATGCAAATCAAAAACCAAAACAACTAGATGGATTCTTACATGAATATGACATGACAATACAAGAATCAATTAAGTTGCATAAGCTACATCTCATAGATACCTTAGCTAAACTCAACATGGACAATAATGAACATGCTAAAGGTTATCTATATGAATATAACATTCAAGAATAAGAGATGCAACATATATAAGAGCAAGCATATATATATATATATATATATATATATATATATCAAAAACACTTAAACACAAGAATTAAAGTGTTAGGAGAAGGTGTTTTTGATACCTTTTCTTTCTTACAAAGTGATGAAGATATTAGATTGACAATTTTGGCTCTTGTCATCACTTGATGCTTTGCTCTTTGTATCTAATCAACTTGGTTCTCCAATTTATTAACATTTGAACTTTGAGAATCCAAGTGTTAAGGAGTGCTTTTGAATTTCTTCCTTTAGCACATCTCCTTTAACTTCTCCCCAATGCCACTTCTCTTCTAATCAAGTCCATTGAAGCTTTGTGGCATACATCTAACTTATAAGCACCTATAAGACCAAGGGAAGAGTAGCTTTTGGTACCCACTTTTGTTTGGGTCCTTTGGGGTTAGTTGAGATACGTTTAACTTTCCAAATAGTTTTTACCCCTTTTTCAATCTTCTTCTTAACATGGCATCTAGCATTAGTATGACCATGTTTTCCACAATATGTGCAACAAATGTGTGGCTTAGAAGAATTGTGAACATGCTCATGATATCTAATTTGCCTATGTGAGGTACTAGCATGCACAAATTGATTCTTAGGCAACTTAGAAGAGCTTGCATGATCATTGTGATTAGCATTATAACCAAGACCATGTTTATCATGTGAAGCACGTTGCACACAAAGAATTTGATCAAGATTTTTCTTACCCTTTGTAAAGCTTTCAACAAGAAGGGTAAGATCTTTAACTTTGTTCTCCAAAAGATCAAATTCAACAAGTTTGAGTTCAAGAGATGTCAATTTATCATAGGTTTCTAGGTACTTTAATGATGAAGTGTTGTAAGTAGAAATAAGCTTTTCTTTTTCAATTTTCATGCAATCAACATCATCACATAGCTTTGTATTCTCACTAGACAACCTAGATTTATCTTCAAGCAAAGATTCAATTTTAAGCTTCATGTCTTTGTTTTGCTTTGCACATTTTTTCAATTGATCAAACATGTCACATAAAAGCTCATTAGGATCATCCTCATCATCATCATTAGAAATTGAAGTGGAGGGAGAATGATGTACCTCATTATCAAATGCCATAAGACATGTGTGATCATATTCTTCTTGATCATCATCACTTTCTTCTTCATCCCAATGGCTTAACAAGCACTTTGCATTTTTGAGATTGAAGAACAAGTTCTCTCCTTCTTCATTATTGATGATGGACTCAAGATTACTACCCTTTGTAGAACAATTTTTCTTTATCTTCATTTCAAAGGCTAGTAGTGAGCCAAGAAGTTCCTCCGTTGAATAGGTCTTTAAATTCTTGGACTCTTCAATGGCAAGGGCTTTATTTTCCCAACTTTTAGGAAGAGAATTGAGAATCTTCCTATTCATTTCACCCATGGTGTACTCTTTGCCATAAGACTTCAATCCATTTATCACATTTGTGAATCGTGTGCTCATCTCATTTATTGACTCATTTTGCTTCATGGAGAAGAGCTCATATTCTCTAATAAGCAAATTTAATCTTGACTCCTTGATTTGATTTGTGCCTTCATGAGTAACCTCAAGCATTCTCCACATTGAGTGTGCGGATTTTCTTCCAAGCACACGGTTGTACTCATCTTGACTTAAGGCACAACTAAGGATGTTCATTGCCTTGTAATTTTGAGTCATCTTCTTGGACTCAAGCTCATTTAACTCCTTGTCCGGCTTTGGCACTTGAACACCATCCACCATCTTCATAGGCACATATGGACCAACTTCAAATATATGCCATAAAGAATAATCTATTGAGCACACATATATCTTGAATCGTTCCTTCCAAGCCTCATAATTATTTCCATCAAAAAGTGGTGGCCTAATGGTGGAAGACCCCTCTAGATACGCCAATGCAGAATTACCGGCCATAAATCTTTTCTTCAAGTGGTTAGACTAAAGATGAAGACTAGGCTCTGATACCAATTGTAAAACACAAGAGGGGGGGGGGGGGGGTGAATTGGGTTTTAACTAAACTTGCTAACTTTTTTTAATCTTTGCAATGCAAGTGGGAGTTTGAACAAGATGAACAAAAGCAAAGTAAAACCCAATAACAAGACAAAGGATTTAGAGTGGTTCAATTCACTTAGAATCTACATCCACTACCTTGAGCCGCACCCAAGGATTTCAAACAACTTCACTAAGAAGAATGTTTACACTTGTGGCTAACTCACTAAGAGTTTTACAACACAACCACACTAGATAAACTCACTAAGAGCTTGCCCACACAAAGTAGGACTTTACAATTTGCCCACACAAAGTAGAACTTTTACAAGAATTACCCAATCACTTAGAAAGGGAATTGAATGTTTAAAGAACAAGATTGATCACTCTTATAAGTGAGAAATATACCTTTGAAGTACAAGAATGTTTAAGCTCTTTTGAACATATGAATTCCACTCTTTGTCTTGCTTTTGAAAGATTGCTCTTGAATGATTTAGATCATAGAAATGAAGAGCATTTACTTTGAGAGTGTTTTTGGCTTGATGAGAAATCAATGAATATTTGATATGTAAGCCTTAGAGTCATTCTCTAGCTTTGGAGTATTTATACATTTCAAAATAGGCTGAAAAATGACTCTTTAACGGTCAAAAAACGGCTAGTTTTTCGCAGAGTTCGGTTGACCGAAATCACACCTCGGATGACCCTTCGGATGATAGTTCGGATGAGGGTTCGGATGACCCTTCGGATGATAGTTCGGATGAGGGTTCGGATGACCGAACACAGCCTAGGTCGACCGAAGCCACTTTTTACACCTCTCAGTTTCTCTTCGGTTGATCCGAGCTTGAGCTCGGTTGACCGAACTTCTAAGCTTATTTTTCACACGTTTTGAAATCTTTTGAAGTCTTTTGAAGTCTAAAATGTTTTCCTAAAAAGGTATCAAGTAAGAACACTTGGAAAACTTTTCTAAAAGACTAATCTATGAAATCAAAGGCTTTTTGGATAAGAACACATGTAAAGAACATTTTGAAACTTAAGCCTTTTGAAAACGTGTTTATGAAAACATGCAACACTAGAGTGTAGAGCTTATGTTCATGAGAGCTTTGGTTAGAGCTATATAAGATAAAGACTTATAGAGACAAAGCTAATCTAACCAAACCTAAGTCTTCAATCTTCAATCTTGATAGATGAGCCTTGAATGATATGACTTTGAATCTTGATCATGGCTTGATTGAAGTACTTAGAGCTTCCAATATATGTTCCGATATTCTATCATAAAGATAAAAACATTAGACACAACATCAAGTGTTTGTCCATTATCAAAAACCGAGTTTGATCGCCCTTAGGGCTAACAGTTACTTTATTGAATATGATGGAAAAATATATACAAGGGGAGGAAAATCCTCCAATAAAAGATGGAAAGAAATCCACTACTACATCAGACAAATTCCTTGTAGTCTATTAGAAGCCCTAAGGGGTAACCAAGCATCAATATAAAATTAACGCCTCTTAAAAGGCTTATATCTAGTCACCATACGGTGTTCAGGAAGGGTCATTTTAACTTTCTTTTTACTCTTGAACAGGAGTAATATCTTCATAATCATCTTATTGCTGAGAATCCGTAGCTTCAATAGTAATTCCTGGTTCAATACTTTGGTCGTGCTCAATTGGCACACAAGGTGCAATGTCTATGGTTGAATCAAATGTACCAATCTTACCATCTAGCGATAGGCTTATAACCATACCTCTTACTAAATGACTAATGTAGGCATAACACGCATAAATGTGAGGGCTCGAAAAAAATTTCATCTCCCTGAAAATGTTGGTCCTGCAATATTAATTCTGCTACCACTGCCGAGTCATGGTATTCATGCCCAATTGCTGCAAGTCAAACAACCTAGTTAGGCCCAAATCCAGCCGCATCTTCAAGCCCTTCAGACACATGCTCGTCAGGCCCAATTGCAGCTGTAGATACGTTTACCGCGACAGTATCGTTGAGAGGAACAAAAAAATCCACCTCCTGATCTTCAGGCCCAACTTGAGTCTCAGATTCCTCCATTAGAATATCGTTGATAGGATCCCGACAATCCGTGATGGGTGCCTGAGGATCCGACAAGATAATGATAGTCGTCTGCTGGCTTGCTACCACCGTCTGATCAACCACCACCACCACTAATAGTCCAACCGGCGTCTAATTGGCTACCACTCCCGGAACCACATATGGGACTTGTACCAAAACTGGCAAAACCATAGCAGCCGGAACATCCATAGGGGCTGAGGATTTTTCCACCGATGCGAGGCTAGAGTTTGTAACCACTGTATCAACCGTTTCAACCATAGGGAGAGCAAAAACTTCTTGATGATCTTGTCATGCCTTAACTATTAAGTTACCCGTTGAGAAGTGCCTGAAAACTAAACATGGATTCGGATATTACTACCCTCCGAACGACAGGACCTGATGTTTAGCGACGTGTCTGTTATATCATTGCTCACCCTTATGAACTCCACTACGACTGTTAACAATCCTACTTTTTATTCTCATTAGGAACCGAGTCTGAAACTGAACTAACTAATAAGGCTCTTGGGCACTTTAACTGAAAGATTTCGACGATGTCCTGGATTAGGATCATCGACAGATACGAGCTCTAATTGGAGATTATAACATGTAAAAACTAACAATCAATCAAACAAGAATACAAATACCAAACACAACAAATCCAGTTACCAACTCAAAAACAATGCAATTTACATCAACGCCTCATCCAATTTAAATGCAGTAAAATATGAACGAAAACCAAAACATTGCATATCAGTAAATTTAGTAAAAATGGCAGTTCATGAGGTTTAAGGACTGAAAATTGTAAGGGTAAAGGATGCTTACCTGTTTAACTTAGGTAAAAACTCCAAAATTCCCAAATCACCAAGTTCTAAAATCTAGCACAAACCAGCCCACTATTTATGCAATTACCCTCACTCCCGAACTTGAAACTCTACTCTGTCAAATCCTAAGCGTAGCCTCGTCAGTTGGCTTCAAAACCCAATTAGAATCACTCAATTCGGATTTCCGTAACTATGGAAATTGTTAAGAAAACCTCACAACATTCTATAATTCTACACTTCTCTTTTCTCTCTCTCTCTCTCTCTCACTAGCCATTACTTTTCTTTCTTCCTTTCAAAATTTCCAGCCATTACTGCCTTCCTAAACTCTTCAACTCCCATACACTTTATCCCCTAAAGTTCTCAAGATCAACACTTAAGTCCCTCAACTTATAAGTATGACCAAAACGCCCCTCCAACTAAACGTATCAAATATAACACATAAACATGTTGTAATGTAACATTAAGCACACAATCACATTACATATCACATAATATCATGCTATAACAAATAATAAACACATACATGCAAAAATTAAAGCAAGACATGTGAATTAGTTTTTTTAAAGTCCTGGGTATTACAATTTTTTATTAAGGTAAAGTCTTAAATCTTTTTCATTTACCAGATTAAAACTTCATTGATGTTAATGGTCATTAAGGTCAATGAGGTTTATCTAATTATTTTGAACAAAAATGTTACTCCCTCTGTCCCATTATTTTAGTCCAACTTTGAAATTCCCATTTTTTAAAGGAACATATTAATTGCTAGTTTTAAATCATTTCCATGATCAGTGTAGTTCCATTATATGCAACGATTATTATTTTTAGGTATTTTGGAGAAGTTAGTAAAACTACCCTATAAAACACAATACTAAAAAAGGAAATTGGACATAATTTTGGGACAACTCAATATAGAAAAGTGGAAAAAAAAAATGGGACGGAGGGAGTACTTATTTACGGACTTTCCTTCTATAGGGCGTTTTTTAAGGAATCTTCTTTTATGTTTTTAAGAAGTATTTATTTAGATTATTCATGACATTGGTTACTCAATTTTGATTGGAGTTGAGTATAAAAATGTGATTTTATATTAGGTATGCATGTATCTTGATTTCGCTTGGCAAGACAATGAAATTCTACATATTAAATATTACTCCCTCCGTCTCAAATTATCTGTGCGCTTTGTATTTTGCACAGGAATTAAGATTTCATTAAATTCTATAGTGGAATATGGTACAATGTCAAACATGACCCTATTTAATATTACTCCAATTTAATTCTACCTCCTCTTCTCTCTATAGTCTTCTCTCTCCAACATTTAATGTAAGGGTTATAATTGGAAAAATTGTAATTAATTAGCCCTTTATTTAGAAAGTGGACAAATAATTTGGGACAGATTAAAAAGGAAATGTGGACAGTTATTTTGGGACGGAGGGAGGAGGGAGTAATAAAGTTGCATCCACTAATGGTATATTTAAGGTTTTACAATGTTGTCTCTTCATTTTGTTTTGAAGTATGCCATTGTTATTTATATACCTTAAGGTCTGTAGTGGGAGCATACAAAGTTCCTTACTCTAATATGTAGACATTTACTTGCAACATTTGGGAGTAATGCACTGTTTCATAAAATTCCAAATAGATTTCCTTTTTGTTTCTTTTATTTAGATTTTTATTGAGTTTGATTGCGAATAACATTTAATCTATCTAATAGAGATGAAAATATGGAATTCTTGCATTAATGTTTCCTAGTTAAGTGATTGTTGCATAAACCTATCTTTTTAGGTGAAAATTCTGATATGCACCAGGTTCATGTGGATCTTGTGGTACAGAATTGGCCACATTAACACAGAATGAGGAGAGAGACAATTTTGTGATGATGTGACCAGTTCTAAACTGCAAGGTCCATTGGACCTGATCCATATCAGAATTATCCTTTTTTTTTTAGAGTGATTACATAGTTATGGTCATGCACAATGGAAGATTGTTATATATTATTCCCAATTTATGGGCTTAATTATGACACACATATTGGTTACCATAATTAAGGTGATCGATATGTTAAGTTAGATATTGAGGATGTTTTATTATATTATCCTAATTTTTCTTGTAATTTTAATAAATTATTAATTTATAATATTGAGTGACTATAATTTATAGAAAAATTATTTATAAAAAGTATTATTTTATTAATTATTAGATTAATGATTTTTACACTGGCCAGAGTTTGGATCGAAAAATATTATCTTAGAAAAACTATTAATTTATCTAGTAATAGTTTATTAGACGGTTTTATAATTCCATTAGTTTATAGTTTATTTCCTTTGCCTTAAAACGCTGTTCCGATTCGTTAGAATTTTCTCAAGCTGTTAATAAATGTCGGTTTTTTTAAAAAAAAAATCCTGGTTGTAATTGAGAAATTGAGAGAAGGGAAAATGGATATATTAGAATTATATTATGTACTAATATCTCATAAAACAATAGGGGTAGATTTCATTTTGGTCTCTGTAAATGGTTCGCATTGTCAAGTTCATCCTTGAAATTTTAAAATTGTTAACCTTATCCCTAGAAATGACTCACAGTGTCAAGTTCATCCCTAAAATTTTAGAAATGTCAACTTCTATACCAAATGATGTTGCGATATATAACTTTTATAGTTTGATTTTGATTTCATTATAATCAGTTTTGAATTTCATTCTAAACTCTATTATATTCTTGAGAGAAAAAAAAAGCCAATTTTTTCACAATTTATGAAATTATTGTTTTTTTTATCACATCTTCCAGATTCTGATTGGGGTAAGAATCATTTTCAAGTTCAACATATTATTAGAAAAATATGTATCACAATTTACCTATTTTCTCAAGAATATATTGGTGCTTAAAGAAATTTAGAAAATTGAATTTTCCGTAAACGAAATTCAAAACCAATTATAACGAAACCAGAATCAAACTGTATATACACACACACAAAACTTCTAAAGATCACAACATCACATGGTATGGAGGTTGGTATTTTTGAAATTTCAGGGACGAATTTGACATTACGGGCTATTTCTAGATACGAAATTAACATTTCTATAATTTCAAAGACAAACTTGACACTACGAGTATAGATATCTTTCACTTGTCCAATTCTAATTAGAAGTGAAATGAAATATTGTCACGTGTCAAAATCTTTAATCTCCGGCCCAACTCTATTATAATTAATGTGTGATTTGAAAAATAATTTTTTGTAACATATATTTTCGAATGATTGTAATTCGCCTACATTAAAAGTACATAATGGTATAATTTCTCCATACCACCTTATAATAGTATAACATGCATGACAACAAAAAATATATATATATATATATATATATATATATATATATATATATATATTTTAAGATGTACCTTACTAGTATTTGGATCTATTTTATACACATGCGATATTTAAAAGAGGCATTTTTAGTCTTCTTTTTATCTCTTCCTCACACACACACGTATATATTATCAGTTTTCAACTTCTAACGTTATTTTTCTGCCAACACCTACCAAAGTACCTGATTATGTGGTATGACATTCGACTCATATATTTCGGGATCGAAACCCTTCATCCTCATATATAAAAAAGAAAATGTTATTTTTCTTACATAACCCATGCTATATAGAGAGAAATGCCAATGTCAAGTTTAGGAATTAACTAAAGGTAGATGATATTGGCATTCCCAATAAAACTTTTCGCACGTCTCTCCATGTGTTTTTAAAATTAAATTACTTCTATGTAAATTAATTAATTTCTGAATTTTAATTTACTAAATTATCCACCCAATAAAAAGTGAACACAAAATTAACTAAGGTAATAAATTACTTAAGAAGAAATATTTAAAAGTAAAAGGAACTAGAATAAATAATCTTTTGTTTTAAAGATTTTTTTTTAACGGACTTTTGTTTTAAAAACTATTCTAATAATTTATCTATTAATAACAAAATAAGTTATTACCTTAGTAATCTTTGTAACTAATAAGACGGAGGGAGTAGTATCATTCTATGACAAAGTGTTTTTATCCGAGCTTCTATTTCATTCATGATGATGAAACTAAAATGTTCTTTAATACCGATATTGTTTTCTTAAATATGATTTATATACCATTAATTTTATTTAAAAAAAGTAATATGAATATTTTTATTACAAAAAAAAAAAAATCTTAATTTTTTACTTTTTTTAATTTTTATCTTATATTTAAGAATGAAGGTTGTAGATTATACTCATAAATTCAAATGTGGATTGTTGATCAAAAACAAGGTCTCGAAAGTACTCATGTGAGATCTCCAAAATTCACGGGACCTCTTACGTAATCCTATTGAAGATTCACTTAGAAAAACAAATAAATAAATTATCATGCTGAAGAAACACTTATAAATAAATAAATTGTCCTGTTAAAGAATCATTAGAAAAACAAATAAATAAATTATCATGTTGAAGAAACACTTAGAAAAATAAATAAATAAATTATCCTTTTGAAGAATCATTGGACATCAACCCTGAGATTCCCCGAGATGGTTAAAGTCCATTTCATATTAGATTTGCAAATCCACACAAAATATTAAATACTGAATATTTTAAATAAAATTATAAAATTGATTTCTTAGCCCATTGGACATTTGATGGTATGTTTGTCATCATGTCATTTGATGGTAAGTCTAGAGTATACCACTATGAGGACGTTTGACACACTGGTATAGAATCTCTTTTCAGACAGAATTACTTTCCACCTAAAATGACTTCGGAATATTCTTTTCATTTCAGTGTTTGGTGGCAAAGGCAGAATATAATGTCGATTCTTTTTCTTTGTTTGATAAAACTATATTTTAATGTCAGAATGAAATGAAATTAGCATATACTATTGATAAAATCTAATTAAACATTCATTACAAAATCGTACTTGAATAATATTGACATTATATAAATATATATATATATATATATATATATATATATATATATATATATATATATATATATATTGTTGAAACATAATTTTTTTGTTAAAATGTCAACATGCTAATAAAAAATATCTTTATTTTTAAAATTAAAAATAGATTAAAACTATTGCCATGAAAAAGAAATATTTTTAAAATTACCATCTATGAAATTATACTAAGTGAAATAGAATATTATGACTAAATATGAATACGTTGTTATGTAAAATAAACGTAATAATTAATTAAAAGAGGGGTATAAATGTCAGTTACTATTTATTGATAATTCCAAATTCTCCTGGAAAGATCAATCCATCAGTTTTGGTGTGAAATGACCTTTCTCACTTCTTCCTGGAATCGTCATTCCCACTTCAAATTACTCAGTCAGCTGTCGGAATGGAAAGAAAAGTGGGAAAGACCTTTCAATTCATTTATATTTTCGCGTATTAAACACGCACTATGTATATTTAAAGATGGTGAAGATTTCTCTAATTTTAAATTTCCACAACATGATTCGACTTTTATTTTATATTCAATAATATTACTATTATTTATATCTTACTAAAACTTGTTCTATTACGGGAAAAATCTGGCATGGACCGATCCCAATAGGATATGGCTCACACTCCTCTTATGATACCCAGGACCATTTGACCTTAGAAATTGCATGACTATATTTTGTGTTGTGTGACTAATTGACTTTTATATGTGTTATATATTATGTACATAATTGTTTAGGGTGTCTATGACATCTTAGATTAATTAGAGGACCTAAGTGCATAAAAAGAATTATATGTTAGCTAATTGGCTAAATTTGAAGGGAGGTTAGTGTTCATGAAGGGGTACCTTTAGAGATAATCCTAAGGGGGGCTGAACTTTGAGGATTGGTTGCCTACTTTAGTGTTACAACTTCTCAGAAATCTGGAGTTTAGATAGCCTATAAATAGAGGATAAAGGTAGAGAAGGGAAGAAAAGAATAAGAAAGAAAAGGAGAGAAAATAAGAGTGCTGGAAAACATGGACAACAAGTAAGAATACATTGGCAGACATAGAAAATCATCTCGGATTACTCATATTTTAACCACATTTACTAGACTCCCTAAATTAGATTCTGACCAAAGGAAATTCCATTCCAAGTTCTGTATTAGGAGATATCATCATTGGAGTAGAAGGTTGTGGCAGTTCGAGTAGAATCAGAGTGCTGAGGATAGATCATCAAGTTGAAGTAGCAATTGAAGTCTGAACAACCCCATTCTTTTTTCTAAAGTTAGAAGACTTATAAAAGTATTTTCAGAATGGTGGAAGTTAAGTTTCAACGTTTCCATTTAGAGTTCTTGCTTCTGGAAGTCGCCTATACAACCAGAAATTTCTGCTCTCCTATCTTCCTTTGATTTTCCGATTAAGTGTTCAAAGTAAGAACCTTTCGTCCTTGTTTTTTAGTCCTAAAAATGCATGAAGTATTATTTTATTAAAGATATGAAATGTATGATCAGTTTTCACATGTTTTATTGCATAAAAATATGGATGAAGAACCGAATGATGTTTGCATCGTTGCATGCTTATACTTGTTGATTCTTGCACATGTTGTTGATTAAATTGCTGGATGCATTACATGAGAGTCAGCATATGCATATTCTCAATTTAGAGCTCTTGTCTAATGATGACCCTAGACCAGGATATATTCCGAATTTATGATATAAGTGCCCTGGAGCGATTTCTGTCCCCAATGATGCCTGGTCCCTTGCAGGTTTTAAAAGTTAGGACTGTTAACAGAGTCATTCAGTCCACGAGGATGGATAATGACAAGAATATATCCTTAAATAGCAATTTCTGAGCCTACCAGTTACTATATGATATGTTATATGTTAAAAAAAATGTAAGGGCCTTCCTAAACGGCATTAAAGTTTGGTCTTTTAACAGTTGGATAGGGTTATGGTTGGATAATTGAGCTCGATTGTAGAATTACTTGTTGCATGTCATTTTGGTACTAATCATGTCAAGTTTATATGTATTGGAATGCTACGAGAATTGTCATGTTATGTCAAGTTATGTTAAGTACTCGGAGTACGATTTCTGATATGTATGCTATCGATTTGGTTAAGTATTGTTATGACATGTTTTTTGTATGATTTGGTATTGTTTCTAAGTATTATAAAGAGTCTAAAAACCGTGTTTTACAAATTTTCAAGATGTTTCAGGTTAAGACAAGTCAAGATATATTTTCAAATGTTTTAGGAAACAGGGAATGTGCTGAAGTGTCTTTGGTCCTTCATCCCAATGCTGATCGATTCTTACTAAGCTAGTGTGGCTTACCCTAGTATCTTTCTATGTTTTGCAGATGAGTATGATGAGGGCGCTGATAATGAGACATGGGATGAGGTGCAAGACGTATAGTTAATCAATGAAAGTTATGTAATAAGTACTGAATCTTTATAAGTATTTGGCAAGTAGTATGTTATAATAAGTTTGTAATTTCCTTTGAAGAATTGATGACTTATAATAAAGTTAAAGTTTAAGATAATTCTGTTAAGTTTGGCCTATTAGAGTATATTCTGTTAAGGGTTCTTTGCCTCATTGGTAGATGAGGCATTTCCAGGTCACCTTCTGGTTACGGGGTATGACATAAATGGTATCAGAGCAGGTTGAACCTTAGGATTAAATCCTTACTTAGAAAATTTAGTATGGAATGAATATATGATGGATTTTTAGATAACTTAAGCTGCGTTCTTGGGTGGAGATTCTGGAATAGGACATATGTTCTTATTTACCAATTTATATATCATTATTTGGTATGATATGTTATGTTTACCTCTTATGTTATGATGTTTTAACTTGTTATATAGCATTAACTATGTTAACATGTAACTTAGTTGATTTGTTTTAATTGAATCACCATGATAAATCCGGTTTACTACTTTATTTTATGTTAGTTTAAAATATGAACCTACTTTGTGACCTATGTGTTTGAATATTTTATTTATCATATTTTGTTTTTGAGAACGAGACGCTATGTTAGTCTAGCTTTGTAGTATTAAATTACATAAATTGATGGCATGACTTGTACATCTTTAAGTAATCATGTATCCACCTTCTATGCTGTATGTTTAACTGAGATATGATGTTATGCCTTTTATGTTATGTGTTTAGCCGAGATAAGATGTATATATGAATGAAGAAGCAAGCTAGTTTAATTTTTGATACTTTAAGTGAACTATCTGCTTATCTGTAAGTGTTACTTATATAAGATGGATCGCCAAAACGACAACAACGATGATCTCAACATTCCAATATCAAGTTTCGTTCATAGAAGTAGTCGCAGAATGGAAGATGTGCCTGATTCCTCTACCCGACCTCAAGTACAGAATGTGGGAACAACTACTGGGACAGATAATGTAGTACCTCCACCTCCACCACCCATGAATACTGGAATACCGACTGAGTTAAATGCAACATTGGCCATGATGGCACAACTACTTCAACATGCAATACACAGAAATCAGAATCCTGGGATAGCAATAGGACCAAGAAACGAGGTTGACCCTGGCATCTATTATGAGAAGATGAAGAAAATGAGGATGGCCTCATTCAATGGTAAGGTTGAACCAGATGGAGCAGAAGTTTGGTTAGATGACATGGAAAGGAACTTCGAGACTATGAGGGTACCTAAAGAAGCTAGAGAAACAGTGGGGATTGCATCATTGATTGACAACGCAGCTGAATGGTGGAAAGGCGTTGCCCCAATTTATCAACAAGGGGGATGACCTATCACTTGGGCAGAATTTAAGACAGCCTTCTTGGATCAATATTTTCCAAATACCTATCGCATAGAGAAGCAGAATCAGTTTCTGGAGCTCAAGCAAACGGAAGGTATGACTGTGACTGAGTATGCAGGAAAATTTAATGCATTTGGAAAGTACGCCACCTCCATTATCCAAGATCCAGTGATGAGGACACAAAGGTTCGTGATGGGGCTTCTGACTAGAATTCGGGGAAGATTGTCAAGTGTACGTCCCACCACATATAGAGAGGCTTATCACCGAAGCTTGGACATAGAGATGGAATTCAACCGGGCTGATAATGAAAGAACTGGAAAGAGAAGTTTCACCACCATGTCAGCAGGTCAAGGTTCAAAGGTTGCAAATTTTGCTTCACCATCAAGCAAGAAAAGATTCTTGCCTACGCCTAGTACATTCAGGACTGGAGTGAGAACCGACGCCAATGCAATCAAGATTGGGGGATCTTCAACCACACTTACTTTGGCCACAATACCTTTATGCACTACATGTGGAAATAAGCACCCAGGTATATGTAGATGGGGAACCGGAGCTTGTTTTAAGTGTGGGAAAACAGGGCATCATATCAGTCACTGTCCCGAATGGTCTGGGGGTAATGTTCAGAATAATGTTACACCAAAGATTGGGGATTCAAGGCAGAAGACAAATGCAAGGGTATTCTCTCTCACTCAGCAAGAGACAATGGAGGCCTCAGATGTGGTAACAGGTACGCTTCTGATAAACTCGGTGTCTGCTTATGTATTGTTTGATTGTGGTGCTACGCATTCCCTTGTTTCTCATCATTTTTCTAAGATCATTAGGACTACCCCCGTTCGTCCTTCGAATGCATATAGAGTTAACATACCTAATGGGAAAGTATTAGAATCGAACTTGTTACATAAAGGGTATCGAGTAGAGATTGATTCAAGGGTAATGGAAGTAGATTTGATACAACTAAACATGGTAGACTTCAACGTGATTCTGGGTATGGATTGGTTATCAAGACATCATGCTCTAGTAGATTGTAAGAAAAAAAATTCAGTTTATGGAAGAAGACAAGGAAGCGATTGAATTTCAGGGGTCAGAAAGGAAGAAGGAACAGAATATACCTATCATATCAGCAATCAAAGCACATAAATGTTTAAGGAAGGGTTGCCAAGCTTATTTGGTATATACTTTGACAAAAGAAGATAAAAAGATTCAGATTGAAGATGTACCGGTAGTCAAGGATTTTCAAGATGTGTTTACGGAAGATTTACCGGGCATACCACCTGCTCGGGAGATCGATTTTGAAATACTCCTACAACCTGGTGTAGAACCTATCTCCAAAATCCCGTATCGAATGGCCCCATCAGAACTTAAAGAATTGAAGACACAGTTGCAAGAGTTGTTAGACAAGAAGTTTATCCGGCCTAGTGTATCACCATGGGGAGCACCGGTGTTATTTGTGAAGAAAAATGATGGAAGCATGAGGATATGCATAGATTATCGAGAATTGAACAAGATCACCATCAAGAACAGATATCCTTTGCCTCGTATTGAAGACTTATTTGATCAACTAAAGGGTGCCAATGTCTTCTCCAAGATAGATTTAAGATCCGGGTATCATCAATTGAGAATCAACCCAGAAGATATACCGAAGAGTGCTTTTCGAACAAGGTATGGACATTACGAATTCCTTGTGATGCATTTGGTATGACTAATGCACCAGCAGCGTTTATTGATATGATGAATCGAGTTTTCAAAGATTGTTTAGATAAGTTTGTAGTGGTATTTATTGATGACATCCTGATATACTCACCATCTGAAGAAACCCATGTAGAACACTTGAAGATGGCTTTGAGAATTCTGAGAAAAGAGAAGCTCTACGCAAAATTTAGCATGTGCGAATTCTGGTTGAAGAATGTATCATTTTTGGGACATGTAGTGTCAGCTGAAGGTGTATCTGTTGATCCTGCTAAGATAGAAGCTATAGTAGATTGGCCACGACCCACAATAGTGGCTGAGATACGAAGTTTCTTAGGATTAGCAGGTTACTATCGCAAGTTCGTGGAAGATTTTTCAAGGGTTGCCTCACCTTTAACTAGGTTAACGTGGAAGAAAATGAAGTTTGATTGGAGTCCAGAATGTGAAGAAAGTTTTATGCAGCTAAAAGAGAAGTTGACTACTGCACCTATCCTGGCATTACCAGAAGAAACCGGGGGATTCACTATATATAGTGATGCTTCAGGTATTGGTTTAGGATGTGTACTTATGCAGAAAGGGAAGGTAATCGCTTATGCTTCAAGACAGTTGAAGCCATATGAGAAGAATTATCCTACACATGATCTTGAATTAGCAGCTGTGGTATTTGCTTTGAAAATTTGGAGGCACTATCTGTATGGTGAGCCTTGTGAAGTATTTACGGATCATCAAAGTCTGAAATATTTGTTCACTCAGAAGGAGTTAACATGAGGCAACGAAGATGGTTGGAGTTGTTAAAAGACTATGATTTGACAATTAGCTACCACCCAGGTAAGGCTAATAAGGTAGCAGATGCGTTGAGCAGGAAGACAACAGGTAAGATAGCAGCTATGATCACTGAACAAGACGAGCTTATCTTTGAATTTGAAAAGCTAAATATTGAGGTTGTCAAGGATACCAACAATGTCCTAGCAGCCTTAGTAGCTCAGCCAACTCTACTTGTTCGAATTAAGGAAGCTCAAGCAACGGATCTTGAATTGATAAAGGAACGGGCGTTAGCACAATCGGGTGAAGAAACAGATTTTCAAGTGCACGAAGATGGCAGTTTACGATTCCGGAGCAGATTATGTGTACCAACAGATGTGGGGCTTAAAACAGAAATTTTACAAGGGGCACACAATTCCAGAATTTCAGTACATCCTGGAGCTTAAAAAATGTACAAGGACTTGAAAGAAAAATTCTGGTGGAAAAGTATGAAGAGAGAAATTGCAGAATATGTGGCTAGATGTTTGGTTTGTCAACAAGTTAAAGCAGAACATCAAAGACTTGCTGGCTTGTTGAAACCTTTGGAAATTCCAGTTTGGAAATTGAGCATATTACAATGGATTTTGTGGTTGGGTTACCAAGAGACAAGACGGGGAAAGACACAATATGGGTGATCGTGGACAGATTAACAAAGTCAGCACATTTCCTACCTATGAAGATTATTGCACCAATGGATGTGTTAGTTCAATTGTATATGAATGAAATTGTTAGACTTTATGGTGTATCGGTAAGTATAGTCTCAAATAGAGATCCAAGATTCGTGAAGCCATGGGAACCAAGTTGTCCCTTAGCACCACTTATCATCCACAAACAGATGGCCAAACAGAGAGAACTATTCAAACATTGGAAGACATGCTTAGGGCATGTGTATTAGACTTCAAGGGTAGCTGGATAGAACACTTAACTTTGGTGGAGTTTGCCTACAACAATAGTCACCAAGCAAGTATCGGAATGGCACCATATGAAGCACTTTATGGCAGATGATCTAGATCACCGGTGTGCTGGGATGACATTGGCGAGAAGTTGGTAACAGGTCCAGAACTTATTCAAGTAACAATGGAAAAGGTATCACTCATTCGAGAAAGAATAAAGGCTGCACAAGATCGTCAGAAAAGCTGGGCAGATAGTAAAAGAAGACCCTTGGAACTTCAAGTTGGGGACAAAGTATACTTAAGAGTTTCTCCGACAAAATGTGTCATGAGATTTGGAAAAAAGTGGCAAACTAAGCCCAAGGTATGTAGGTCCATACGAGATATTGGAGAGAGTGGATAAGTTAGCTTACCGTCTAGCATTACCGCCAACATTGTCAAAACTTCACAATGTCTACCATGTATCGCAACTAAGGAAATATGTACCTGACCCAAGTCATATTCTAGAGGCATAACCTTTGGAACTTCAGGAGGATTTAATCATACCAAGAGACACCGGTACGGATTGTGGATAGGAAGAAGCAAGTGTTGAGAGCAAGGACAATACTTAATGTGAAGGTACAATGGTCACATCACACGGAAAGAGAAGCTATATGGGAGTTGGAAGAAAAAGCAAGGCAGAAATATCCTCACCTATTCCAAGAGCAAGGTAAGTAAGTTTCGGGGACCAAACTATTATAAGGGGGGAAGGATGTGATACCTAGGACCATTTGACCTTAGAAATTGCATGACTATATTTTGTGTTGTTTGACTAATTGACTTTTATATGTGTTATATATTATGTACATAATTGTTTAGGATGTCTATGACATCTTGGATTAATTAGAGGACCTAAGTGCATAAAAAGAATTATATGTTAGCTAATTGACTAAATTTGGTGGGAAGTTAGTGTTCATGAAGTGGTACCTTTAGAGATAATCCTAAGGGGGCTGAACTTTGAGGATTGGTTGCCTACTTTAGTGTTACAACTTCTCATAAATCTGGAGTTTAGATAGCCTATAAATAGAGGATAAAGGTAGAGAAGGGAAGAAAAGAATAAGAAAGAAAAGGAGAGAAAATAAGAGTGCTGGAAAACATGGACAGCAAGTAAGAATACATTGGCAGACATAGAAAATCATCTCGGATTACTCACATATTTTAACCACATTTACTAGACTCCCTAAATTAGATTCTGACCAAAGGAAATTCCATTCCAAGTTCTGGATTAGGAGATATCATCATCGGAGTAGAAGGTTGTGGCAGTTCGAGTAGAATCAGAGTGCTGAGGATAGATCATCAAGTTGAAGCAGCAATTGAAGCCTGAACGACCCCATTCTTTTTTCTAAAGTTAGAAGACTTATAGAAGTATTTTCAGAACGGTGGAAGTTAAGTTTCAACGTTTCCATTTAGAGTTATTGCTTCTGGAAGTCGCCTATACAACCAGAAATTTCTGCTCTCCTATCTTCCTTTGATTTTCCGATTAAGTGTTCAAAGTAAGAACCTTTCGTCCTTGTTTTTCAGTCCTAAAAATGCATGAAGTATTATTTTATTAAAGATATAAAATGTATGATCAGTTTTCACATGTTTTATTGCATAAAAATATGGATGAAGAACCGAATGATGTTTGCATCGTTGCATGCTTATACTTGTTGATTCTTGCGCATGTTGTTGATTAAATTGCTGGATGCATTACATGAGAGTCAGCATATGCATATTCTCAATTTAGAGCTCTTGTCTAATAATGATCCTAGACCAGGATATATTCCGAATTTATGATATATGTGCCCGGGAGCGCTTTCTGTCCCCAATTATGCTTGGTCCCTTGCAGGTTTTAAAAGTTAGGACTGTTAACAGAGTCATTCAGTCCACGAGGATGGATAATGACAAGAATATATCCTTAAATAGCAATTTCTGAGCCTACCAGTTACGATATGATATGTTATATGTTAAAAAATGTAAAGGCCTTCCGAAACGGCATTAAAGTTTGGGCTGTTAATAGTTGGATAGGGTTATGGTTGGATAATTGAGCTCGATTGTAGAATTACTTGTTGCATGTCATTTTGGTACTAATCATGTCAAGTTTATATGTATTGGAATGCTACGAGAATTGTCATGTCATGTCAAGTTATGTTAAGTACTCGGAGTACGATTTCTTATATGTATGCTATCGATTTGGTTAAGTATTGTTATGACATGTTATTTGTATGATTTGGTGTTGTTTCTAAGTATTATAAAGAGTCTAAAAATAGTATTTTACAAATGTTTTCAAGATGTTTCAGGTTAAGACAAGTCAAGATATATTTTCAAATGTTTTAGGAAACAGGGAATGTGTCGAAGTGTCTTTGGTCCTTCATCCCAAGGCCGATCGATTCTTACTAAGCTAGTGTGGCTTACCCTATTATCTTTCTATGTTTTGCAGATGAGTATGATGAGGGCGCTGATAATGAGACATGGGATGGGGTGCAAGATGTATAGTTAAATCAATGAAAGTTATGTAATAAGTACTGAATCTTTATAAGTATTTGGCAAGTAGTATGTTATAATAAGTTTGTAATTTCCTTTGAAGAATTGATGACTTATAATAAAGTTAAAGTTTAAGATAATTCTGTTAAGTTTGGCCTATTAGAGTATATTATGTTAAGGGTTGTTTGTCTCATTGGTAGATGAGGCATTACCAGGTCACCTTCTAGTTACGGGGTGTGACACCTCTCACATATTTTGATGCAGGACTTACCTGAATTGAGGCGGGACCTACCTTGCAGGTGGATCCTGTCTCAAATTATGTGAGAAGGGTGTGGGCCATATCTCATTGGGACCGGTCCATGCAAGAGCTTCCCCCTATTACGTGACAATGCTTTAATGTAAGTTTTTTTTTTTTTTTTCAAATGTAAAGATAAGCATCTTCGAAATCCATTTTTTAAACTTTTTCTGAGTGATATCAGATTTATGAAATTTCAGTAACTTTTATTTATAAGACAAATTGGTGAAATCAGCACTTAAACATTTTACATTTGGTGAGTTAATTTCCTAAACATTATTTTTTAATTTTTAGTTATTTGAACAATTTGTGGATTGGTCGGTTAGATCCTTTTGTAAAAAAAAATGTAAGTAAACAACATATTTTTTTTTTTTAAGTACTGATGAAGTGTGTCATTAATGAAATACGCCAAAATCTGAAAACTGAGTGGTAGTTAGGAGTGTCGATTGAGTTACGTGAGCTGAGCTTGGCATACCTCACATAAAAATTGAAAAACTCACCTCACGCTCAGCCCGGAAAAGCTCATAAACCTTAAGCTCACGCTCAACTCACATTTTAATCTGAGCTCGAGCTTAGCTGGCGAGCTAATTTATATTAGTGAAAAAACGAAATTTTTGTCCCAAGAATAGTATAATACAATGAGCCTTAAAACTAAATTTTGACAATAATACAAATACACATAATACAATGATACCTAATTCTTGAAAAAAAATAAACTAATAAAAAAATAACTGATCAGGAACCTTGATTTTTAAGGTCAAGATTTGATACGAAAGGTTGAAATTCGAATCTTTCTCTTTCTCGATTTAGTTTCCAAAGAGAATATTGACTATTCAGTTGAGTAACATATTATAATTATAATTTATATAAGTCGTCTTTATATATATATATATATATATATATATATATATATATATATATAATATTTTAATTATATTAATTATGTTCGGATTTTAGTTTTTTTTCGAGATGAGCGGGGTCAAACTCACCCTCAACTCATATAAAAAGCGAGTTTGAATATTAGGTTCACGCTCAGCTCACACTCACATTATTTCAGCTCACGCTTACATTTTTTCGAGTTATATGAGTCGGGTTCGGGCCTAATAGTAGTGTTTTGATTGGAGTCTTTGGTTGGAAGTTTTGTTGACCCAAACCGACTCTCATATGCCGTTTTTTTTTATTATCATTATTATCGTAATCACCAGCAACAAAGCAAGAGCAGCTCTCCTCTCCTCTTATCTTGTTCTCTCTTTCTGGGTATTGTTTTTGTTGTTGGTTGGTTGGGTAATTCTTCTTTACTTCACTAGACAAATTCTTTAAGGGTGTGTTTGTTTCTATAGAATTGGGGTTTTGGAATTGGAATTGGTTTCCAATTTCAATTTTCTTATTTGGCTATCAATAAAATTATGGAATTAGAATTGAAATTGAAACTCCAATTCTCTTGTTTGGCTCTCAACAAAATTTTGGAATTGAAATTCCAATTCCACAAAATGAATTCCATTTAATAATCAAAGAAATTTGAATTCCAATTCCACAAGATTTATTGTAGGTTATATATATATATAATACATACAAGTTATTTTCTCTCTCATAAATAAATATATATAAAATTACCAAAGTACCCTTATTGTAAAATGACAAATCACCCCTAGTACAAAATGTCTAAAGTACCATTAATTTAAAATAGCTAATGTTATTCGTTTAAATGACAAAAATACTATTTGTACGATGTCGAAAAATCGTTAATGCAAAATTACAATAATAATACCCTTGGCACAAAAAATAATTTATTTTTATAAAAAATTTATAAATATACATAACATAAAATCATTAAAAAATCTATGGTAAAAAATTACGAAAATACTCTTTACGCAAAATGATGAACATATTCTCGGCTCAAAATGATGAAAAATACTTTCGCGCAAAATGAAAAAAATTATCTTTGTCTCAAATACTTTAAAATTCATATGAATAAAAATGACCCAAATTTTTTTGATGAAAAATTACGAAAATCCCTTAAATTCAAAAGGACAAAAAATGCTCCCATAAAAAAAAAGGGAAAATGCCTCTTGTTGTGAAAAATGAATAAATTAACTTTGAATAAAATGAAAAAATTCTCTTAACAAAAAATGAAAAAAGTAGCCTTTATAAAAATTTCGTTTACTTGAAATGTCTAAAATATTATCGGTGTAAAATGATGAAAATACACTTGTTGAGAAATAATAGAAATGTCATTCATACCAAATGAAAAAAATACCACTCGTTTAAAAAAAAAATTGAAAATTTTATAATAAAGGTATTTTTGTCATTTTGGAAAATGGGCATTTACTCCATTCTAAACCAATGGGCAAATATTATTTTCTTCATTTTCATCAGAGTATTTTCATCATTTTGTGATTTATTCATCTTTTATCAAGTACAAATTCGTTATTATACACAATGAGCTAATTCTACAAGGGTATTTTTGTTATTTTGCAACGAATGCATTTTTTTATAAAATTGGAGAATAAATTTTTTCTTCATATTACGCAAAATGGTATATTTTTAACTTTAGTAGGGAATTTCATTTTTTATACCTGAAAATTTTATTCATTTTCTACTAGGGGTATTTTCGTCATTCTCCATCAAAATATTTTCGTTTTTAACAGTATTTTATTAAATTCATACTGTAAAGATTTTATTTTGCACTATGAATGTTATTTTAATTTTGCAACAAAAAAATATTTCTGTTATTTTACACCGATAATTCTTTTAACAAGAGTATTTTTGTCATTTTACCTGAAATGTACTTTGATTATTTGTATTAGGAGAATATTAGCATTTTCACAATAGATGCATTTTTTCATTTTATTTTTAATTATATGATTTTTTGGTGTTTCAAACAAATAAATTAAAATTAGAATTGAATTCCACGTCAATTTTGTAGTTTTACCTCAAAAAATGCATTTGTTGCAAAATGACAAAAATACCCTTGTTAAAGTGGAATTAGTTCATTGTGTATAATAACGAATATGTACTTGATAAAAGATGAATAAACTACAAAATAATGAAAATAATCTGATGAAAATGAAGAAAATAACATTTGCACATTGGTTTAGAATGACGAAAATGCACTCGTTGAAAAATAATAGAAATGCATTTTTTTTTTTTTTATAAAATTGGACCATATCTTTTTTTTTTTTTTTTTGGTTTCCCATTCTAGATCGGGTACTGCAGAGGCCCAAGAAGGGGGCGGCCCTCCCAACATCAATAACTCCATACAAATGCCTGAGTCGCGGTTCGAACCCCGGTCATTCTTAAGGGAGGAGGAGCCCTCTTCCACTCCACCACAACTAATGTTGGTCTATAAATCTTTTCTTCATATTACGCAAAATGGTATATTTTTAACTTTAGTAGGGAATTTTCATCATTTTTTATACCTGAAAAATTTCATCATTTTTACTAGGGGTATTTTCGTCCATTTCCATCAAAATATTTTCGTTTTCAGCAGTATTTTATCCAATTCATGCTATAAAAATTTTATTTAGCACTATGAATGTTCTTTTGATTTTGCAACAAAAAATATTTCTGTTCTTTTACTCCGATAATTCTTTTAACAAGGGTATTTTTGTCATTTTACTTCAATTATACTTTGGCTATTTGTATTATGAAAATATAATCCTATTCACACTAGTTGCATTTTTTTCATTTTATTTTTAATTATGGGATTTTTTGGTGTTTCAAACAAATAAATTAAAATTAGAAGTAAATTCCACGTCAATTTCGTAGTTTTACCAAACAAAGGAATTCAATTATTTGGAATTGGAATTTCTTGGGATTCCAATTCTTGAAATTCAATAGAATTGGAAAACATTAGAATTCCAATTTTTTGTAATTCCATGGAATTTCATAGAATTGGAATTCCAATTCCAAAACCAATTCCAAGAATCAAACACACCCCAAGTGTTTTGTAGCTCAGTTTTGTGTTTTGTGATTTGTGTAATTTTTTTGTTGGATTTTGTTATGCGATCTTGAATTTGTTAATCTTTTTGTTTTGCATCTCAAAGCATCTGAAAATTGAGATGCAAAACCTAAGTTCTATTGAAGATACATGTCTGAAGTTACTGGAGATATCAAGATTAGCTTGGTGCGGAAGATTGAAGATATTAGTTGTTAAAGTCATGCTTATAGGTATATTTTTTAAATCCTAACTTTTGTTCACTTGGTTTGAATCCTTTGGAATATGACACCTCATCTTAATCTTAGAAATATGATTGAGTTGAAGATCACTTTCAAACTTTTGGACTTTATGATCAAATGTGTTTTAATCAGTTGCAAAAATATTTTTATATGTTTTTTTTTTTTATTTTCAAACTGTATTTTAACCAAAATGCTTTCTGGACTATGAATGGTACTTGAGTCTATCGTATTGTTTTTGGACTTGTTTTGAGAAAAAATCTGATCACTTCGATTAAGCGAAGCTTAGTGCGGTTGATCAGAAAGCTTGAGAGCTATATTCTTAAGGCATGACTTATCTTTTAATTGCCATATTTGATAAACTGCACGAAATTTCGGGTAACCGTATGCTTCCTAGTATAGCAAAAATCTTGTCTCGGTTTTAGTTATGTTGACCACATTTTCTCCGAATAAAAAACAACGGACATTTTGAATTTCAAACAATTGCTATCCACTTTATAAAAGATCCTAGAGCTGATCAAAAGGTAAGTGAGCAATTAGAAGTTATTCTTAAAGGTTTATATCATTTCTATCTTCTCTAATCATTCCAAGGTCACATTTGTGCCTATCCATTTGATTATTTCCAAAGTGAGTAAAGAGTGTTGGTGCTAGAACTGATTTCTGATCTGTAATGTATTATCAATCACAAGTAGTGTGATCGTTTGAGTTGTGTTACCAGATCTGTCTATAACGAGGCTTGTGTTGGCTAGATCTCTCCATAAGGTAGACCTCGGAGTAGATTTAACTATTGTTACGCCGTGGTTATTGTTAAAAATCATAAGTGAGACCTTGGGTGATCAACCTTTGTGAGTTGTGGATCTTAGTGAGCTTGTTGTTTTGTGGTGGTTATTGTTAAAAAACATAAGTGAAACCTAGGGTGATCCACCTTGTGTAGATCGGCTTTCTCACCGTTAATGAGTTGAAAAGAGATGTTAGTGGAGAGTTGTGAAATCTTTGGGCGAGACTTAAGGTAATGGATATAGATGTGAGAATCGAACCATAATAAATTCTTGTGCGAATTTATGTTTCTGCTTTATGATTGAGCTTGTTCCTTGATTACTGATTCTTTAGCTTATGATTATGTGAAATTTTTTACACTTGTTGTTTGCTCTGTCTTGAAGAGATCATGAAGTTTTTACATCTTGAGCAAAGTAATGATGAAAAGAAAAATAAAATTGATCCCTTGTTTAAAAGAGGTGAAAAGAAATCAAACACCAAATTCACCCATAAGTGTTTTTAATTGCCATCAAACCGCATGCCTTCAGTTCTTAGCCTTACAGCTTGAAGCAAGAATCTTGAGGGGCAGCAGGAGGATCCTTGGAAAGGGAAAACAAGGGTGCATTCCAACAATGTATAATGCAGCAGGAGAACTGAAAGAAACCACCACTCCCATACTATGGTGATCCTCTTTATATTCGTGGCTTTAACTGCTTTGTTGCAGTGATGATCACTATCATCAATGAAAGGGAATAAGGTAATTGAAGAGATCGACTCCCAATCAGGGCCGAAGAGGATGCATTCTTTTAGTGATTTATATACTCCAAGTTGAGTCCTTATCCATTTCACCTCATCGATAAATCTCTTGAGATGGCTACGGAAAGCAAGATTTTCATTTAATTTTCTGTAGCAAGCAAGGAACGATGCTTGCTGCCTGAAGAGACTAGCAAATGATTTGGTAGCTTCTTCTTCAAACTCAACTATCACCCCTAATTGCTCTAAACAAACTATTGAAATTAAGCAGGATTCCATAGTTCGGATCCTCTCAGGACAGGTGTTCCGAGCCTCAAAAAACACGACAGGATTTGAACAGCACAAGATATCTATTTCCTGGAAACTGCAATTCCTAGTTCCAATCAATCATCCAAGAGATATCACTATTATGCTGCTTCTTGTTGATTTGCATAAGACTTCCAGTTACACGAGAATACTCAGAACTTGGAACTTCACCTAGCTTTCCAACTCTACTTTCATAATAAGTAACAAGTTCAAACCTATTTAAGAAATATATAAAAAAAATGTTAATTGCCAGTCATTTTGTCAAATTTATTTAGAAACCAATAGCAAAAGTTTATACCAGAAAGCCAAACACTGGAATGTTTCATACTTCCCATAAATCTCTTGGATTTATTTTTTAATTGTCTTTGAGTCAGAGCAATCATTCCTTTCATGGACCCGACACAATTTCAAAGTCATTGCATTAGTAATATAATTTGTGGTCTGAAGTGACAACGAAGCGCAGCCAATGTTGTAAAAATGGGAATAGTAGGTTCTTAATTAATTAATTGGGGTAAAAAAATCGTTAGTCGGGGTAAAAAAATCGTTTGACCAAATTAATCGGTCAAAATCGGTTAAAATGGGTCAAAGTTTTGTTTGCAGACTTTTTTTAAAACTCAAATTTCTACCAAAAACTACGTCGTTTGATTATTTTATTATTTGAACTTATTATTAATTATTATGGATAGACTTTGGGTACTTTTATTTAATTAGTATTTAATTGTTAATTTTTTATGAAATTTTGTTTGACTAGTATAATAGATAGAATTTGGAAATTTTAAAAAATCTCTTGCAATCTAGGTAAGCCGACTACTCGTTAATTGCCAGTAGCGACTTCTGCAATATTAAGTTGCTGCTTCACTTCCAACTTGTAGTTGCAATTAGTAATTGAAGGATTAGTACCTCTCTGAGATGTCTTTTGGTTTCAGAATCAATAGGAACAGTTTTGTAGAACCCTAAGCACATTTTCATGCGGCAGCAGCATAATCACCAAAACCTGTAATTTTTCCAACTTTTCGACAAAATATAGTGCAATTATTGTTGAATTGTGTAGTTCAAGCTGGAACAAAGGCATCAGCTGGCAAGACAAAACTTCCAAGAAGCCAGTAAATCAGAGAAGGAGTTAATCAGAAGTCAAAGTCAACATAATTAGTTTTAATTCTGTTAGTAGAGCAGTTAGTTTGTTAAGATAGTTAAATTGTATCTTAACTTTATTACTTGTATAAATATGGTTGTACAGATATCTTTTTCATTAATTAGAGAAAACGCAGATTACCAAAACATCTTTTCTTTCTTCATTTCTCTTTTCTTCTTCGTTGTTCTTATTCAAGAACTTAGGGTTTCATTTCTTAATCAGATTTCAGTTTGTAACATGGTATCAGAGCAATTCTGAATTCTGATTATTGTTTCTTGTTCGTAATTCATCCAATCAAGCTAATCTGTGAATGATTTATTCGAATTTTTCCTTTGTTAAGTATTCCCGTTTCTTGATTTTCATAATGTCTTCCTCAATTCCTTCTGTGAATGTAAATTCATTTCCAGTGATGACAATGGAAGCAGTAAGTCCTTTGTACTTACATCCAAGTGAAAGTCCATCAAGTATTTTGGTGCAACCGCTGCTGAATTCAAACAACTACCATCCATGGAGTTTATCTGTATTGCTTGCTTTATCTTGCAAGAACAAAGAAGGCTTCATCACTGGTAATCTTGAAGTTCCATCTGCTACAGATCCTAAATTTGCCCTGTGGAAATAGTCTGATAACATGGTAAAATCTTGTTTCCTTCTTGTTGCAAAAACTTGGGACATGACCAAAAAAATATCATTCGATTGATATAAAGAAAACAGAAATACCTAAACATGATTGAACACACTCCGAACATATAAATCAATGGCAAAAGTGAACTGCGGGATCACATTAACTCTGTGCCACTAACACTGGATACCGATAGAAGATTGGTTCTATCACTACGGTTGTATATGGGGGTGGAAGATAAGGAATCATCACTTTACTTTGATCTAAATTGACCATAATGGCAAGCCTGCAAATGTCTTGCCTGGGAAAAGTTACTAGAGAAAACTTACACTTAGTCTAAACCAGGGAGATCACTTATCTTCAATGATGTATGAAGCCATCAAAGCGAGTACAGATTATCATTTACTCAAATCAACATGCATTTTGTCATTATGTCAGTGAAATTAATGAGAAATTCAATGAAACCAAAAAGCAGATGGTTGGAACTGTACATTCAGTTTCACCTTCTTGCAAGAGGTGAATACCTCTCCAAGTCATCAGACTCCGTTTTTTTCACACCACAACTACTTAAACCACTGGAATGGGTCCCAAGAGAAAGGAATCTTTTCATTAGAATACGGGGGTTGAGCCACCAGTTCAAGACCATTTTTAATCCGTGACAAACATGAGATTTTAGAAATCAATTGCAACAGTGTGGAGAGAGAGCAGAAAATTGAACTCAGCAACTATAAGATTGGACTTACCAAAGAAGAATGAGAAGGTGAAGGAGAAATTTTGTATGGATTCACATCAAATCTCCAGGGCGCCAACTGGTAATGGGATTCCTTCAGCTTTGCCTATGTCAACTTGAAATAAGCACCCGATCCATGAAAAATTCCATCAGTAAGCAAACAAGTGATATATCCAGATCAGATTTTGAACAAATTATCCAAGTGCTCTAACACCAATTACAACACTACTCTGTGACAAGAAGTTTCTCTTGCATATGTCTGAATAATACCTGAAGGAGCAGGTTTATCAGGAGTAAAATATCCCGCAAAACAATCATTTACAAAAGCAAATCAAGAATGATATCATAAATAGGTCTAGTTTGCAACAGTTAGCTTGCGTTTCCTCGTGCATGTGTAGCACCAAATACTATAATAAACACCAATACACCATTAAAGGGTTCTTTTTTAGGGATTCATGAAAATGAAGAATTTATAAATGTACACCATTGGGGATGCTATGTTCATAGAACTTCTATGTGGTATAAGCACAATTGATCCCTTAGCCACTTATAAAACACTCCCATGTAAACCTTCCGGCAACTAGAACCAGAGAAAAATCCCCTTGGTGTTGATATTATATGGTTCTGAAGTATTTATACTCTTACATGTACCAGTTCAGCACAAGGTGGATTACAAGAGGCAAAAGCAAACATATCAGAACAAAGGCTCTGCTTTTGTAAGCAGCAATTACTCGTGCTAAAAGATGATTTTATTGTTACAAGTGTTGTCAATCGCGGATAGCGGATCATTGCGGACGCTATAACAACTTATAATAGACACAATAAAATAATGCAAAATATATATTAAACACTGCATAATTTGAATAAAAAGAAAAAACAACATCATGAATCAAACAAAAAACTCAAAAGTCATTAACCAGCCATTAACTATGATATCTCGTAAGTCATAACTCATAACATACCAAGAATGCATAACTCAAAGGTCTCACAATATGATGACAAATACGATAACAAAAATAGACAAAAAAGACGAGCCAATAAATCTAATCATCCTCTCCCGCTTCCTCCCCTCATCTTCAATATACTCATCCTCCTTGTTAGCAGTAGAGGAAAAAAATCAGATACTAAAAAAATCAAACAGTGATGGAGAAAAAATAAAAGAGAGAGAAAAATGAGAAGGACGATGGAGAAAAAAGACAAAGAAGAGAGAAGAGAGAAGAGAGGCAGAAGAAGGAAGAAGGGATGTACCTGATATTGCAGAGACGACAAGAAAATAAAGACGGATTACGTTGATTGTTTATTGGGATTAGGTAAATATAATATAAGAGGAAAATAATCACATGGGTAGCCAAAAAGCAACCCAAACCCGTTTTAAAAAAAAGGCTAATATTCCGCTATGCCCGCCATGAAACTTCGTAACGTACCGCCATAACCCCCGTGAAACGCTGAATGGCTGGCAACGCCATATTAGAGCGTTACGAGCATTGCGTGTAGCGGTGACCACCGAATCTGCCACGTCATTGTTGGAGAAATTAGTTTTCTAAAGTGTAATTACAGTGTCGTGAGGACATTTTTGAGCCAATATTATTATATGTTACACCGCTCGATTTTGAATGTTATTGAGATTATCACGAAGTCGGTTGCGCAAGCTTCGCGATGATATATAACATGTGAGAAAATAAATTAATGGTGTGAATGATAAATTGGTATAAAGTGGGGAGATGAAATGTGGTAAATGGGTTTTAAACCCACATCCCACATGAGAAACTCATGGAAGTGGAAATCACTTTATAAGGAAAAGTGGATCACCCGAGTTTAAATTGTGTTACTTGTATTATGCCCCATGTGAGAACCTCGCGCAGGGGGTGCAAACGGAAGGTCTGCGGATACCAAATTAGTGCGTACACGAATGACGGACCAAAACTAGCCACAGTTTTGCTACTGGTTCGAATTTTGAATTTTCGTTAACAATGAGAATACTGAGAGTAATACATGTGGACTGTCTGTAACAGTCTGTGTTTTATGGCAGTGTAATGGCTGGACTGTTACAGCTTCTGCAGTTCATTTCAAATGAATATGACTGACTGTAACAGCCAACATTATACTTGTGTTATGGCTGAGTAGTTACAAGGCTAGTTTGGTAGCCTATAAAAGACAGCTCTGGGTAGCCATAAATGCTATCCCAAAATTCTCATATCTTCCTCTGCATTATGCACTTCATATCATGGTGTCCAAAGAGTTCTTCTGTTAAAATAAGGTTCGAATGTGCTGTTTTCTTTCTGCTTCAGAAAATCACCGAGTTTGGGCGTTGTACCTTGTAGTTCAGTGTTTAAGAGTACCAGAAGCTGATAAAAAGGCAGGACATATTGAACTTAAGGGGAAGCGGTATACTGCTGTCTCGTCAAGGGGTAAATCTATAACCGGTTGAGGTTCTGAGTATTATTTTTCCTCTTTACTGTATTATTCTGCTGTAATAATCAGTACATGTTTTCTATTCAGATTATTTAATTTTTCTGTTCAGAAATTATAAAAACAGTGGAGAAAAAGATTAAAAACCAACAGCCATGGCTGCCATTTGACATGGATTAATTGCCATTTGGGTCCCCAACATATTTGCGCGCAGCCAATTTCATCCTTTTTCTTTTTTTTTAACTTTTTCGGTCATCAATTTATTTTCAAACAGCCACTTTCATCCCTTTAAACTTTTTTTCAGCCACTTTCATCCCCAATATATTTTCAAACTGCCATCTTCATCCCCAATATATTTTCTAAGCTACTTTCATCTCAAAAATTTTCAAACGACCACTTTAAAAAGGATGAAAGTGGTCGTTTGAAAATATATTGGGGATGAAAGTGGCTGCTAGAAAATATATTGGGGATGAAAATGGCTGGAAAAAGTTAAAAAGGATGAAAGTGGCTGTTTGAAAATATATTGGGGATGTGAAAAGTTAAAAAAAAAAAGAAAAAGGATGAAATTGGCTGCGCGCAAATATGTTGGGGACCCAAATGGCAATTAATCCCATTTGACAACACTAATTGCTAGAAAACTTTAAAATTTGCTTTCTGAATATAGACCAAGAAATTCACATGCTTACGTAATTGAAGCAGAACTAGTTTCCAAAACATCCTTGTATGGTGATTGAAGCAAAGTGCAATGACTTTAAATTTGTCCAACAGATAGAAGGAAAAACATGCAGGCAAACTATCAAGAGAAAAATGCACTGATGGAAAGCATCAAATGATAGCCTGTACTTGAAGTTAACAACAGTGTAAGAAAATGGTTGTTCACAATTAAATAATGATATTAATAAGCAAATCCTACCTTGACATTGCAGGCGATTGACTGGGCATCAGCTACAGTTGGCTCAAACGAATACTCAGTGAGTAGAGGCATTAAGGATGATATAAAAATTGATCATTCTTGTTGTGCAGACTGCATAACCAAAGAGTAGTGGAAAGAAACTAGTCATTCTGAAGTGAAGAAATTCCAGTCATGCTGAGCAACTATCATGTAACCAACCTAACAATGAACAACCTATGCATCGATAAAAGGGAAAACAAGAGACAAAAGGGAGAATGAAATAATATAAAACTCAGCATTAGGCGAGGTCCTAGACTATATGATATGAGTAGTAAATACATTCATTAAGGCAAATAAGCACAGTAATAGTGCCCTAATTTTGTGACCTCGATCCGAAAAAGAGAAAAAAAACTTAGACCTCATCAAGAGCACCTTCTTCAAGATGGAACTTGAAATTGACTTCTGGCATCGTGTTTGGTCTATCGTATTTGGTCTATGATATTGTTATATTTGATGTTTTAATGTAGTTGTAGTTTATTGTTCTTGATTTAGTTTATTATATATTGTTATATTAATATATTTTTGCATGTATATTTTGGTGATGTAAAGGCCATCATAGTGGCCGCCATAACCTTCTACCTGATCCACTATTTTTCTATAGCGGTTCTTTGGCTTCCCATCGTAAACCGCCATGCGCCATCTATAACACTGCTAGAACCACATTAATGGTTTAGAATCCAGTACCAACTGCAGGAACAAGATTGCATTGCATCCTGTTATGAAGATGAATAATAAGTAGAAGAATATGTTCTGAGGGAGAATCGAACTTGGGTTGCTTGGGGGAGGGATTAAATGAATTCGCGGGTCTTCAATCGGATCCAGATGAATTGGAGCCCCGGGTCAACTGCCTATAAATAGGAGAATCAGAGATATTTTTAGTATGTTTTTTAATATACTTTTAGGCGGTTTCTTTCTCTCATTCTTCCACATTCTGCCCTAGAAATCCCTAGGCTAATTGATCCAGAATCTTGATCAATTGAGCTTGTTTCTTCCCTTCCTAGTCTAAACTTGTAATACAGTTCTGAAATAAAAAAAAATTCGTGATTGTTATCTCTTGACATAATAATTTTGGTATCAAAGTAGGAATTTTCTCTAATTCAATGGTAGTAACAAGGAATCAGCAGATCGAAGCATCGCATCAACCGTCGCAAGCTATTCTTCCTACGCCGGCCTCAATAGAAATGTGAATTATGCTGGAGCAGCTATCGCAAAGGTTGGTTGAGGTGTAGAGTTCAAACTCTCGAATTAACTCTCAATTCGATGAACTGCGAACCGCTTTTGCTAGTGTTAGTATGGAAATGACTGTAAATAGGGAAGAAACTGATGAGAAAATAGACTTGATCATTGAACAATTGTCCAAAATGAATCATAGTGTTAAAGAAAAGGCAACAGAATGAGAGCCTAGTAGGAATAATGTGAATTCACCTATAATTAGACATTTGAGGTCTGATTATGATTATGGCAGGGAGATGAATGGGAATCAAGGTAATGGAATGTTTCTAGAACCTAGATTTGACTATTGAGGTATTGATATGGGTGGATTCAAGTTGCCTAAGCTTGAATTCCCCAAATTTGATGGAACTAACCCTAGAGAATGGCTTATTATGGCTGAACAATACTTCAAGGTTCATAGAATAAATGATCCTCAGAAGTTAGACATAACCTTAATGTACTTTAGGGGAGAAGCCTGCCTATGGGGACATAGTTATGTTACTGAGCATGGAGCTCAGAACTGGCTTCATTTTGTGGCAGCACTCTATTCCAGATTTGACACTAATTCAATTATTGGCACAGTATATGACTTCACTAAGCTCAAACAAACCTCAGATGTTCAATCATACATGAGGAAGTTTGAGGAGCTTAAGTCCATATTTGTCACCACAGTAACAAGAGCTACTCCTGAGTATTATATAGCCTTGTTTCTGAGTGGACTCAGAAGAGATTAGAGAAGTGGCGCATATGCACGCACAAACCTTCTTCTCTACCCACGCCCCAAGGCCCCCACCTCCTGATCCAACAGGAATTGTGGAGAATGTTAATCAAGGTGACCCAATGGCTCGATTGGTGGGAGGCCTTGTCTTAGCCCACTGCAAGAAGTCACCCCCACATTGGTGAAACTTCCACACTGCGGCTGTCAAGATTTGAACTTGCACCCTCTTACACAATCTGCCACCCCCGAACCAACTGGGCTACCCTTGCGGATTTTCTCACTTCTTCTACTAAGGATGCATTTGTGCACAACTCTCGGCACATTTTCCAACCTAAATTTTTACTTTAGGTACCACATCTTCTCTTACAAACAATTCATTTTTCAATCGTTAAGACGGAAATTCTCAAACAAAAAACCCTAAGTCTCAATCATATGGATTTACTTCCAATTGATGTTGGGGTGTTCTAGCTCGTCTTAGCCACTTTCACCCGAGAGGAGATGTGGGAAACTGCAAGTGGTTAAGACGCTTGAGTGGATTATTTAAAGCTTTGAGTTTCTTAGCCTCCTTGAATTGAAAGATCCCATACACTTTCCTCCCAAACCCGAGCCGCAATAGAGTGATATTCCTCGTGCTTTTAACAAATATTAAGGAGTTTGAATGACTTGACTTAAGAATTCTCATTCCACCCCTACTGCACAATGCAAAGTAAGTGATCAAATAAACAACCCGATGGCAATAATTTGACGAAGTAGGTCTATCATCTTAAAAAAGAGCTTTAGTGTCATAACACGGTCAAGTTTAGACCAAACAGTAGTGTTTCTCCAATTATAGAAGCAACATGAGAGGGAAGGTCATTCATCCCCAAAGTGCCACAACACGCCTTGAAATCTCTCCTTTCATAGTTTGAGAAGACCGTTTCACTCTTCTTTTTGTTAGGTTTCAAATAAGTGTTTAAATCCCGCATAATAAGCCACGCTCAAGAAGATTAGCTCCATAATTACAAAATGTATCCATAATTATGATCTCTAAATCAGTAATTTCTCCCACCAAGGCGGTGTCTTTTTGTTCCTCAGACACAAGGCAACCAACAAGGAGAACTTCTCAGTCAATAAGTATAGTCACCTTTTCGATTTCCAATAGAGCGTGTAGAAGTGTACAAATTCCTCAGTAACTTCTTGTTGTGTTGAGGTGCTTTGTCCATCGGCATCCATTAAGGATGTAATGTATTTCTTCTTAGCATTCCTCTTCATCATAGAACAAAAGTACGTTGTGCATCTATCGCTCTCTACCATATACTAGCAATGAGCAAGTTGAGAATAAACTAACTCCCGACTTCCATGTGGTTGTAAGTACTCTTTCTTGCCTACCTCGCCCATTTTGCTAAGTCTTTGCCCTTAGTTTACCAGCAAGATCCATTGGACATCTTCAAGCTCCTCTTTTGCTCTAGAACTCCAGGAAGATATGTGAGAGAACTTATTTGCATTGAAGAGTCGTATTGGCTTCTTAAACCTTTTAAGTTAATTGCAAAGTTGAAATTGAGTCGTTTTTATCCACGCCCCTAAGAGTCATCAATGATAGATAAGAAACTAGAATGATCGGCCCACATATTGAAAAAACTTGAACGATTATCTTCCTTTCACACACACACACACACACACACACACACACACACACACACACACTTCACATAAATCTCCGGTACAAACTCTATAACTACTGCTAACAGTGCCTAAATATATACCCGTTAGAGAGGGCAACACTTGTCATATCATACTTTTGGTCCGAGAATTATTCCCCTCGAACAAAGGGCTAGAGTTGAGGATATATCTCGTTATGTCATTGCACACGTAGGAGAGCTCCGTAACAACGGTTAGCAGACCCTAACTATTGCATCTGTCAGGGAAGGACCAAACATATCATAACATATTTACCCAGGTTCAGCGGAAAGGAATAGTGGCGGAGCCACCTCACTCCGATCGCACCTAGCGCCGGTTGGTGGAGCTATAACCTTACTTGTTCCTGATCCGACTGACAAGGAAGATCTATCTATGAAATGACGACCAATATTGCGACTTAATCAACCTGCCATTGTCTTCATTATGGGATTTTGTCTTTAATCTTTAAGGAGAAGAAACTAATCCTAAAAAGATAAACCTAGAAAAACATATGTCCTAAATTCAAATAGAAAGAGGGGATTCTTGCCGAGGGGAAGGAAAAAAAAGTAATAATTGTTTGGAATGTTTTGAAAGGTGGGGGTGGGGTGGGAGTGACGGAAATGTAACTAGTGGTGAAGACGGTGGGGTGGAGGAGAGGTTGATGAAGAAGAGAGAGTGATAGTAAGGGAGGGGTCAACTGAAAAAAGAAAAATAATTCAGGCACTCATATGATACAATAAAATAGTTTTGAGAGTTATTTAGAATTAATTGTGATTTTATCTCTGTTTTGACTAAATTACCCCTCAACATCGCTTTATAATCGCCGGAATCCGCAAATTTTGGAAAGTTATAAATAAAATGTGAGCATAATGCGATCACAAAGTAAATTTTAGGCCAGATCAGAAATTCATAAAATGTACAATGACAAAAAAGACTAATTCTTCATATGAAAATATATTAATTAATTAATTATTAAATTTATTCATTGAAATCTGGATCTCTCCCTGCTATCCTGTTTTCAAAATATAATTTGAACATACATTCTTCTTTTTCTCTCGAACTATATTTTGCTTTTTTTTTTTTTTTTTGAAACCCGTCTAGGCAGTTGCCCCATGAAGGGGAGAGAGAACTGCCTCACAGGAGGAGGAGATAGCCTAGAAAGGGAGACATTTTAAGCTTGCCCCATGTATGGAGGAGAGTGTTGAACTCGGGACCTCTCGGTCACGAGTCGAGGAAATCTTACTCTTTTAAGTTATAAAAAAAAAAAAAAAAGGCCGAAAGAGAGACAGACGCCAAAGCTTTCTGCTATCATTTGAAAACCACCACTTCATAATCTCCACGGAGGAAGCCCCAATACTTATTCAGCATATGGTCTGTTGGAATCACACCTTTCCACTTCCCTGACAGAATATTGCATATGCATCAGCCGCATACCTGTCCATCAAACATAGAAATATTGTGAAGGGCATTTTGCGATACAGTTATTTGATTTCGTCGATTAAATAACAAGAAATGTTGAGATGAAAGCAAAGAACAATTGTAATAGCATGTGTTGTAAGCCTCAACTAATGGGTTTTTTTTTTTTGTCCAATGAAAACCATAACCGTTTTACTAGAAACAAATAACAAATATAGTAGTTAAGAGAAAATCAAATCCCAGTAATTTACATTCTGCAACAGTGTGCAGAACCATTCCCTGCTACCTAATTGTAAAAAAGTACAATAGTGAAGAAGGAAAAAAATAAGATCACTAGCTTCAAGAACATAAAACTATTGCCATTGAAAAACAAACTAACACCTTAAACTACGCTCTATGCCTTTTTCAAGTAATCCCGCACTAATAGAAAATCATATCGTATCTTATTATGCCATTAAAAACTGAAACAATCATTTGCTTCATCTCTTTGTTATTGAAACAAGTTTAGCAGGGGGTGTAAGAAAATCCGATCTTTTGGATTACATGTGATGTACTTGCAGATCCAGAAGAGTCAGCCGATCCAACATATAAAATCATAGATGCCAACTTATCAACAGTCTCATATAATTTATATATAAAAATAATTTATTTCACGAAACAGTGGGAAAAGTACGTTGGATTCCCCCTTCACGTCCGAAAGAATGTTGGGGTTTTATCAGAACCTAAAATGCGCGCAGCGGAAATAATAAGTCAATAATGTAAATACTGAACAGAAGAAGAAGAATAAAGTCACCGAGAATTTTTTCAACGTGGAAAGCCTCTTTGAATTAGAGGGAAAAAACCACGGGACAGTCTCCAAAAAGTATTTCACTATGTGGTAAATTGAATAACTCACACTTACTAAATTTTTCTCTCCCCGGATATAATTCCGGTACCTCACAATTCTACCACTCAAGTATCCTCAAAAGGAATACTAATCTCCCACACTCAAAACAGGTGTGACCTCACCGAGAAAAAACTCTCTTTTTCTCCAGAGCATACAACTCTTGTTGCTCTCAATTTGGTGTTATTCTTTAGCTCAAGAATGAGCTCCTTTTATAAAGAAAGCTTGGAGACAATCTCCACAAAAGATGGTGGCCCAAATGGATTACTTGATCAAATTGCCAACATGCTTGCTTGATCAAATTGCCAACTTGCTTGCTTGATCAACTTGCCAACTTGGTTTACTTAATCAAATTGTCAACTTGCTTAAGTAATTGACCAACTTGGTTTAAGTAATCAAGTTGCTTAAGTAATTTTCCAGCCAACCAATGGTTATTGAGCTGAATTTCTGACAATCTCCCCCTTTAGCTCAAATAGGGGAATTACTCCAGTAATAGTCAACATTAGTCCATGCCAGCCAAGCAGACACACAGCTCGAAATTTCCTCGAGGAACATGCTTTGTCAGCATATCAACAGCGTTCTTGTCAGTGTGAATCTTCTTCAACTAGAACAGCTTCTCCTCCACAGCATCACGTAATCAGTGATATCTGATATCTATATGCTTTGTACGCGAATGGTACATAGCATTCTTACTCAAGTTCAGGGCACTCTGACTATCACAGAAAATTTCAGAACCATTCTGTTTCATTCCCAATTGTTGAAAGAATCTCATCAACAAGAGAATCTTTTTCCCTGCTTCAGCAGCAGCAATATACTCAGCTTCAGTTGTTGATAAGGCAACACACTTCTGCAACTTTGATTGCCATGAGATGGCTCCTCCTGCAAAAGTAAATAAGTATCCTGACGTAGATTTCCTACGATCCAGGTCTCCAGCCATATTTGCATCTGTATATCTTTTCAGAATAGGTTCTCCTCCTCCAAAACATAAGCACATTTTGGAACTACTCGTAGGTACTTTAAGATCCATTTGACAGCTTCCCAATGATCTTTTCCTGGATTTGAGAGAAACCTGCTAACCACTCCGACTGCTTGAGCAATATCTGGTCGGGTACACACCATTGCATACATTAAACTTCCAACTGCAGACGAATAAGGAACTTTTGACATGGCTTCCTTTCCTTCAGGTGTAGTTGGGCAACTTTTCTTACTAAGTTTGAAATGGTTGGCCAATGGTGTACTAACTGGTTTAGCATTCATCATAGAAAATCTCTGCAAGACCCGCTCCACATATTTTTTTTGATATAACCAGAGTTTCCTGGCTTTCCTATCTCTCCGGATCTGCAATCCAAGAATTTGTCTTGCTTGGCCTAAATCTTTCATGTCGAAAGACATAGACAACTCCTTGAAATCCTCGATCAGTTGCTTGTCCTGACCTACGATCAACATATCATCTACATACAACAACAGAATAATGAACTTACCCCCGAGAAATTGTTTGATGTACACACAATGATCTGTGTCAGTTTTGGTATACTTGTGACTCGTCATGAAAGAGTCAAATTTCTTATACCATTGCCGAGGAGCTTGCTTCAGTCCATATAGACTTTTGTTCAACTTGCAGACCATCTGCTCATTCCCTTTGGCAACAAATCCTTCTGGCTGTTCCATGTAGATTTCTTCCTCCAAATCACCATGGAGAAATGCTGTCTTGACATCAAGTTGCTCTAGTTCAAGATCGATACTGGCCACCATTCCCAGTATTACTCGGATTGAACTCATTTTCACTATTGGTGAGAAAATTTCGTCAAAGTCGATCCCATTCTTTTGAGCAAACCCTTTGACCACCAGTCGCGCTTTGTGTTTCAACAACTTGTCATCGTCTTTCTTCAGCTTGAACACCCATTTGTTCTTGAGTGCTCTCCTTCCTTTAGGAAGTTCCACCAAATCATAGGTGTTTTTCTGATGCAGGGAATTCATTTCTTCCTGCATAGCTTTAACCCATGAGTCTTTGTCATTTGAAGACTGGACCTCTTGAAAATCCTCCGGCTCCCCCTCATCAGTAATCAGAACATAATCCTACTCCGGATATCTTGTAGATGGCTTGAGTGGTCTGGTAGTTCTCCTCGGTTGAGGTTCTACTTGCTGTGACGACTCTTCTTCTTGTATCTGCTACCCCTGCTCAGCACCTGGTGGAATGTCATCATCTACATTTGGCACTTCTTGCTCTAAATCTTGGGCTTCCTCTCCTTCAGTGGCATCTCTGAATGGAGTACCCATTGGCATTTGATTGCCAATATCCGTCTCAACAGCTTTCCTGGATTCCTGACTTATCTCCAAAGTCTCTTATCCCTTCATGTTCAAAGAACACTACATCTCTGCTTCTGACTGTCATTTTCAACTTTGGATCCCAGAGTCTATAACCAAATTCCTCATTACCGTATCCAACAAAGATACAGGGAATTGCCTTGCCATCCAGTTTCAATCTCTGTTCATTTGGGACATGCATGAAAGCTTTGCAGCCAAATGGTATCCTATATCCTTTCCCGTCCAAACCTTCTCTGGTATTTCAAATTTCAAAAGAACTGATGGTGACCTGCTTATCAGATAGACCGCCGTATTCACAACTTCTCCCCAGAATGATTTTGACAGATTTGCCATTCTGAACATACATCGAACCTTCTCGACAATTGTCCGGTTAATCCTTTCTGCAACTCCATTTTGTTGTGGAGTACCAGGAACTGTCTTCTCATGGCTGTTGCAATACACCTTGAACTCCAGGGATGTGTATTCTCCGCCATTGTCACTCCGTAGACATTTCAGCTGCAATCCGGTCTCTCTTTCCACCATCGCATGAAACTGCTTGAAGTATTTGAATACTTCATCTTTTGAGCGTAACAAATACACCCAAGTTTTCCTAGTGGCATCATCAATAAATGTTAGAAAATATTTATTACCTCCAACCGACTCTACCTCCATTGGACCGCAAACATCAGAGTGCACTACAACAAAAAAGGTCTATTGCGACGTTTGTCATATGTCGCAATAAGCCAAAAAAATGTCGGTATATATCTATACCAACATTTATTACAAATGTCGCGTAAACGTCGCATTTGTCTGTGTCGTTATGGTTTTTTACGACATTTGTTACAAGCGGCGGTACCTATCAATTACGACATTTGTTGCGTCGTTTTAAAGTGTTTCAAAAGGTATTTTTTCCAACATTTCTGAATAATCGCAACAAATCGTCTATTCCGACGTTTGTAAATATTGTGAATAAGTAATTTTTTCCGACATTTTTAAATAGTCGCAACAAAATATGTATCCCGATATTCGTAAATTTGGAAACTAGGATAGCCGAACTGAGCTAGGCCGAGTCGGAGCCCGACAAATCGAGCCGTGAGTCTAGTTATCTTTGAATAATCGGAGCCAAAGCCTAGAGACAAGTCGAGCCGTCGAGTCTAGCTAGCTTTGAATAATATATAATAAACTTTCTTCATATTCAAAGATATGGGAATTGAACATGCGACCTCCTGCATGTATGTCGTGCAATTTCCCTCTGAGCTAAATGATCATTTGTTATTTGTTTCTCCTCCTATTATATTTATTATAATAGAATTTGGATTTTGAATTTTGTACCTTTGTGTTTCGATTTGAGTCTAGCTAGCTTTGAATAATATATAATAAACTTTCTTCATATTCAAAGATGTGGGAATTGAACATGCGACCTCCTGCATGTATGTCGTGCAATTTCCCTCTGAGCTAAATGATCATTTGTTATTTGTTTCTCCTCCTATTATATTTATTATAATAGAATTTGGATTTTGAATTTTGTACCTTTGTGTTTCGATTTTTTATGAATCAAATTAAAATTAATACACTCTCATTAAATTTTAATAATTAAATGTCTTTAATTTTTCTTTAAAAAATATATTTCCTAAACATAATCTTTGTATTTGTGTTTGTTTGAAAATGTAACGAGATCTAACGACATAATATATAAATATCGCTATATGAGTAGCAAAAAATAACAATTTATAACATGTAATGTAAATGTCACGAACTAACATCAAATTGTCTGTAAGAATAAAAAATACTATAACTGTCTTTATGAAACGTCGTATAAAATCCAAATATAGCAACATTTGTATGAAATGTCACATGATTTAATGTTATTGTATATAAATGTCGTTATATGAGTCGCAAAAAGTAACAATTTATAACTGCATTTAATGTACACGTCGCTAACTAACATCAAAATGTCGATTTTATCAATAATTATTATAACTGACGCTATGAAACATCGTATAAAATTCAAATTTAGCGATGTTTGTCTGAAAAGTCACAAGATCTAATGACATAATATATAAATGTCGCTATATGAGTCACTAAAAGTAACAATTTATAACAACATTTAATGTAAATGTCGCTAACCAACATCAAAACGTCGGTATGAACAACAATTACTATAATTGACGCTATGAAACGTCGTATAAAATCCAAATATTGCAACGTTTGCAAAAAGTGTTTCTTTAACTTACTCTTTTTGGTTTTAAGCGACGTTTGATAAAAACGTTGGTACAAAAACGCCACAAAAATGTATTTTTGTTGTAGTGGTGTATCAACTCCAACTTCTTTGTCCTCCGTCTCAAATTGCTCTGAAATGAGACCCGGTGATGCTTCCCATATAAACAGTGTTCACAAGGGTTCAGTGTTTCACTTTTGGCCATTGGAATGAGGGACTGTTTCTGTTGGAGTACATTTAATCTAAGGTGCGCCAATTCGATTGGGCCGGGCCGGACTTCGGGCCGGGCCGGGATTGGGCCCTTAATCGGGTTGGGCCGACCAATATGATTGGGTCGACCAACCCATTTGGATCAATCAATTCGATTGGGTTTCGGGCCGGGATTGGATTGGGCCCTTAATCGGGTTGGGCCGACCAATATGATTGGGCCGACCGACCTTATGGCTGGATTATTGATATAATTTCAGCTCTCTCAAATGGTGGTTAAAGTGGTGGAGAACATGGAGGAGTGGTTTCCTCCATGATCTCCCACTTCCCCCACTTTCTCTCCCCACTCTCTCTTGATAGACTAGGAGAAAATACAGATTTTCTCTAGCATTCTAATCAGTTTTTCCAGCCTTTGAAGCTTAGTGAAAAGAGAGAATATTGAGAGTTTTAGAGAGAAAAGAAAAGATAGATTTCTAGACTTGTTTTCTAGCTTTTTGCTAATAGAAAAGAAGTTAGAAATCTTGTATCTTGTTCTTCTAAAAGGTCAGAGATACATACTCCATTGAAGAGTGTCTTCAAAGCTTCTACAAAGCGTTGGCTAGCACCAAGCAGTAGAAGACCATCCCCGGAAGATCGAGTGGATACTGGGAGAGACGGAGCCTGCATTGTGGTGTTCCGTTCGTTACAACAAACCGCTGAAAGCGTTTCAGCCATTTTAGCATCCATATAAGGTAAAACACTATCCCATAGTCGTAGGTACTTACTCGTGAAAGATCCTGATAGAGGCGGGTCAAAGTTATTTCCGCTGCGCTTATGTGTATGACCCGGTTATTCCTCTAACAGTGGTATCAGAGCCAGGTTACGAGTACCCTATAGACTTTTTGTGTTATAGTGTTTAAATATAGATTATGAATCTATGTTATGCATGCCTTAGGATTGCTAGAAATGTTGTAAATCATGTATGACATGCTTTTCCAGCTTTTTGTATGTATATCTGTTGAGAATTTCCAGTTTTGAAGTCATTCAAAAGATGGAAAAACTCTCAGATTCTAGACCAAGGCAAGTTAGTAGCTTTTGGTACTTGGTTCGGATCAACCGAGAGGGTGTTCGGTCGAACCGAATTGGTCTTCGGTCGACCGAAGTGCCTGTTTGGTCAACCGAGGTACTCTCAGTACTTTTTCGGTCGACCGAAGTGCCTGTTTAGTCGACCGAGGTACTCTCAGTACTTTTTCGGTCGACCGAACTTGATGGCCGGTCAACCGAACCCAGGCAGATTATGAAATGTTCATTTTACTGTTTTGTTCATTTTTTCATAAAGTGTTATGTTAATTGAGCATGATGCATAGTAGTCTCCCTTTACCCTCGTTGGTTATTTTATAATACGATCTCGCGTATCGTGCCTATTTTAATATTCAAAAGTTGTAATTTTACTCTCATTAAATCCCTCGAATGTTAACTCGAGGTTTCTTAGAAATTTTGTAATTCTAGATTAGGAGAAGGTACAACTAAGATGTTGAAGATTTGGAGGCAACCAACTGAAGGTCAAGACGGTGTAGAATAGATGTTTTTCATTTTACACCCTTAGATTGACTTCACGGTTTTTCCATTGGCTTGGAAAAACCGAATAGGATATGGCGATTACTATTGCATTTTTATTTTATGTATTGGATGCATATGTATATAAGCATAAATCTGTTTTCATTTATGCTTTTTCAGGTGAGATTGTTAAAAACAAAAATCCCTCATTTAAAATATTAATTAGTGCCTTCCCTAAGTTTGGCCCTCGTCAAGGCCTAGATCGACATAAGTATGGGACATGCCAAAGTCGTGCATACATGTCTATCCGGGTAGGCGCGAAGGATAAGTTGTGATATCCGCCGGCTAAAACTTAGGGTCCTAGTTAACTCGGATAATCTCAATAAATGGATTGAGGATCTAGAGGCAAAAGAGTTGAGAAAAGTGTATAATGATACGCTTGAATAAATGTTATTCACTCAACTAACCAAGAATTACATAATTTGATGTAATTGGCAAACGTTGCCTACCTAAATAACTAAGTTTTGGGCGATCAGCCAAAGCTGACTCAGAACGAGGTGAAATATGGATCTTGGCCCGCTAGAAAGTTAACGAACTTTCCGAGTTGATATTGAGGGTTATTCACTCGAAGAAAATAGTGGGAGAAATCATTAAAAAGATAAAGACCTAATAATGATTTTTAATCGGTACTTACTTTTGTATATGCATATTTTTGTTGTAGAAAATGGCAAATTCAAACCAAACACTATCACTGCGTTCTGTCCTTGAGAAGGACAAATTAGAGGGAGTTAACTTCCTCGATCGGGTTCGAGAACTTGAGAATCGTTCTCAAGCATGAAAGAAAGTCAGTATGTCTTGGAACAGCCCTATTCTCGCTATACTGGAGGCTCGCGCTCGGCCGCTGATAGGATCGCTTATCGAAGCATGTTAGTGATGCTTTAGATGTGTCTAGCCTCATGCTTGTCACCATGAACTCGAGCTTCGAAAGCAACATGAGGACATGGGGGCTTATGAGATCGTCGGCTCATCCGAAGCAACTATATCGGGGACAAGCGCGCCGGAGAGATTCGATGTGTCAAAATCTCTCTTTCAGTGCAAAATGTCTGAGGGAATGCCAGTAGGAACTCACGTTCTTAAGATGATAGGTTATGTTCAAAACCTTGAAAAACTGGGCTCTCTTCTTTATCTTACCGCTAGTAGGCCGGATATTATGTTTGCCGTTTGCTTGTGTGCTAGATTTCAATCATGTCCTAAAGAATCTCATCTAGTTGCCGTTAAACGCATTCTTAGATATCTCATAGGTTCTTTTGATTATGGGTTATGGTATCCTCGTAGTGCTTCTTTTGATTTATTAGGATATTCGGATGCCGATTATGCGGGATGTCGTATTGAACGTAAAAGTACTAGTGGGCATTGTCATTTTCTTGGTCATGCATTAGTCTCATGGTATAGCAAGAAACAAGCATGTGTATCTCTTTCCACCGCCGAAGCGGAATATATTGCCGCCGGTAGTTGTTGTGCTCAAATTTTATGGATGATGCATACTCTTGTGGATTATGGCTTTGCATTTCATCATGTTCCCATCTTATGTGATAACACTAGTGCAATCAATTTAACTAAAAATCCCATTCAGCACTCTAGGACTAAACATATAGAAATCAAACATCATTTCATTAGAGATCATGTTGCTAAAGGTGATGTTTGCATAAACTTCATTAGCACCGATGAACAACTTGCTGATATTTTCACAAAACCACTTAGCACCGAAAGATTTGAATATCTCAGGCGTTGCCTCGGAATCACAAAATTCCAGGACTTATGTGTGTATTAAGTGTGCAGGAGGAAAACAGGGGAACCTCGGATCAACAGCCAAAGGCTCGGATGATCCGAACTATTCGGTCGACCGAACTATTTTGACTTGAACCGGACCTTCGACCGAAGAACTACTGAGACTGTTCGGATCAACCTTCGGTCGACCCTCTCTAGAAACGGTCGACCGAAGTAATCGGGTTAACAGCTTATATCTTCCTTACCCGAGCGACTTTTCATTTCATTCCTTCACTTTATAACAGTTTTCTCTCTAATTCTTCATCTCTATAGACCGATTTACCTAAACCCAAGCTTAATCAACCTTCAAATTCATCTTTCTTTCTCTATTTCATCATCAATTTGTGAAGAATTCATATTTTTTCATATTTTTTTTTGCCCTCGGTTCATATAACCTCTAATCCGAACCCAACCTTCTTTTTCACAAATGGTGAGAACAAAGAACCCTAACCAAAAGGGCAATAAGGATGATGATACTCCTCCTCGCAAGAATCCTCCTAGAAATTTACCCAAAAGACCCCTTGAAAAAGGGATTTCCCTCAAAGAACCATCACAAACTCCTTTGAAGAAAGGAAAGGTAAAGCAAGTTGCTCAAAAGGGTAAAGGAAAGAAGATTCAAGAATCAATTTCAAGCCATTCGGAGGACGATTCCTTTTCTTCTCCCTCAACGGTTTCTCCACCCTCAAATTTTGAGTTTGGTGATTCATCAAACTTCTACACTACAGAGGTAACTAATTCTTTCTACAATGCTTCTGCTAAGAAAGTGTTTGACAATCTTTCTAATTCAAAAAGAGGATTCATGACTACCTATTTAAGAGATGAGAATGTGTTTGCTCACGGTAGAGGATTAGATGAAGTAATGGGGTTATTTGATGATATGGGTTGGATAAACCTATTTGATATTAATGATGATATTTACCCCTCCTTAGTCTACGAGTTTGGTGCTAATTTGAGGCAAATATACGATGATGGTTCTGAAATTAGATATAAGTCTTGTGTTGGAAGAATGGAGTTTGAATTTTCTGATAAGATGTTCTGTGAAGCTATTGGAGTCAAACATGTGGCTTATGCCAAAAGATTTTATAAGAACATGATGAATTCGGATGATTCCAGTCTCTTTAATATGAAACATTTCATATCCGAATTTAGTATTCAAGGCAACTTTTCTGATTCAAAGGATAGGGAAATAGACAAATTGGATGAATTTGGACGAATTCTTCATTTCTTCGTATCCAATATTGTTGCTCCGGTCAAAGGACATAAGTCGTCTATCACCTTCCTCCAAATGGTTATCATGCAACATCTATTGGAAAGGAAGCCTTTGAACTTTGCTCATTTAGCTCTTCAACATTTCATGGCTGCGATCAAAGGATCAAGGAATTTCATACCATATGGAAATGTGTTTACTAGGCTTTTTCAAAGATTCGGCTTTGATTTGCAAGATCCTTTAAAGAAAAAGGTCGTCGAAATTGATGAGGCTTGTTTTCACCGAATGAAGATGATCTATATTGACAATAAATGGAAGTTCATTCGAAGACAACTAATGATGAGCTTGGTGCTGCGATTCTTGCTAGAAACGTATCCAATTATATGCTCAAAACACTCCAAAAGATTGAAAAGCAAAGGGGGTAAAGCACCTACGAAGCCGAGAAGTGATCCTCATAGTGATGAGCAAGAAGATGTCCAAGAACATAATTCAGCTTAGCTCAGCTGAAAAAGGCATCATCGTAAAGTATCCGAGAAGAAGAACTTGATTCTCCAACACAAGAAACTTCCAAAGATCATCCTCGAAAAATGAACCGGATAGATAAGATGTTTGCTTTGATGAAGAAAATTGCGCGAAAAGTCGAGACGGTAATGGAAGAGATAAGTTGCATCAAAGAAGATGTTCAAAAAGTGTCCGACAAAGTGGACAAGTTAGCCAAGGATTTGAGTCTTTCAAGTTCTGATAAAGAAAATCAACGTTGAGACTTGAAACCTTTGATTGGTTATATTTGTGCTTATGCTTATGTTTTTTGAACTATGAATGTTTTATGCTTATGTTTTTAAACTATTTATACTTTGGTGATTGAATTCTTTTTGATTATGCCAAAGGGGGAGAAATATTGTTTTATCTTGCTTAATTGTTTATTGAAAACTGACTTCTGTTTGTGTGAAAGTTATTGAAAGATAGTTTCAGGAGTCAGCTATGTTGCAGCAGAATGCTGCAGAAAATTTCCCCTGCTTCGGTCGACCGAAGATGTGGTGACCAAAGGCTCGGTCGACCGAGATCCATGCAGTTTCATATTCATGCCTGATTTTTGCTGCTATCAACTGCTGGAACTTAAGGGAGTTTTCTTAATATGTTTTTTACTGTTCTATCTTTGATATGGCATGTTTTGAGGGGGAGCATTTACTATTTACAATTTTTCAAATTTCTCAAAACTAGCCTTGTTTTTGGAAGGAATGAGGAAAGGAGGATGGTAGGTATTTAGGGCTCTTCTAAGAGTCCCTAATGTGATGGCAAAAGAAGTTAATATACTAGTGTTTATATTTCTCTCAAGTTTATCTTCTAAAACACTAGTCTTCACTCTTATTTGATTTTAAATCCTTTTTGACATGCTTCCTTGTTCTTACTATTGTTGGTATTCTATCTAATTACATCAAAGTTTGTCATAATCAAAAAGGGGGAGATTGTAAGCCCTAAGGGCGAACAAACTCTGTTTTTGATAATGGTCAAACATTTGATGTTGTGACTAATGTCTTATATCTTTGTGATAGAATATCGAAACTCGTTGTGGAAGCTCTAAGTTCTTCAATCAAGCTATAAAAAAGATCTTCAAGGCACATATCATCAAGATTGAAGATTGAAGACTTAGGTTTGGTTAGGATAGCTTTATATTTATTAGTCGCTATCTTTAAGCTCTCTAACCAATGCTCTTAATGAACTTAAGTATACAACACTATAGTCTTGCATACATATTAAACACGTTTTTCAAAAGGCTAAGTTTTAAAAACGATCTTTAAATGTGTTCGTATTTCAAAAACCTTTGTTTTCAAAGTTCATGTCTTTTAAAACGGTTTTTCGAAATGCTTTTAATTGTTACCTTTTGGGAAAATCTTTTAGACTTCATTAGATTTCAAAAGGTGTGAAAAATCAACTCAGGAAAAGTTTGAAAGTTGGGTTCGGTCGACCATAGGGGAGATCGGTCGACCGACCTATGTTCGGATCATCCGACCTTTTCCTTCGGTTCAACCGAGGAGATACTGAGAGTTGCATTTTACAGGCTCGGTCGACCTAAGCCTTTGTTCGGTCGACCGGAGTTGTGTTCGGTCCACCGAAGTACATCAACGGTCAACCGAACTCTGAAAAAAACTAGCCGTTATCTGACCGTTTTAAAGTCGTTTTTTGGACGTTTTTGAATACTATAAAAGCTCTAAAGCTGTATATTCCTGATACACCAACCAGAACTGATCTACATTGAATATACAAAAGCTCTAAATCTTCAAAAGCATATCCATCTCTTTTTATGTGTTAAAAAGTTCAAATCCATCTCATATATGCAAGACACAAAGTGTTGAATTCAAAAGTTCAAAAAGAGCATTAAAGTGTGATCTTCAAAGGTATCCATACTCCACTTCTTGAGTGTGAAAATTGTATCTTTATATCTTCATCTTTCCCTTTCTAAGTGATTGGGTATTAGTTGTGTTTAGTCCTACTTAGTGTTGGGCTTTGTACTCTTAGTGAGTGTTGATTGTAGTTATTTGAGTAAAACTCTTTGTGAGTTAGCCACAATTGTAAAAAGATCTTCTTAGTGAAGTTGTTGAAAATCCTTGGGTGAAACTCAAGGTAGTGGACGTAGATTCTTTGTGAATCGAACCACTCTAAATCCGGTGTCTTGCTCTTCTTGTTTTCATATTTGATCTACAAATTTCCAAGCTTCATATACAAGGTCTACACTTCTATATCTCAAAGAAAAAGAAGCCACTTTTTTATAAAAACCCAATTCACCCCCCCTCTTGTGTTTTTTCACAAAGGTTTTGTGAGATCCAAAGGCAAACCGAAAGGTAAGCGAGGGCAAGCAAACCACTTTCAACAATGCACTCGAAAACCTAAGGGTGGTGTAGCCAAGGACTCTATATGTCATCACCCTGTGGTGAGAAGGGGTCACTGGAAAAGGAACTGCAAGAGCTATCTTGCAACAAAAAAAGGCTGGAAAAGGAGAAGGCAATTGTTGCTTCGGGCTCAGGTATTTATGTTATTGATGTTAATATGATTGATATCAATTTAAATACAACTACTTCTTGGGTATTTGATACCGGATGTCGTTCTCACATTTGTACTAATGTGCGGGGGACTGCAAAGGAGTAGAGAGTTGGCAAAGGGTGAAGTGGAACTACGAGTAGGCAACGGAGCACGTGTTGTGACTCCTAGCTGTAGGGACTTGTACTTTTACTTTTCCTTCAGGGCTTGTTTTAGGTTTAGAAAACTGTTTCTATGTACCTAGTTTAATTAAAAATATTATTTCAGTTTCTTGTTTGGACAAGAACGGTTTTGAGATTTCGATCAAAAACCAACGATTGTCGTTATTTCTGGATAATATGTTTTATGCAAGCGCCTCTTTAATTAATGGTCTATATATTTTAGACCTTGATATGCCAATTTTAAACATAAATACCAAAAGGATTAAGACTAATGATTCTAATCCGACATACCTCGGGATTGTCGCTAGGCCACATAAACGAAGATCGCATATCCAAACTCCATAAAGATGGGCTATTAGAATCATTTGACTTCGAGTCTTATGATCGATGCGAATCTTGTTTATTTGGGTAAGATGACAGACATCACCTTTCACTAAGCTAGGTGAGAGAGCTGATGATTTATTAGGACTAATACATAGTGATGTATGTGGCCCTTTTAATTTACATGCAAGGGGTGGTTACCTCTACTTCATTACCTTTACTGATGACTTCAGTAGGTATGGATATGTGTTCTTGATGAAACACAAATCCGAAGCATTTGCTAAGTTTAAAGAGTTTAAACTTGAAGTAGAAAACCAATTTGGCAAGAGTATTAAGATTCTTCGATCTGATCGAGGAGGAGAATACTTGAGTCAAGAATTCTGTGACTATCTAAAAGCTTGTGGAATCGTTTCACAACTTTCTCCTCCAGCTACTCCACAATGGAATGGTGTATCTGAAAGGAGGAACAGAACCTTATTAGATATGGTTCGTTCTATGATGAGTCACACGAGCCTGCCCAATTCCTTTTGGGGACACGCACTAGAGACAGCAGCTTTAACACTTAACCGCGTTCCATCTAAATCAGTTGCAAAGACACCATACGAGTTATGGACTGGGAAGCGTCCCAGTTTGTCTTTCCTCAAGATTTGGGGCTGTGAAGCGTTTGTGAAACGCTCAGCTTCTGATAAGCTGGCTCCGAAATCTGAAAAGTGCATATTTGTAGGTTATCCTAAGGATACTACTTTTATATCCCTAACGAGAACAAAGTGTTTGTTGCTCGCACGGGAGTCTTTCTAGAAAAAGAATTTGTTTCTAGAAACACAAGTGGGAGTAGCGTAGAACTTACTGAAGTTCCAGACTCTCAAACTAGCACTAATGATGAGATGGAAATTGAACAGACTCCACAAGTTGTTGTGCAGCAGGTGCCACAAACAGTTGTGCAGCCAGCACCAGTTCAAGAAACACAAGAATTGCGTAGGTCTGGTAGAGTTCGTCATCCACCTCCGGAAAAATTTGGATTTTTCATAACAGAACATGGTGATGTTATGTTTGTGGATCACGATGAACCTTCAACCTACAAACAAGCAATTAATAGCCCTAGATTTCGAGAAATGGCTTGAAGCCATGAGATCTGAAATGGACTCCATGTACACTAACCAAGTCTGGATCTTGGTTGATCCACCTGAAGGGGTAACTCCCATAGGGTGCAAATGGGTTTTTAAGATTAAAACCGACATGGAAGGGAATGTACAAACGTACAAGGGGCGACTTGTCGCGAAAGGTTTCAAACAAATTCATGGTATTGACTATGACGAGACATTTTTCCCCTGTAGTTATGTTCAAGTCCATTCGGATTTTGCTTGCTATTGCAGCCTTACTATGACTACGAAATCGGCAAATGGATGTCAAAACCGCTTTCCTTAATGGAAAACTTGATGAGGATGTGTATATGACACGACTCGAAGGTTTTGTCACTCCGGAGAATGCTTTCGAAAAGTATGTAAGCTTCAGAGATCCATTTATGGACTCAAGCAGAGCTTCTGAAGTCGAACATCCGCTTTTAATGATGCCGTCCCGTGAGTTTGGCTTCATTAGAAATGAGGATGAGCCTTGTGTTTACAAAAAGGTTAGTGGGAGCTCAATTGTATTCCCCTGGTTTTGTATGTAGATGACATACTACTCATTGGAAACGACATACCAACCTTAAAGTCTATAAAGGCTTGGTTGAGTACGTGTTTCTCTATGAAATACTTAGGCGAAGCTAGCTATATTCTCGGGAGTCAAGATCTATAGAGATAGATCCAGGGAGACTCATTGGCCTAAGTCGAGTACATATATAGACAAGGTGCTAAAGCGGTTTAGCATGCAAGAGTCTAAGAAAGGACTTTGTCCTATGGCACATGGTAATCGCTCAGTCGAAGGAACAAAGTGTTCTAAAACGTCTGCCGAATTAGAACGCATGAAAGAGATTCCTTATGCTTCGCCATAGGATCCATCATGTACGCCATGATATGTACTCGCCCTGAATGTCTCGTTTGCCTTAAGCATTACGAGCGAGATACCGACCTAATTACGGTGAACGCCATCGGATCTCAGCCAAGAATATCCTCAAGTACTTGCGAAGGACTAAGGATACATTCTTGATTTATGGAGGGGCGGATGAGCTCGTTGTAATCGGGTTACACCGATGGTAGTTTCAAACCGACAGAGATGATTTCCGATCGCAATCAGGATATGTGTTTAACTTGAATGGAGGTGCTGTGAGCTGGCACAGTTCAAAGCAATCGACCATCGCAGATTCTATGACAGAGGTCGAGTACATAGCAGACTTGTGAAGCAGCTAAGGAGGCGCTTTGGATCAGGGAAATTTGTTTCCGACCTCGATGTGGTTCCTAGTATTGCGAACCCGATAGACCTCTATTGTGACAACAATGGGGCTATTTCACAATCTAGGGAACCTAGATCTCACCAGAGGTCCAAACATGTACTACGGCGATTTCACCTAATCCGCGAGATTATAGAGAGAGTGATGTGCATATATGTAGAGTAGATTCGGCAGACAATGTCGCCGATCCACCGACGTAAGCCACCGTCGCAGCAGCAGCATGATCGTCACACTAGCTCCATGGGTATCCGATATCTGGAGGACTGATCTTTAGAGACAGTCATTAGTATGCCCTACAGACCATTTATTGTAATTTGGGTCTTTAGTGCAAGTGGGAGATTATTTTACCGTATTTAATGTAATTTTCATTTTGATGAATAAAAGGCAATTAATTCCAGTATTATTCATTATGTTTCGCGTTCTTAACAACATAAATAAATAATATGTCCTTAGAATAATATTTATAATTGTTATGAGATACTATTCTCAAACGTCCCCTAGTCGAACATTATTTTGGAATCTTCGAGGACAATAATAATGCGCAAGACTAGTATGTGCAAAGTGATTGATATAAGATATCGGATCGTCACATAGGTATATATGATTAGAGAATCATTATACTCGATGCAGACTCGACATGAGAAACACACCACGGGTTGTTATATAATAGTCAACGGTGTTTCTCAAAATTTTGACTGGGTTGTATATGAGATCCTTCGACTTGAGGTCTCACAAGAGTTCTTGCATGGCTAGTGTTATGCTTTGATAATGTTAAACGCTATCCGTAACTGGGTGAGCAATAAAGGCATTTATTGGGTATATCACGAATCTTGTTCAGGATGAGTGGGATGCAGAAAGGATTTGTCCCTCCTATATAGCAGGAGCGATATCTTGGGCCCCCTTGATGGAGTCTCGACTAATTCATGGCCATGAACAAGTGAATCAAGATATGATATTGATGTCATTTGATTAGTCTTCTCGCGAATCAAGAAACTAAAAGATTGGACAATACAAGTGTGACTTTTTCCATGACTTGTGTTCAATCTAGATATCTAGGACAAAAGGATTTAACTACAAGTGTCAAATGTTTGTGATTATGATAAATCACCAGATATTTATGAATTAGGGGTAATGATGCGTTGCTAGATACCTCTCATTACCTGTGACATATGATGTCACGGCCAACATCATAGATACCTCTTGGGTCGCACTCATAGATCAACTAGATTGGGCTTGTTGGAGTACATTTAATCTAAGGTGCGCCAATTCGATTGGGCGGGCCGGACTTCGGGCCGGGCCGGGCCAGGATTGGATTGGGCCCTTAATCGGGTTGGGCCGACCAATATGATTGGGCCGACCGACCCGTTTGGACCGACCTTATGGCTGGATTATTGATATAATTTCAGCTCTCTCAAATGGTGGTTAAAGTGGTGGAGAACATGGAGGAGTGGTTTCCTCCATGATCTCCCACTTCCCCCACTTTCTCTCCCCACTCTCTCTTGATAGACTAGGAGAAAATACAGATTTTCTCTAGCATTCTAATCAGTTTTTCCAGCCTTTGAAGCTTAGTGAAAAGAGAGAATATTGAGAGTTTTAGAGAGAAAAGAAAAGATAGATTTCTAGACTTGTTTTCTAGCTTTTTGCTAATAGAAAAGAAGTTAGAAATCTTGTATCTTGTTCTTCTAAAAGGTCAGAGATACATACTCCATTGAAGAGTGTCTTCAAAGCTTCTACAAAGCGTTGGCTAGCACCAAGCAGTAGAAGACCATCCCCGGAAGATCGAGTGGATACTGGGAGAGACGGAGCCAGCATTGTGGTGTTCCGTTCGTTACAACAAACCGCTGAAAGCGTTTCAGCCATTCTAGCATCCATATAAGGTAAAACACTATCCCATAGTCGTAGGTACTTACTCGTGAAAGATCCTGATAGAGGCGGGTCAAAGTTATTTCCGCTGCGCTTATGTGTATGACCCGGTTATTCCTCTAACAGTTTCGCCAAAAGTTGCAACCATTTTTCACTCATGTGTGCCAACCTTCTATGCCATAAATCTGGTGAAGCATCATCCTCAACTGCATTCAGTTGACCATGACAAATCTTCCTGTTTGTCTTATATAGCGAGCAACATAATTTTCCTCTCGCTACTACCAATGAGCCTTTGGTGAGTTTCCATGTACCACTGCCCATATAATGCTCAAATCCTTCTTTATCCAGAGCGCTTGAAGAGAGTAGATTCATCCTTAGATCAGGAGCATGCCTCACATTTCTGAGTGTTACAGTGCAGCCCATCTCTGTTTGAACGAGAACATCTCAGACTCCAACAATTTGGGAAGTACTTTGGTTTCCCATTTTGATGGATCCAGAAATCCCTGCAACATACCTTGTAAAGTATTCCCTCTTGGGAACACAATGAAATGTGGCTCCAGAATCTATCACCCATTCGGCTTCAGATTCGGCCAAATGACAGCAGCAATCTTCTCCAATAAGGCTAACTCCATCATTGCTGGTGGACACTGCAGTAGTACCATCGTCGACGGGTGAAAATCCTCTGTCCCCATTTGTGTGTGTCCCCGTGTCCCCAACCAATCAGAATTTACTATATAAATATTTGTTTCAATTATATATACACATGGTAAATTGTGATTGGTTGGGACACGGGGACACACAAAAATGGGGACAGAGGATTTTTTGCCATCGTCGACTGCCTGCTTCTTTTCCTTCTTATTGAGAAGTCTGCAATCCTTCTTCATATGTCCAAGTTTCCCGCAGTTGTAACATTTGATTCTGCTTTTGGACTTTGATCTCCCTCTGGACTTGAATCTGTTATGTTCCCGATTTTGACCCCGACTCCTATTTTCTATAACAAGAGCCTCTGTGTCACTCTCACGTGCATCTTTCAAGCGAATTTCTTCATTATGCAGCTTGTTCTTTACCGTCTCCAACATTACTTTCCCATCGGGTGTTGAGTTGGTTAACGAGACCACCAGGGGATTCCAGGACTCGGGAAGAGATCCTATAAGAATTATCGCCTGCATATCATCATCTAGTACTTGTCCTGCCGATGACAAGTTGTATTACTAGGCCATCAAACTCATTCAAATGCTCCGCAACTGACTGTCCCTCTTTGAGCTTTATTTTCATTAATTTCCTCATAATGAAAACTCTTCCTTGGGCATTCTTTTTCTGGTACATGTTTTCTAGCTTCTTCCAAAGAACATGTGTGGATCAATTTCTTTGGAGACATTATTGAAGATTGAAATATCGACATTTTTCCTTATGGTACCGAGAGCTTTCTTTTTCAACCTTTCCCATTCTTCTTCCGACATCTTCTCCGGCTTGGCTCCATCACCTTCAATTGGCTCATATTGATCTTTGCAATTGAGGTAATCTTCCATCATCGTCCTCCATATAGAGTAATTTGATAAATTTAATTTTACATGGTTCCAGCACTAGTTTCCATCATCTTTCTGAAATGTTAGTTCAGAAAAACAAACAACAGTAGCTAACCACAAATTAACAGCCAACGAGTGAGAAGAAATTAAACAGCGCAAAACAGGTGTAACTGTAAACAAAAACAGTTCACCTTACCAAGGTCAGTGCAACCTTCAGCTCTGATACCAGTTGTTGGGGTTTTATCAGAATCTAAAATGCGCACAGCGGAAATAATAAGGCAGTAATATAAATATTGAACAGAAGAAGAAGAATAAAGAACCGAGAATTTTTTTAACGTGGAAAGCCACTTTGAATTAGAGGGAAAAAACTACGGGGCAGTCTCCGAAAAATATTTCATTATGTGGTAAATTGAATACAGAAAATATTGAATAACTCACACTTACTCAATTTTTCTCTCCCCGTATATAATTCCGGTACCTCACAATTCTACCACTCAAGTATCCTCAAAAGGAATACTAATCTCTCACACTCAAAACAAGTGTGACCTCACCGAGAAAAAACTCTCTTTTTCTCCAGAGCATACAACTCTTGTTGCTCTCAATTTGGTGTTATTCTTTAGTTCAAGAATGAGCTCCTTTTATAGAGAAAGTTTGGAGACAATCTCCACAAAAGATGGTGGCTCAAATGGATTACTTGATCAAATTGCCAACTTGTTTGCTTGATCAACTTGCCAACTTGCTTGCTTGATCAACTTGACAACTTGGTTTACTTAATCAAATTGCTAACTTGCTTAAGTAATTGACCAACTTGTTTAAGTAATCAAGTTGCTTAAGTAATTTTCCAGCCAACCAATGGTTATTGAGCTGAATTTCTGACAAAGAACACTAAGGGTGTGTTTGTTTCCATGGAATTGGAGCTTTGGAATTGGTTTTCCAATTCCAATTTTCTTGTTTGGCTATCAACGAAATCATGGAATTGGAATCTTGTTTGGCTCTTAACAAAAAATTTATAATCAAAGAATTTGAATTACAATTCCACAAGATTTATTGTTGGTTACTTAGTTTTAAAAGGCGCGAGGCGAGCGCCTCATGGACACGAGGCGCAATTTTTTATAAAAATACTTATATATTGGAGATGGGGATGAATCTTGATTCAAAACAAGGTATGGGTGAAGAGATTAGAAAGAAAAAAAATAGAGAAGAGAAGAGAGATACAACTTTTTGTATTGTGAGAATTTTTTTTTTTTGAAATATTTATTTTTCTTTTCTTTTCTTTTCTTTTTTAAAAGAAAGGGGTCTGGCTGGTCAACAGATTTTTTTTTTTGAAAAAAAAGAGAGTGGTTTGGTCAACAGACCATTGATTTAAAGGGAAAAAAAAAAAGAAAAGAAAATCAATGGTCCAGATTCTTTTATATTTTTACACCTACCAATGGTCCATATTTGATCCTCTCTAAAAAAAACCTTAGCTAAATTTTACACCTATCAATGGTCCATATTCTCTCATCTAAAAAAATGAAAAATGAATGGTCCAGATTCTCTCCTTCTCTAAAAAACCTAGCCACAACAAAAACCCATCTCTCCTCTCATGAAACCCTAGCCGCAGAAAAAAGAAGAGAACCAGAGGAAAAGAAGAGAACCAGAGAAGAGAAGAAGAAGATGAGAACCAGAGAAAAAAGAAGAGAATCAGAAGGAAGAGGAGGAAGAAGAAGAAGAGAAACGTACCTGAAGCTTCTGCGAGCCGCCTCCCTTCCGCCTGAGTCGCCTCAGATCTCGGAGGCGTTTTCATACTTGCCTCACCTCGCCTAGAGCCTAGGCGCGCTTTTTTAAACCCAGGTTGCTTATAAATATATCATTCATACAAGTTATTTTCCCTCTCATAAATAAATATATATAAAATGACCAAAGTACCCTTATTGTAAAATGACAAAACATTCATAGTACAAAATGACTAAAGTACCCCTAAATTTAAAATAGCTAATGTTATTCGTTTAAATGACAAAAATACCCTTTGTACGATGTCGAAAAATAATGGTAGTGCAAAATTACAATAATACTCTTGACACAAAACAACAAATTTTTTTATAAAAAAATTTTTTCACAAACATACTAACATAAAATCACCAAAACAACCATGGTAAAAAATTACGAAAATACTCTTGAAGCAAAATGACGAAAATACCCTCGGCTCAAAATGATGAAAAATACTTTCGCGCAAAATGAAAACAATTACCTTTGGCTCAAATAGCTTAAAATTCGTATGATTAAAAATTACTCGAACTCCTTTGATGAAAAATGACAAAAATACTGTCATGAAATGACGAAAATTCCCTTAATGCAAAAGGACAAAAAACGCTCCCATAAAAAAAAATGAGAAAATGTCTCTTGTGCAAAATTACAAAATTAACTTTGAATAAAATGAAAATATTTCTCTTAGAAAAGTAACAAAATTATCCTTTATAAAAAATTCGTTTAGTTGAAATGCCAAAAATATTTTTGGTGTAAATTGACGAAAATACACTTGTTGAGAAATAATAGAAATTTCATTCATACCAAATGAAAAAATTACCACTCGTTTTAAAAAAATTAAAAGTTTACAATAATGGTATTTTTGTCATTATGAAAACTGGGCATTTTCTCAATTCTAAACCAATGGGAAAAAGTTATTTTCTTCATTTTCATCAGAGTATTTTCATAATTTTGTGATTTATTTATCTTTTATCAAGTACATATTCGTTATTATGCACAATGAGCTAATTCCACTTTAACAAGGGTATTTTTGTCATTTTGCAACAAATGCATTTTTTATAAAATTGGACCATAAAAGTTTTCTTCATATTACGCAAAATGGTATATTTTTAACTTTAGTAGGGAGTTTTCAATGTTTTTTATACCCGAATTTTTTTCTACTAGGGGTATTTTCGTCATTTTCCATAAAAAAATCGTTTTTCAACGCTATTTTATCCAATTCATACTATAAAGATTTTATTCAGCACTATGAATGTTCTTTTAATTTTGCAAAAGAAAATATTTCCATTATTTTACAACGATAATTTTCTTAGCAAGGGTATTTTTGTCATTTTACTTCAAATGTATTTTGACTATTTGTATTAGGAGAATATTAGCCTTTTTCACACTAGATAAATTTTTTTCATTTTATTTTTAATTATGTGAATTTTTTGGTGTTTCAAGCAAATAAATTAGAATTGAATTCCACATCAATTCCGTAGTTTTAACAAACAAAGGAATTCAATTATTTGGAATTTGAATTTCTTAGGATTCCAATTCTTGGAATTCCATAGAATTGGAAAACCTTAAAATTCCAATTTCTTGTAATTCCATGGAATTTCATGGAATTGGAATTCCAATTCCAAAACCAATTCCAACAAACAAACACACCCTAAATAAATTCCAAGCATGTCACAATGTTAAGAAGGTTACCTGAAATCATCTAAAGAAGATCTACCATCAATTACAAACTCAAACGAATGAGCATTCAAGATAGTGTTAAGGCCTTTATCCAGATTTTAATTTGCAAGCAAAAGCTATTTATTTGAACTGATGAAAAGAGAAAGCCAACTTACTTCCCAATACCATGCAGTTGCGTCACATGAGTCCAGCCTTCCTCAAGATATTCCGATGAGAAACGCCGAATCATCAGTGCCCTCTTCCTGTGCAAGCCTAAAGGTTGTATAATGTTTTCTATGTCCTTAGGATCAACCTCTGTTGCAGTCTTAGCATCTGGACAGAGAGTGAAAAGCTCACCGATAACTCTCCCAGCCTACAATAATTTTGCTAATATAAGAAAACAAGTATAGTTATGAAATCTCAGCAGCAGCATTACCTCTAAAACAAGCAAACGGCCCTCGACAACTGATTTTAACAAACATTAGCGCAAGCAACCACACATTAGCACTTTCCAAAACAAAATTTGACTAACAATAATGCATTAATGTCAAGAACCATACGTGAAACCAGAGAATTTGATGTTTGTTTTAGACTGATAACGTTGTCTGGTAAGAAGAGAGATAGATGTAAAGTAATATGTCCAGTCTAGATAAGCATGCTTAAAATCAACTAGACGTTCTTGGTCTTGTGAGGCCAAGCATTTCTCCAGGTCTTCCTTTTATTTCTATTTTCCTTTCTGGAACACACTTTAGAGGAGGGATATGGGTTAATTTACTATAGCCGAACTTTACAATTTGAGAAGCAATCATACAAATGAAGTTTCTATTTTCTTTTTAAAAATAAGCCGAACTTTACAATTTGAGAAGCAATCATATAAAGGCATTAGTTCTTCGGTACAGAAGTAGGTAGGCTTTTACAGCTTTACATAGTGCTGGGTACAAATTTTTTAGGCAATCACATAAAGGCATTGGTTCATCAGTACATAAGTAGGTAGGCTTTTACGGGTTTATATAGGGCTCGGTACAAATTATTTCAAGCGTCAAAGATGCTTGAGAGGAACAGTTTATGGTCCTCTTTTCTTTTTCTGTTTTCTTGATAATCAATCTGTTGGAGTACATTTAATCTAAGGTGCGCCAATTTAATTGGGTCGGACCGGGCCGGGATTGGATTGGGCCCTTAATCGGGTTGGGCCGACCAATATGATTGGGCCGACCAACCCATTTGGACCGACCTTATGGCTGGACATTTGGATATATTTTCCAGCCCTTTTATCTCTTAGAAAGGTGATTGAAATGGTAGAGAAAGTGGAGGAGTGGTTGACTGGTTTCCTCCATGATCTCCCACTTCCCCCTTTCACTCTCCCCTCTATCCTATGAATGACTAGGGAAAATACTGATTTTCTCTATGCATTCTAAGTAGTTTTCTCCAGCTTTTGAGAGCTTAGAGAAGAGAGAAAAAAGAGAGAACTTTTGTAAGAAAAGAAAAACTATTTTCTTGTTCTTCTAAAAAGGTCATACATTCATACTCCATCTTGAAGAGTGTCTTCAAGACTTCTACGAAGCGTTGGCTAGCACCAAGCGGTAGAAGACCATCCCCGGAAGATCGAGTGGATATTGGGAGAGACGGAGCCTGCGTTGGTGGCGTTCCGTTCGTGACAACAACAGCTGAAACCGTTTCAGCTATCCTAGCACTTGGAAAAGGTATAATACTATCCCATAGTCTTAGGTTCCTACTCGTGATAGATCCTGGTAGAGGCGGGTCACTTTATTTTCGCTGCACAATGTGATTCGACCCGGTTATTCCTCTAACAGTGGTATCAGAGCCACTCACGAGTACCCTATAGACTTAATGTGCTATAGTATTAGAATATGGATTATGAATCTATGTTTTGCATGCCTTAGGATTGCTAGAAATGTTGTATATGATGTATGACATGTTTTTTCATCATTTTGAATGTATGACAATCGAGATTTTCCAGTTTTGAAGTCATTCAAAAGCTGGAAAAACTCTCAGTTTCTAGCCCTTCGGTCGACCGGGACTCAGTTAAAGATGCTTGAGAGGAAGGTCCTCTTTTCTTTTTCTGTTTTCTTCATCAGTTATTCTGCCATTAATCAATCTTCTAAACCACGAAAATCCTTCTTGAAGATCTCTAATTGATTCTCCACTAACATTAGCACCTATTAAAGAAAAATGCACATTGTTTAAGAAATCCCCAATTTGTTTATTCTCAATTCTAAATTAAAGTCCACAGCATTTGCTTAAAATCAAGTACACAACTTTTCAGTCCACCGAATACGAAAGGACAAAACTGATACAAACTGAATCTACCGCAGGTTGAAAGACAAACAAGAACTCAATTAGCCTTCAGAAACAGATAAACCAACTCAATCTTAATCAACACTTAAGAGGGAAAACTACAATTTCAAGGCAATTACAGATGGAAAAACAGAATCCATAATGGGGTGCATGAAATACATCTCTTCAACAAAAAATTTGACACAAAGGAAATATCACGACACCATCAGAGGAATGCATATACAGATAGATGCTCAAGGGCAAGACGAAAAAATATTTCTTAATTCCCATAAAACACCAACTATCTTTAAAGGTGATAATAATTAATCAATTCAGAGAACACATTGCATTGAATTTGTTGGCAGTGTGGCGTAGCATCCGGCTTGCAGGTCGGGGGATCGAATACCCCCTCACCCAATTTAAATAAAATAGTTTAACTTTTTTGCACCAATAAAAGTTTATATTTAATTTTTATTAAGATAAGTTAATTTTCAATTAATTTAATTAACCTAAATATTCTTAACCAATAAAAATAAGTAACTTAATTAAAAAATGTGAAAATCTAAGAAAAAATGATGGAAGAAAGATATAGATACAAATATATGTATGTATAAGTCTTCTGTAATATATATATATATATACTAGCAAATGACCCGTGCTATGCACGGAAATACTGAATTTCAAATTATTAATTTAATGCGTGTACAATTGTATTTAAAACAACAACTCGTTAACTTTAAATTTTCAGAAAACAAATAAGAAAATTCAACATGATTAAGTAATATGACTTTTATTGAGTAACTCACAAATCTAAGGATCAACACCAGAATGATTATTGGATCGAATAATATATAATCAAAAGAATTAAAAATAGTCTTATACTATTTCAATTAATATTTTGTCCAATGTTTTGATCCAATAATCACTACACTTCTACTATTAAATGTTAATCACCCAATCTTTTTAGAAAATATGAAGAAACTACGTATTGTAACTTCATTTTTCTTATGGAGCCATCTAATTCACGAAGTTTTCTGCTTAAAATTTTTCCCGTTAAACTTGCATTATTGTAAGATCCATTTTAGTAAATGCTTTTATTCCCCGAAAGATAAAATAGTCTAATATTATATTAATAAATTTTTAAAGGACATTTATTAATAATAATGTTTATTGGATAAAAATAAATCAAACATAGATAAAAATTAATAATTAGACATCAAAAGTAATGAACATAAAAAGGATGAAGAGGTGAGTAAATGTTGGAATAAAATATTCTCATAAATTCCCGTAAATTCACATAAACTTCCCAATAAATTCTCTCAAATAAGTTCGTCTTAAACTTAATAAATTTTTGGAAAAACAATGTTGGGTATGGCTAAAAAACTTAATTCTTAAAACCAAAATAACAAATCAAGTCTAAATTAAGTTTTTACAAAAGACTTCTAGGACATAAGTAAATCAATACATATAACCAAGGTTGTCAAAATCGTATTTTTGACTCGGAACGGAAGGGGTCTCAAGAATCGTAAACTCGAGGATCGTAACACGGATCGGAAGATCCGAAAAAATTATTAAAAAATAAATATTTTATTTTAAAATTAATATCTCAAATATATTTTATTTTAAATCATTCCCTTAAACATCTCATTTTGTTTTAATATCCAATTAAATACTGAAAATACAAAGTAAATAGTTTAGGACTTGTTTCAATATAATTATTTTATAAGGTTTTATATGCTAATATTTTAATTGCACTTTTAGCCCTAACTATATAAATACTCCTAAGCACCCTAACCCTAACCCTAAAATTTGTATATCCTATTATCATCCTTCTCCCATCCCAGTCGCTCCCTTCTCTCTTTCTTCTCCGCAAGACCCCTCAGCCCCACCAAGCCCACCGCCATTTTCCTCCCCTCCCCTCCCCCATCCTTCCTTCCTTCCTTCTCCCCTTTTCTCTTCCTCCCCGCCTCAGTGGAATCGTCTCCTTTCTCCGTTTTCTTCATCACCGCCGCGACTCCATCACCGCCGCGACTCCATCACCGTTTTCTTTCTCCGTTTTCTTCATCACCGCCGCGACTCCACGACTCCATCACCGCCGCCGTCACAGCGTCCCATTTTCTTCTTCTTCACAGTTCCGTTTGTAAAAAGAGAAAATGTTGGATCGTAATGGATCGTTCGATCCTACGATCTTACGATCTAGATCGACGATCCAGAACGATCCAACACCACAGCGATTTTTACAGCGATCCATCACCGCCGCCGTCACAGCGTCCCATTTTCTTCTTCTTCACAGTTCCGTTTGTAAAAAGAGAAAATGTTGGATCGTAATGGATCGTTCGATCCTACGATCTTACGATCTGGATCGACGATCCAGAACGATCCAACACCACAGCGATTTTTACAGCGATCCAACACGGTTGTAGGCCTTAGGATCGTAAAATCGTACGATTTTACGATCCAGAACGCGATTTTGACAACCCTGCATATAACATAAAAGGTTACCAAGATTTAGAATTCTTTGTATACTGCAATCAAATAAATTGAAACATATAAAAAAAATCAAAAATCAAAATTAAAAGTGGCTAGTAAAGATCAATAGATTTAGCTATCATAAATCAATGCGGAAAAAGAAAAAATTCTACTAATAATATAAGAAATTTAGCAAAATAACACAATGGCCATAAGCAATATGACAAAGTTATCAGAAACTCAAATATTATTTAGGCTATATACTTTAACAAATACAATATTGCTTCTATCCGGAATTTAATGTTTCACTTTGACTTAAGATGAAAATTAATAAAAGTATTTTACTTTTAATAAAGTTTCCTTCTTGCATTATTAGTTAAGGAAGGTTAATGTCTTTAAATTACGCTTAAACTAAGGAAGGTTAGTAGTGGAAGTTTATACAAAAAAATATTATTATTTTAGGAAATGTGTAATTTAATTCTAGTCATTCTCAAAAGAAAAAAAATCACAATGGACGTACTTTACTCGACAAAAACTCATAATGAGATTTCTTATATTACAAAATGCTATCTTTAGACATATAAAAAATGATAAGGAATAATGGGTAATCTGATATACCTTGGGGGAGGCTCGTCCACATGTTTAACAGAAACTAAATGGTTCGTTACGATTATAGAGATATTTGGTTAAATAATTTAATATTTAAATTTTGTTTTCAAATAATAATTATTTTTGAATTAACTTAATTAATCAAAATTCATCTTAACCAATCAAGTTTTTGTATTATAATTAAGAGTTAGAAAATTCAAGAAATTTGGGTTAGAGTTTGGTTGATTTCTGATGGGTTAAAACTTCAAAACATGTTATGTAATATAAATAAAGATTTATTTTGGAAAATATTTTAATCCAATGAAATTTTTTATAAAAGAATTTAAAGTGTAAAAAATTTATAAACTTCTAAAATATAATCATAAAAGAAGAGGTTAAGAATATGAGATGAGTTTTGAATCTTGAAATTTAGGAAGATAATATATTTAATGTAGAATATTATATCATACCAAGAATACTGTTAGTTTAGATTTATTAGAGATCGTGGAAAAGTGTACTTAAATAAAGTGGTTGTCAAATGCTTGATAGGGTAGCTAGCAATGTGGTGTAGCATTTAACTTGAATGTTCGGGTTCGATTCCTCCCCACCCCAATTTAAATGAAGTAGTTAATTTTTTTGCACCAATCAAAAGTTTTATAATTAATTAAAATAAAAAAATAATCTACAAAATTGACACGTGGCATGAGAGAGTTAAAAATATGAAAAGGGCTTCTGTAATATATATATATATATATATATATATATATATATATATATATATATATATATATATATATATATATATATACACACACACTAGCCTAATAACTCGTATGTATGCACGGAAATTTAAGTCAAATTTCAGTATTTTTGGTTTTGATATAATAATCTACATTAAATATACTATACACATGTTTTCCTGTAGCTTTATTATAGACCTTTTTTCCTATAGTTTTGATTATGGTTGGTCTAGATGGTTGACGTCAGTGATAAAGGGGACGGAGGCCGAGTAGTGGTAGAACGAGTTCGAAATTGGTTAAAGATGAAGTTGAGAGTGAGAGCGAGGAACAATTCTCAAGATTTAATGACTTTTCGTGTTTGTATATTTTTTCTTTTCTGATGTGAGAAAATTTAGGAGATGTTTATAAATTGATTTTCATATTACAATCTTATATTGCAATAATTTTTACATTAATCTATAAGCTACTTACCGACCTTACTGTTTTTGAGTTTTTGTCGAATAAAGTATACATAACGAGTTTTTGTCGAATAAAGTATACATAATGAGTTTTTGTCGAGTAAAATATGTCTATTATGAGTTTTTTTTTTTCTTTTCGGAATCACTAGAATTAAATTACTCATTTCCTAAAATAATAATATTTTTTCATATAAACTTCCACTACTAACCTTCCTTAGTTTAAGCGTAATTTAAGGAGATTAAATTTTTATTCTAATGGAGAATTTTTATATATTTTTAAAAATAAATAAATATGGATATTTAAAAAAATTCATTTTGCTTCGTTTATACTGCAAAAATCAAGTGAATCTTTTTCTAAACTTTCTAAAACTAAAGTATTAATTTGTAAAAAATTAATTTATATTAAAAGTTAAAAATATTAATCTAAAGTCAAGTAAGAGAATTAACAACAATAAAAACTCCCACATAAAAAAAAATTAAAATTTGACAAATGACAAGACTATAAAAGAAAATTAATGGGCATAAAATTTATAATTCCTCCGATTCAAAATAGAAGTTCTTTTAAGAGTTATTTTTTGTTGCAAAATATTGATATTTTTACAAGAATGGTGCATTTATTGACTAATTTACCCTTACATTATTTTCTCCATATATTCATATTTGTCAAAATGTATAGTTCTAATGCAACTCTTCATTAATTTATTTGTTCTTTGGAGTATTAATTAGGGGTACTTTAGTCATCTTGATTAGTATCTTAATTTGTGTGAAAACCCCTAAAAAGACTTATATTTTGAATCGGAATGAGTATCTATTTATATTTATATTACAGAGTCTGTTTTCAGTTTCAGCCAACCACATCCTTCTAAATCATACGTGTAATTTCCATGAATTTTTATTCAATTAATTATTTTATAAAATTTTGATTGGTTGGTTAAATTTTATTTTGATTGTAAATTCTTAATTTGCTTATAAGAGTATCCCACATTGAAAAGTTACATTCTTTTTTGAGTTTGACAATACTATAAAAGAGTGTGCTCTGACATGTTTTGAGTTACAAAATTACTTTGACATTTTTTCTTTCATTAATCATTACGTTTCGTGCATAGCACAGTATTTTTACTAGTACATATATATATATATATATATATATATATATATATATATATATATATATATATATATTACGTAACATGTTTACAAGATTTAACCAATCGTAAATCGTCATAACTCTAACCCAAATTTCTCGAATTTTCTAACTCTTAATTATTATATAAAAAATCATGGAAAATTCTGATATGGACCGGGTCCATGTGGACCATGTGGTCCAGATTTGGCCACATCCTTGCAGAATGAGGAGAGAGAAGGAAATGCAATGATGTGGCAAAATCTGGACCGCATGGTCCAGTGGACCCGGTCCATATCAGAAGTGTTCAAAAATCATTAGTTGAGATGAATTTTGATTAATTAAAAACTAATTGTTATCTCAAAACAATTTTAAATATCAAATTACTTACCCAAATGTGTCTACAATCCTAAATTTTTTCTCATAATCTTGAATATGCTTTTAAATTTTAAACTCCCAATCTAATCAAAAAAATTTAGATTTAAGAGTTTGCTAATTAATTTCAAATATTGTGATTGGTTAAGGAGATTTTAAATGTTTGAAATAAATCAAGAAAATATTAATTACTCCACTAGCACGAACTTCCGTATTTCTAGCCCTTTATCACGTTCCTTGCAAATTCACGATCAACCCCTCACTTTTAATTTTTGTTTTTATTAATCTCACATTGGTTTATTGATTAGTAGTTTCAGTTAAATTCTACTTCTCATCTGTTATTCAAATTCAAATACGATAAGAATTAGATTAGTGTAATGAACCATTTAGTTTTCAGTTAAACTCGCAGGCGTGCCTCCTCACTAAACCTTTTTTCGTTAAAAGAATAAAAAAAATTTAGTTGATCGAACATTTAATTCTTCTCGTATCATTAAATGAGTTAAAATTTGCCCAATGAATTGGAAAGACGAACTTTATTTGTTTTTTAGAAGGTTCATATTAGACTTATTCAAATTATATATTTTAGTATTTTCAAGGTTTTTATATTTTGTCTATCCTAATTTTCTAATTTTATTTTTTAAATATTATTCAAAATCGCACATCGAAAGTGTACGAAGTTTTGTAAATTTGACACCATTATAAATAAAAGAAGGGGGGGGTGGTGAACATGGTTTTTAGTTGAATTAATTGGTTGAGTTGTTTTTTAGTCTATAAAGTTTGGTTATAAACTTAACTTGCTTTTATATTTTTTAATTCCAACAGTAAAAGTTTTTGTTTTCAAAGAAAATTGGTTCACCTTACCATTTAGTTTTTGTTGAATCCGCAAACAAGCATGCTCACTAAACCTTTTCATTTTAAGGGTTAAAATTTTTTAAAAAAACTTTAGTTAATCGAGTCATTTAATTCTTATCACATCATTAACTGAATTAGAATTTCCTTAATGAATTTGAGAGGCGGGCTTTATTTTCTTTTCGAATAGTTCATATTCGACTAATTCAAATTAAATTATATATTTCATTATATTTTAATATTTTAATATTTTTCCTATTCAAATCTTTTATTTTACTTTTTTCAATATTATTAAAGACCCCACATCGAAATTGTATAAAGTTTTTGAAATTTGACGACATTATAAATAAAGGTAATGTGTTGGAATTTTAATGAATGACTCTGTTGGTTTACTTTTTAGTCTATTAAATTGAGTGAAAAAACTAATTTGCTTTTTAACCTTTTTATCCCAACAGTCAAAGTTTTTTCAAAGAAAATTAGTTTATCGAACCATTTAGTTTTCTATTGAACCTGCATGCGAACTTCTCACCAAACATTTTTCATTAAAAGGGTAAAAAAATCAAAAATAAAATTTAAGCTGATCGAGTCATTGAATTCTTATCGTGTCATTAAATGAACTGTAATTTACCCCAATAAATTGGAGATAAATAGTTTATTTATTTTTGGATGGTTCATTTAAATCGTTTATTTTTTCAAGAAAACTTACAACGCCGACCTTGAGAAATCATTGAAAGAATATTCCTCACTTACCAGAATTTTATTTTTTTGATATTTTGTATATAAATACAAAATTCTTATAATTGCTTTTTTCTTATATATAGCTAGGTTTGGAAACCAAACAAAAATATCAGTGTAGAGTATCATTTTTTCACTTTTATACTATTTAATATTTTCTTAACAATTAAATTTGTTCTCGTGTTTAGTACGGGTCTTATGCAAGTATATTTATATTAACAGAGCCTGTTTTCATATTTCAAGCTTAGAAATGGCACACGTAATTTAATAGATTTTTTTTTTTTCATTTAATTAGTATTTAAAAAGTATGATTGGTTATACATATTATTTTCTATTAAATTAATTTTAAAGTGCAAGGATTTAGTTAAACATTTGAATTGTTAAGATTAAATTGATCTTTTTCAATTCTTTCAAAAATTTAAGATTTTGTTTTTAAATTTCTAATAACATTAAAATCTGTAAAATTAATTTATAATAATTAATGATTAAAATAAATATTTTTTATTTTTTTGAAGTAACTTATTTTTTTTTTTAGTTTTCGAGTCATATGACGCTCTCACAATTTTAATATCTTTTTTGGAATTCCCTACTTTTTACTTAAATTTTAAAATTTAATTGACCGATTAACTTTTACATAGTTTAAATTATTTAGAAACTCAAACATTTTCTTTGAATTCAAATTATTTATGGCTGGATAAGAATGATAAAAAAAAAGTTATTATTTTCCTTTTTAAAAAATGGCTAAGCTGATTTTGATATCTATATATTTATTTATCTATATTTATATTAAAGAGTCTTTTCATATTTCAAGTTCAGAAATGACACATGTAATTTTATAGTTTTTTTCCTTGAATTAGTATTAAAAAGGTATATTGGTTACACATATTCTTTTCTATTAAATTAATTTTAAAGTGTAAGGATTTAGTTAAACATTTGAATTGTTAAGATTAAATTGATATTTTTCAATTCTATCAAAAATTTAAGATTTTGTTTTTAAATTTCTAATAACATTAAAATCTGTAAAAATAAATTTATAATAATTAGGATGATTAAAATAACAATTTTTTTATTTTTTTGAAGTAAGTTTTTATTTTTTTGAGTCATATGACGCTCTAACAATTTTAATATTTTTTTGGAATTCACTAATTTACATAAATTAAATTATTTAGAAACTCAAACATTTTTTTTGAATTCAAATTATTTATGGCTGGATAAGAATGATAAAAGAAAGTTATTATTTTCCTTTTTAAAAAAAATGGCTAAGCTGATTATGATATCTGTATATTTATATATAATATTATAATCACCATTTCATCAAAAGAAATATTACAATCACCATTCCCCTAAAAAATATTACAGTCACCCCTTTTCAATTTTCGAGTAATTTCACACTGTTAAGCATGTTATATAATTTTCTTGAATTTGCGTACTATTAATTAGTTTAAAAATGTTAATTGATTTTGGAAATTTATCATCTATTTAATTAATGAAAAAATAAAAAGATTACCAGCTAAAAGATAACTAATAAATTTGTTAGTATTTTGAACTTTAAACCTGATAATGGATTTTGAGTGATTCATTTAATTGAAAAATATTTTTTCAGTTTATAAGGATGGAGATAGATTTTAAATTTAAGATATGATTTGAGATAATGTTCGCTCCTAATTATATGAGACCTATTATCATCTGAACCTTTTCGTATATATATCTCAATTCCTCTAGTCTCATCTGATTTTTTTCTTTTGTGATTTTATTTTAGCTTGTTTCTATAATAGAAGTAACCTTTTTCTCTCATTTTTAAAATTAATAGTTCTATTATGTTGTTTCTCTCAAATAATTTCTATACTTTTGCTTCTTGCTGAAATATAATTTGTTTATATTTTTCACATTTTCAGAATTTGAGGAATATCCTTAAAAAGTATCCAGACCGCTGAGAGTAAGATGTTTTATGAAGTTTCCTAATATATTCACTCGTATTTAATTCATGTCAGAAAAGTAGATACAATTTTGTTGCCTTTTCCTTTTCATGAAAGATATTTTAAAATATTTATGAAGAATATTTTTTTTTTTAAAAAGTAATGAAGAATATTTTGCTTCTTTTGAATCTTTGAGCAATACCATGATAATTAAGAAAATCAGACGCTTTGGAATTGAACATTGATTTGAGATTATCTATTGTTCTTCCAATGATCTTTATTGATTAAATAATCATATTTAACAAAATATTAAATAAAATCAATAATGACATTTATATGTCAAAATAGTGTGTAGTTCATTGAAGAAATAAAGAAAATGATCTCTTCACTTTTCATTACGGTTCGAATTGTTTGTAATACTTTAATTATAAAAACTTTATTTATATACCTTAAATTTTAGATCTTAATAAGATCATAAATAAAAATGTCACGGGAGGTCACAAAGAATCCTATGTGTTCTTTTGGGGGTGGATGAGACTTTTATTATTTAAGTCAATCCTTTAATCCATTCAGATCAGAATTTAACAAGTTCAATACATGTTCAATCTATGAATAAATTCACACATTTAGATTAGTTAAAATAATTGTAAAATAACTCATATCTTAATAAATTCAAATAACAAACTACTCCTTTACAAATTTTGATTTTTTTTTTAATAAATTTTACATTGGTTAAAGTAATTTTTGTATAATAAAATAATTCATATTATAAATATTATCTTTATCCTCCGTTCAAACTTTGAACTCCTAAATTAGCTCCACTCTTCACTAGGACTCCTAATTTAGAGAATTTATCCTATAACTCAAATTCTATAGAAAAATAATCTTCTACTTTTTTCAGTTCATAGGAAATACGAGATTAGAATTGCTACAAAATTGAAAAAAAAAAAAAATTCATGATTTCATTACTAATATTTAGGTAGCTATCTCATAAAATTTGCTAAGTTAGCTTGATCTTTCTGTCATGAGACATATTGTTGAGGAGGTTAACTAATGTATTCAATCTTTACATGATATCTTATTATAATATGTAAACTTGGTGAAATATACTTTTCCTCCACGTAAATTTCAATCTTATTTTGAATGAAGTTCATTATTGGGGAGAAAATGAAATCAATACCATTATTTTTGAATTTATTTGTAACTTTATCAAGACGACAAACATTTTATTTTATTTCAGACAATTGTTACAAAGTCAATATATTTTTGACGTTTTTCTCTTTTAGAGAAGTGATGTAAAATTTTATACAATTTAATTTATATTAAATATAAAAAACATACCAAGAAACTTGACACTAATAAACTTGAAATATCATTCGTTTTAATGTATTAATTTCAAGTTTTTCATTTCTTAAAAATATTGCCCTGCATAGCACGGGTTTTTAGCTAGTATATTTATATTACAGAACATGTTTTCAGTTTTACAATTCAGAAATCCTTCACGTGGCGCCACGTGGCGGACTCTGCTTTTTCCTTTTTATTTTTAGGTTTTTTGTGTATTTTATTTTGAAGGGAAAAAAATCTTATTGCAATATAATGCTAACAAAGTTGTTACAATCTTAATTCAAATTATCATTACTATCTAACTATATTCTTCATTTTTAATACTAAATTTTATCATATATGTCAAGTTCAATTTTTTCGCCTAGAATGTCTGTTATATATTGCAAAGGAGATAGAAAGTTCTTCTCTTTCTACAACCTCTAATTCCCAAATCCTAATTTTCTACCATTCTTTTTAATTAAAGATAATATCTTTTAATAACTAAAGAAAATTACTACTTCTTTTTTTTTTTGTAATATTTAAAGATAATATCTATATCTATGAATTCATGAGACTTTCATCATTTAAAACAATGTATATCTATCAATATTTATGTATACATCGAATATGTCCTTTTAAGATAATATCCTTTTAAGATAATTGTCCCACAATTCGATGTATACATAAATATTGATCGAATATGTATATCTATCAAACTTGGATATGTCCTTTTAAGATAATTGTCCCACAAATCCTTGATAAACTGATATCTTAAAAGGTTGGTATGGTTAAATTTAAAAACTTGGATTTGTTATTGATTTCAAACAAAAAAATGAAGATACAGGGAGTAAAATCTATAAAAAAAAAAAAAAAATCTAAATAATAATCTTCTATCTACTACTATGAGTTAATAGCTATTTATAGCATTAAACTATTTACGAATTTCTCTTTATAGTACTAAACTATTTTTTTTATCTAAATATGTCACTCAACTATTTACGCTTTATCAAAAAATATACAACCACCCATTTTTTTGGGTGTTTTCGACTAGCGATGTCACGTGAGTTGCTTCAGAACATGAACAAAGGCGAAAAGGAAAAGAAATATTGGAAATGTCGGGCAATAACTGCTTAATTTGACAGACCCGTTTGCCTTTGCAACAACAAATTAAGCAGTTATCGCCCGACGTTTCCAATATTTCTTTTCCTTTTCGTCGTTGTTCATGTTCCGAAGCAACTCACGTGACATCGCTGGCCGGAAAATACCCAAAAAATGGATGGTTGTATATTTTTTGATAAACGTAAATAGTTGAGTGACATATTTAGATAAAAAAATAGTTTAGTACTATAAAGAGAAATTCGTAAATAGTTTAGTGCTATAAATATATGCAAAGGAAGAGAAAAAATATTTTTCCTAAACCTCTAATATTACGATAAAAAAGAAGAAAAAACATAAACCCCGAGCTTTGGGGCAATTGGTTTGAGTTGTTATATGCCTCACCGTTGGCGAGGGTTCGATTCCCACCATGGACATCGACTCTCGTGGGATTTTCCCGCTGTGGTAAGGCTCCGTGTATAAGAGCAGTATGGGTCAGGCCCTCCCCCGCTAGCGATCGCGCTATGGGCGCAGGCCGAGCCCGGATTAATCACCACGTTGTCGGTAGACACCGGATGCCCCTCGAGGTCAACCAAAAGATGAAAAAACATCTCCAATATTGAAACCCTGTTTTCCTTTTTTCCTTTTTTCAATTCATCATGTAATCTAAAGTAGTTAGAATTAAACTCAAATTCAAATATTAACTCCTAGCACTTCTATTCCACCACTCCATTATCCCACTATTTAGCATCAATTAACTCCTAGCACATCTATTCCACCACCCCATTATCCCACTATTTAGCATCATTATCAACTCAAAACCCCTCATAAGTACATGGCTAGTGATATTGCCAAGGTAATTATCCTCCTACCAAGGCAAATGTACCTATATTGACATTTTTATCCTTTTTAATTAATTGACTTCTTTCCATTATATATCCTCCGTCTCTGTCAATCTTCTAGCATTTTTTTTTGGATATAATATCAATCTTCTATCTCCTCTTCACTGTACTTTCGATCACAACAACAACAATAGCATAACCCATTAAGTCCCCAATAATTGGGGGTATGGGCGGGGATGGACGGGATACGGACTCTAACCTTTGTCAAACAAAGTGGGTCGATCCCCAGGATACCACTGAAACAGATGTATTGGAGACTAACCTAACCTTTGGCAACAAGTGCACAAAGTGGTTGCTCATATAATACACATGTAACAATGGTCCCCTTCACTGTACTTTCGATAAAAAAAAAAACAAAAAAAAAAAACAAAAAAAAAAAACCATTTGATTTTTTTCATTTCCAATACGAGAACAACTCTTCTTTAATCACCCCTTCTCTTAATTCCAAACACACTTTTAAGATACTCAAATTCTTCCTTTCTATTCAATTCCATATTCTTCAAAAAGTATAGAAATTATTGAAACCCATTTTGATAACGAAATATATCTAAATAATATACATGCTCTCTTGACAATAATTTCCCAAGTAGATAGATATCTTCTTCTGTTTTTAATTAAAAAGTAAGAATTATGACTTTTCTCTCCTATATATATACTCAATTTTGATAGTTATCTTCCTACATAGGGTCTGATTGGATTGAGTTTGGTTTGAGTTTAGCATGATTTAAGACTCAAACTCAAATCAAACCAACTTTAAATTGAGTCTGAAAATAAAATTTGAATAATTAAATTATCCATAATTTAGTATGAATTTGGGACTGATACTAATTTTAAATCCAAACCTAATACCATTACACTCTTAATTTATCATACTGCATGGAAGAGGTTGTGTCGATTATTCGAGGAAATAAAAGAAAAAAACAAGATGAAGATGGAAGATGTTTGGACTTTGGGAGAGGAGACGGAATGACCACTGACTAACGGCTTGGAGAGATGAGAGAGAAGATGAAGGTAAAAATGTCAATATAGGGATATTTGCCTTGGCAGGAGGATAATTGCCTTGGCAATATCGCTAGCCTAAGTACATATTCCCTCCCACAACACCTATCTATTTAAAGAAAACCACTAGAAGAAAACAATGTAAGAGGGACGGACAAATCCGTCGCTAATCTTAGTTTAGCGACCGAATCACGTGGTCGTGTATTTTTCGTCGCTAAGCAAATTAACAACTGAATACCGACGGAATTTTAGCGACCGATTATTGGGTAGCAATATCGCGACAGAATACCGACTGAACGTTCAACATTGTTGACTTTTAACTTTGACTTATTAACGACTGAATACCGACGGATTCAGTAGAGACCGATTATTGGGTCGCCATATAGCGACGGAATACTGACTGAATGGTCAACATTGTCGACTTTGACTTTGACTCTGACTCTGTAACGACTGAATAACGACGGACTGCTTAGCAACCGATTATTGGGTCTCCATATAGCGACGAAATACCAACTGACTGGTCAATATTGTTGACTTTGACTTTGACTCTGTAACGACGAACTTCTTAGCAATCGATTATTGGGTCACCGTATAGCGACGGAATACCGACCGACTGGTCAACATTGTTGACGTTTGACTTAGACATGGTCTCGACCGATTAGCGACGACCTCCATAACAACTGATTGGTCGGTCGCTAAATGTTTTTTAATTTAAAAAAATAAATCTGAAATTTAATTAAATCCCTATTATACAAAACAGCAATACGCACAGCAATACGAACCAAAAACAATATTCATAAGATCCCAAATAGCAAACATAGCCAATAAAACCCAAAAATAACATTACATAACCAATTATCTTATTAAAAAACACAAGTTTACACTTCTCATTTACATTACAACACTCACAATCAAAGTGTGCACTTCTCATTTACATTACAACACTCACAATCAAAGTTTACACTTCTCATATACTCCTTGATGTCATTTATATGTATATCCTTTGAAATGCATGAGTTGAAATCTAAAAATTCAAGAATCAAATAATTTTATGGCAATATAATTACCACTTTGAATTATGTTAAAAAGTTATTCAATACGACAATTAATTTATGGTAATAAAGTACTAAAAAATAAACCAACAAATATTAATCGCCTTCAATATGTGAAATTCCAAGAAGCTAGTTGTTCAACTTCAATTTGCATCGTTCAAGTGGCTTCTTAGTGAGAAGTGAGAAAGATATTCTTGTATGCATGAAAAAATGGATTAATAAAGGAAAGTTAAAAATTGAAGCACAACAATAAATACATAACAAAATTAATAATTCTATTTTTAATCATTCTAAATCATCCTCCGACATAAATTCTTCTTCTTATTCTGAATTGTTATCACCCGACATAATTTTATCATCTTCATTAACACGGCCCGTACCGGCCACAAGTACAACTTCGATTTCCCCTGACTGGTGTGCAAGTTGACCAACTTGAGTAACAGTTAGATCAATGTGGCTAGTCTCCTCCTCGCGTATTTCCTCCTGATACGATACTGGAATATTAGGAATGTCAACTAGACGTGGTTTTGGAATGACAAACAGCCCACCAATCAGCCTTAGATGTTGTCTTACTACCTGGATAAGGTGTGTAGTAGACTTGTTGACATAGGGAAGCAAATACAAATGGATCGTAACCCTGGTACGTTCTTTTCCTATGGATTTCTACAAGTTTATATTGAGGATTCACCCTCAAACCTCTATTTGGAGTTGAATCAAACCAGTTGCATTTGAAAAGAATTATTTCTTGGACAGGTACTCCAGCAAGTTCAACCTCAATGATTTGCTTAAACTCTTCGTAGTAATCGCCTTTAACCCATACCCCCACTGTTTGTGGTTCCTTTTCCATCACTGTGGACTTTTGTGTGAAATCTATATCCTTTAACAAAGTAACCAGAATATGACATCACTCACCTTGTCGGGCACCATGAAAGATTTTTCAACAACTTTTCAGAATGTTCCAGAAGGCTATGTATCCGTTGAGAGCAACAAAAGTTAAATTAGTTTAGGCATTCTTAAAACAAGTAAATATCTACATAATATCAACTTACATGAGTTCCAAACCATTTGGAAAAATCACTATCCGTTATCCGTTATCTGGGAGTTTGGTCATGTACTTCACTAACAAATTTTATGAGTTACAAATCAAATGACAATATTATTATTCGGCTACTTTTAATTATATAGCAAAACTGAAGCAATAGATGACTTTACTTACTGCAGGTATGGTTACAATTCATAAGGATATAATTCATGGCTGTTGTATAATCGTTATCAGATAATAAAATATTTTCTTTTTTTCCAAATGGTCTTCCAGGTAAGTTGCAAATTGATAATACATCTGGTCCACTTGTAGTCTCGTCTTCACCATCATGTCACCCAATGGTTGTAACTTTCGTTTTCACTAGGGGTTCAAAATAATGGCTAAGGAATGTAGCAGATTCTTCCACCAAGTATGCATTGCAAATTGACCCCTCAACCTTGGCCTTGTTTTTTTATCTTCTTTTTTAGATGGTGCAAATATCTACTTAAAGCACAAGTAGTTAATCACATTGTAAATACATGGAAAATAAAAATGAAGTTGAGATCATAAAGACATGGGTTGTTACCTCTCGAACGGGTACATCCACCTAAACTGTACCGGGCCACCAACATTGACTTCGTACGGAAGGTGAATCGACAAGTGTTCCATGACATCAAAAATCCCGGGGGAAATATTCTCTCTAGTTTGCATAATAATATAGCGATAGTGTCCTCCAATTCTTGAATATGTGCCACAGTCAACTTTGGGGAACAAAAATCTCTGTAGAACAGACTAAGTTCAGCTAAGGGTCCCCAAACATTTGCCGGTAGTGCTTTTCTGAGAGCTATAGGGATAAGTCTCTCCATGAATAGATGACAATCGTGACTCATCATGCCTGACATTTTCAGCTCTTTCATATCAACGCATCGCGCCAAATTCGATGCATAGCCATCTGGGAGCCTTAATTCTTTCACCCTACTGCAAAACTATCTATTTTTGTGCCTGCTAAGGGTGAAACATACCTTTGGTTTCGTTGCTTTACCTCGGCCATCATGTTTAATATTCAATTCCGGTTGACTGCAATACTTTTCAGCATCCACTCTAGCCTTAACATTGTCCTTAGTTTTACCCTTCACGTCCAACACGGTGTTAAAGACGTTATCAAACACATTTTTTTCATTATGCATGGCATCAATATTGTGTCTTATCAGAAGTGTCCGCTAATAAGGTAAGTCCCAAAATATGCTACGTTTGGCCCAACAGTGTTCCCGACCCCTGTCGTGCTCTTTACAAATCTCTTCAGTTGTATCGGTAATTTTTGGATAATCTCTAACTCTAAAATACATTTCATCACCAGTTAGGCAAGATGGTGGGTCTGCTCTCCTGTCGCCGATCCTTTTGGAAACCCTTTGCATCTCTTCCAAAAGGATGATTAGGTGACAAAAAGCATTTGTGGCAATCGAACCACGATTGTTTCCCACCAGCCTACAAATGGAGGTGGCGGGATGAATTTTGGAGTTTGAGAAATGAGATTTTGGGTATTTTCGCGATTAGAAAAATAACTTTAAATTTTGGCGAGATGGAGGTGGCGGGATGGCGGTCGCGAGGTGGAGATTGTGATTTAGGTATTTGGAAGGAAGAAGACGTCTGCTTTCTTCTTCTTTTTTTTTTTTTTTTTGACAAATCAACCTTTAAAACGACGTCATTTTAGTACGATCTTACGTGTTCCGTCATATATTCGGTCATTAATCCGTCGGTACATGGTCGGTAAAGTTCGTCGGTATTCGGTCGTTAGGGCAAACAAAACGACGTTGTTTTGTGTCCTTCATCTGTAGCGTGATAAATATACACAATTATGTATTCCGTCGGTATTCGGTCGTTAAGTCCGTAAGTATTCAATCGTTAGGAAAATTTAGCGACCGGTTATGTATCGGTTTGAGTTGGTCAACGGGACCGATATGGCCGATAATATAGCGACGAAATAGGAACAGACCTTTTTTCGGTATCCGTTCGGTCGGTATTCGGTCGCTAATTTAGTGACTGATTTTTCGGTCGCTATTTTCGGTAGCTAAATAACTGTTTCTTGTAGTGAACTCATATACACATCTTCATGTTGTTTCTCCTTTATCAAGGTATAATCCTTTTTATTTCCATGTTTTTTAATTCTTTAATAATGTTTAGCATTGTAAGATCGAGTTCTTTACTTTATTCATGTTTTTTTCTCAACTTTGATAAAGTTTGTGAAGAATACCAAAAGTCTTCAGATTCACAAACCAAACGGTAAAATCTCAATCCTCATATTCATTTTCTTCCCTTTAGTTTAGCATGAAACACTTTTTTTACGTGCTGAGAATAAGGAATTCAGACATTTCGAGAGAACGAAGGTCATCTCTTCTGATATAGGCCAATTATGGTTTAACTCTTTTTCTATTTTCTTTCTTTTGTTTAATTTTTTTCATTGGATGAGTGGGGTCATAGATGTTTTTATGTATTTTTTTAATAGTTGTGGGATTTTGATTAACAATTCATAATTATTTTGGAAGCTTCTTCTTTGTGCAGTAAAAAACAATTATTCTATAAGAATCACTTTTCAATTATTATTTAATTAATTATTATTCTGCAGTTTATTTCTGCTTCAAAATGTTTAAAGTATAAACAGTACAAATGTAAATTTTCTACACTTCATATATTGGTGTTTATTAACACATTGTATTACAAGTTTTTACGGGTTTCCCATTCTCAGATTGAAAAATTCCTTTTGGAGTTCAAGTAAATTAATCAACATTTTACAAGTAATTCTCTTTCCTCGATAATGGCAAAAATAATTACAAGAAGGTGCTCTAATATTTTCTCAAATTAGAAATAGTGGTATTTTTAATCAAAAGATATTGATATATGTATTCAAATAAACAAATATATTCCTTCTATTTCAAATTGAATGTTTATTTTTCTATATAAATTAAACAGAAAAGTAGACATTCAATCCACACTAAAGTGTATCATTTTTGTTAGGGTCATAATAATTGAAAGTATCACCAGAAATATAAAAAGAACTCATATTGCATTAACTGTTTGAAGTCAGAAAAAATATTTATTTTGAAAAAATAACCAAATGTAATGGGTACATAGCACATTTCGGTTTTTATACTAGCACAATTTTCGTTTTAGAATTTTGAAGGCATACGTATTGTCTTCTAACATCAATAAAAAATTGATTTTCATTTCAATTAAAAATATTTATTTCCCCTGCATAACACGGACCATTAGACTAGTGTGTATATATATATCAATCACATTTATTTTCTTGATACATGAAATTTCAATCACAAATTAATCAAATAACATTTTCTCTTATCTTACAAATATACTCTCACCGGTTTTAATTTAAAACCCGTTTTTTTTTTCATATGAAACAAATAAAATAAAAAAATTAGACAATCAATTTCATACTGAAGATCTCTAAAAAAATCAATATTTCCTTAAATAAAAAATGAAAATATAATGGTAAATTTGGATTCACGCATGACACATTGTTCTCTTGGGGTGATGGGGATTTTAAAAGTTGACTGACACATTGATTATTCTTCTCTTTTGAAAAAAAAAACAGTCCGGCTCCTGTGCGGAACCCTGGAAATTCCGTACGTGCGGGCCACTCAGATGGCCGTTGAATCAGTTTCCAAAGGAATCAACGGCTGGCATTTAAAAAATGGTTAAAAGGGTACAAATGTAATTTCAAAAGGGGAAAAAAAAAAAACCGGAGCACGCAAATGTCACGTCGTTTGGGGTCCCGAGGCGCGAAAAGGCAAAAACACGTATGAAAAGGCAAAAACGGCTGAAAAGGCAAAAAAGGGCCTTTTCACCTTCTTCTTCTTCTTCTTCCTTCCTTCACAATTTTTTCATCAATAATTTTTTTCACTCTGCAAGCAAGAACACGTATTCTCTGCGCAAGAACGCGTATTCTGTGTTGGAAAAAAAAAATTCATCTTGTTTCTTCTGCTTCTCTACAAAAGTTTCAAAAAGATGACAACTCTAGCATCGACATCCCATGATTCAGTAAAGAAACAAAAGTTTCTCTGTTCTACAGAGAATATCATAGGTTTAAATCAAATAGTGCTTTGGGAAATGGAGCAGATGAATAAACCAATACTCACCGTGGTCGAAGGATGCCTAGCATTTTTAGGGTTTACGCAGATTAAACTGTCTGGAGTACATGAAGAATGGCTGAAATATGCCATTAAGCACTATGATGCATCTGAAAGATGCATCAGGCTTGGAGAGGGGCATGCATTAACAATTACTGGAGAAGACGTGCACAGGGTCTATGGAGTGCCTATGGGGCTTAAACCTGTACCGGAGCATAAAGAACTTGAAAAAATGTTTCCCCATAGAAAAGGTTAAGAAGTTTGCTGAGAAGTTTTTGGGGATAGGTATATCCAATAAGGGATACGTAGATGAGGACATAGTATATAGTTTAATTAGATTTGAAGCACATATGAGCCCTGCGAGATGGGCACGTTTTTATGCACTGTACATTTTGAGTCGACTTTTCATTGCCAACAACAAATGAAAATGGTTAGCATTAGATATGCAATGCTTTTTAAAAATTTCAAAGACTACAACTGGGGAGAATTTATTGTTAATTTTGTCCACTCGTCACTTGCTTGTTGCCATCCGAAGGCTGTGGCCGGAACGCAACTAACTTATCGGATTCCGGCAGACATGCACTTTCTAACGGTAAGTTTCATAATTCATTTGTTTACACATGTTATTAAACAGAGAACATGTGTTTTTTGATAAGAGAACATGTGTTTTACGGAAAAAACATGTGTTCTCTAATCAAGAACACATGTTCTTAAACAGAGAACATGTGTTCTTGATAAGAGAACACCTGTTTTTTCCGTAAAACACATGTTCTCTTATCAAAAACACATGTTCTTAAACAGAGAACATGTGTTTTTCTGCATAGAACATGTGTTCTTGTATCCGGAACACATGTTCTTAAACATAGAACATGTGTTTTCGAAAAGAGAACACATGTTTTTTCCGTAAAACACGTGGTTTTTTTTAAAAAAAAATGTTCTTATGAATATTACATGTTTTATGATGCATAGAACATGTGTTCTGTTATTATTTACAATTTAGTTTATTATTTTCAGGTGCATACTTTGGATTTCCTTACTGGAAATCATGTGCAGGTAGATGCAATCAGTTGTGCTCTTTGGGATTATGAAAACATGAAAAGTATGTTCGAGATTCTTTTCCCTGAGGGCAATTTCGATAATGCGGCGGAGGCGCCGCTTCCGCAAGTGATGACGAGAGAAGGAAAAACAAAAGTTAAGGGAACTTGTGAATGAAAGAAGGAGGTCGAACAAAGAAATTGCCTTTAGGAGAAGTTTGTTGGTTGAAATAAACCAAGAAATTAGCAAGTTGAGGGTTATGTTAAGGAGGATTTGTTGGAGGAATCAGAGGATAGTGCGCCGCTTGGGCAGTGGCCTGAGATTGTGAAGAGGCGTAGACTACCCCACAAGAGGAGAAGGTTTCAGGTAAGCGATGATGAGCAGGTTGATAATGCTGGGAAAGAAATGAATGTGGAGTTGCCTCAAGTGGAAGGGGAAACTGAAGCAGGTGGGCTGAGGCAGAAATTGTAATTGAGTCATCTTTCACTGATGAAGAGACCGACATTGCCAAATTTATTGCTCGGAAACGGACCGACGCTGTTATTTCTGAGGTACTCGCCTTTTATAATGATGTAAGCACATACATTATTTGTTATTTAAGAAGAATATGCGTTTAACATTTTACCACAATGCTTCAAATACAAGAACATGTGTTCTTACTCCTTGAACACTTGTTCTTGTATTCGGAACACGTGTTTTTGAATCTGTAATACATGTTCTTTGATTCGTAACACATGTTCTTTACTATGAACACATGTTCTATTATGACACTTTGTATTTACTGAATTAGGAGGAAGGAGAGAAGTCTGATTTGGGGCCAGGGGATTCCGTGATGCTAGATTTGGAAACCCCAACCCCAAATTTTGAAGATCACATTGAAGAGACACCAGGGCAGATTGTGAGGAGTGTTGTGATTGAAGATTTTGGAGAGGGGGACTTCGTGATGCAAAATTTGGAAACCCCAGTCCCAAATCTTGAACAAGAAATTGAAGTGACACCAGCCTCAGAGTGTGATGAGTGGGGAGAATGAAGTCATAAGGGCGGGGGGGACGTCGTCATGCAAGATTTGGAAACCCTTGCCCCAAATCTTGAAGAAAACATTCAAGAGACACCAGCCGAGCTTATGAGGAGTGGGGTGAACGAAGATGTTGGGCAGGGGGACTTTGTGACGCATAATTTGGAAACCCCTACCCAAAATCCTCGAACATCTCAAAGAGTGAAAAGACCCCCACCGAGGTTTGTTCCCATAAAGACGTACTGCTGAGCAGCAATGATGTTACCGGCAATCCTCGCTTGTCAAGGGCAAGAGGCCGACCATGCCCAATAGTGGCAATACTCAATTCTCCTTTCACTACGCAAAATAAAGATGATGCTTCTTTGTCGGAGAACGAGATTGCCCTGGTTGATTATGCTTGGAATGGGGAAGATCCGTAAGTTACTTTAACATTCTTAGATATGTGATATTTGTTAAGTTAACACATTATCTTAAACTGAGAACATGTGTTTTTGATAATAGAACACGTGTTTTTCCCAAAAACACGTGTTCTATTATCAAAAACACATGTTCTCTGCTTTAAGAACATGTGTTTTTATCGTAGAACACATGTTTTTTTCCTTGAAACACGTGTTCCGTGACTTGAACATCTTTTTTTTTAAAATTTCAGCGATCTTATAATGTTTGATAATGCCTCGTGAGTATCATGAGGAAGGATTTGGTGACTTGTATGCCTCGGGGCGTAACTTGTTGATGATGTCATTAATACATTTGCCCATATCCTAAATGTTGAAGAAATTGAAGCTACGAATGGGCAAATGAAGAAATTTTGGTTCACAACATTTCTAACGTGCATGTATGGGTTCTTGTATATATTTGTGGTCGTGAACAAACGAAATGATTGATAATGAGTGCTCAGTATGTATATGTCGCTTGTAGAGTTCTCATCGCAGGGGATATGGGAAGGAAAATTGCAAGTCGGACTTTACCGAAAGTGCAAGATATGGCCAATTTCGTTGAAGAACAAGTGCTTGATGGATTGATTATCCGCAAAGCGAACAAGACACTGAACTGCCAGTGTTGAATTGGTAAGAACACTTTATCTTAAACAGAGAACATTTGTTTTTGATAAGAGAACACATGTTTTTTCCTTGAAACACGTGTTCTCTTATCAAAAACACATGTTCTATGCTTAAGAACATGCGTTTTTTTTAAGAGAACACGTGTTTTTAGGGAAAAACATGTGTTCTCTTGTCAAAAACAAATGTTATATTCAATAAACATGTGTTTTTCCCGTAAAAAACGTTCTTATTGACATGTTCTTTCCCAAACAGTTCTTCCTCCCGATCGTTTACGGCAGTCACTTCTGGGTATACGTGGTTAATGTCAAATCTAAAGAAATGTATATTCTAAATAGTTTGGTCGTCGACGACGCGGTACAAGCGGCCAAGTACATTCCTCTGGCTCAAGTCGTCTTAGCTGAAATGGGGGCCTGGCTGAGGACAAAATTAAAGCCTAGGTTAAGCTTCAAAGGATTTAAAATCGTACACGGCCAGGTGCCCATCCAGCCTGCGGAGGACAAAAACTGATGTGGGATTTGTGTGTGCAATGCGATGGAGCATCAGGGTGGGCCACATTCCTCAAAGATTTTTTTCCTATGTGGACCATCACGCCACATATGATTGCTTTGAGGAAAAAGTCGGTGGCTCGCATTTTGGGTCACCCACTTAACAAAATTTCAAAGCAGAGGTTTTGGAAAAAGTCCCTAAGCTACAAGGCTAACAAATCTGAAATGAATTGATATTTCGTGAAATGTAAATCGGTCTCGGTTAGGGATTTTGATGTTGAACATAATAGTTATAGGTGATTAATAACATTTGTTTTGTTTTTTGTGTATAATTTAATTATGTTAGCCAAAAACATGTGTTCTGTATCCAAAAACATTTGTTTTTTATTCAAAACCATGTGTTCGCCAGACAAAAACAGGTGGTCAGTAGCCAAAAACACGTGTTCTGTATAATAAAACACGTGTTCTGTATCCAAAAACACGTGTTCTGTATAATAAAACACGTGTTCTGTATCCAAAACCATGTGTTCCCCTAAATTGGAAAGTATGTAACACCACATTTCTTTTCATAAACCCACAATATGTGTTTACCATACAATATTAAAGTGCTAGTCTCGTGGTTTCTTCCAGTTGCCTTTGCTTAACATGCTTAGCCCGTGCCATTTGCCTTTTGATCTCTACAACTCGCTTTAATCTCTTCCTCGATCTATTTGGGTCTGCCCGTTTTTTCAACTCTATCCTTGAAGGTTGAACTCCACTTTCAGGCATTGTTTGAGTAAAATCTGCAATAAAAAATACCCAAAAGGACGGGTTGTTAGAGTTCGCCCATATTACGAGAAAAATTTAGTTTAATGTTACCGGGAATTGTATTTGGACATGTAGATCCAAAGATCTCCGAGCAAAGAAATTGACACGCTTGCACAATTCATCAAATGACCGATCCACAAAGTCATAAGCAACATCGCTCCCACATACTAGTTGTTACCAAAGATAACCATCTTTCCACACATTTGTTGGTAGCGTTTCGCTATATTCAGATGGGTGCTTTCCTACCACTATTGGGACATACTAAACTCGACACCATTCTTCACATTTTTTTGTCCACCTATTCATAATGTAGTGTGTCGGCAACCCTCTCGAGTTTGTGTAGCCGCCACAAGATCCTAGGAGTTCCATAACTCTAAGACAATGTCGACAAAGTGCAAACCTAGGATTTCAAACAATCTACACTCGCATTCAACAATTGCCTTGTGGGGATCAACCATCACAAGTCTTTCATCCAAACTTTCCTCTCGCACCAAATATAAAAACATCCTTGTACACCGAGTACGCTAACATACTACCAAGGTTTTTCCCTGTGACATGGATCTAACAGTACTCCATTGATCAGTGATACCGCACACAAAAAACATGAGATCTTAATAAACAAAACATGTGTTCTCAATCGCGAACATGTCTTCTCCGCTATCGAAAATGTGTTCCTATTAAAAAAACATGTGTTCTCATTAACAAAACACGTGTTCCGGGGTCACGTAACACGTGTTTTCTAGTCGAGAACACGTGTTTTCTCCGCCAAAGTACATGTCTTGTACGCAAATTGAACTTGTTCCAATTGACAAAACATGTGTTCTCATTAACAAAACATGTGTTCTGTGTACCAGAACACGTGTTTTCTAGTCGAGAACACGTGTTTTCTCCGCCAAAGTACATGTCTTCTCCGCAAATTCAGCGTGTTCCTATTGACAAAACATGTGTTCTCATTAACAAAACATGTGTTCCCTATACAGAAGTTTGTATTAAGTTAAATCAGACTGCTCTGAGTACAACAAAACCTCGTTCTCGCCACATTGCGAAAAACATTTGGCGTATAATGTGTGGTCGCACTATTCGCCAGATGGGCTATGCGGAGTATTGTTGTTCTAGCAACTTGTTCATACTGCCAAAGTTTCTTTTTAATTCGACGCTCACTGCCGCTCACCATTCTCGTTGAAGTGTGTAAAAAATCGACAAGATTGTGGTCGGCCTTTAGATAGCCTCTTAGGACACTATTGTTCGACTCGCTCAACCGTGTTGAACGAATGCCGCCGTGAAGTGTTGCTTAACCCATGCAGATGACCACTGTTCTCGAAAGCAATGAATCCTTCCGACTCACGAATGTACTACATCGCTTTTTTGGCCACATTTATCCATAATAAGACATTCCTTTTCGAGCTTGGCCCACACTTGATCAAACTCATTTTCATCATGGACATTGTACATAGCATTAAAAAAATGCTCTCTCGACCTCTCGCAGTCCACATCAGTGCTCGTGTTCTTGACCGCATTTTCTTTAATGTGCCATGTACACACCCATGGAAAGAATTGGGGAACTCGGGACTTTATTGCAGCTGCCATAGCGGCATCCCGATCAAGAAAATGCATGTAGGGGCTTTCCCCAACATGCATTTCGTAAATGACTTGAATAACCATTTGAACGAAGGAATCGCCTCATCATACAAGAGTGCCGCCCCAAATATGCATCGACTCGTGGTGATTGTTGAAACCAACAAACAATACTGATGGAAAAAAAAATTTATACTAGGTTAACAATAGCACGCTTAATTAATAATACAAAAAACGTGTTTCAGATTGGAGAACACGTGTTCTCAGTATTCGAGAACACGTGTTCTGTATTCGAGAACACCCTGTTCTCTACAAGTTAACACCAGCTACCGGTGGAAATTTAATCGTAATACCTATAGGCCCGAAATTGTTGTTGGTCCTGTGATGTTGTATCAAACGTCACTACATCGCCAAAGTAACCATAGTCCATCTTCATTAATCCGTCCGCCCAAAAAAATGTTAGCAATTTTCTCATCGCATCCCATTTCAATATCATAGTAAAACATCGGATTCGTGTATGCCTCACGCCGAAATGCTCAAGTAGGCGCTCCTTCCCCGAGGCCCATCGACTTTTGACGCCTCCTACCGAGGTGATTCTTTAAATCAAGCTTTATAAAGCCTAGATTTTCATTGCCCCCACTTTGCAGAGTGACATGATAGTGTACGACGATTTTAGTGCCACCCCCAAAGACTATCATTCATCTCAACGACAATTCCGTGAAGATTCGCCACTTGGCGATTCGATCGTATCAAATGTGAAAAGTTTGTCGGATGAAGCGGAATGATTGTGCTCCTTCACCCAATTACTAACTACAAATACGCGCCTCGTTGATTAAATTTCACAACTACTTTAGCCATACAACCCGTCCGCTCTTCACTCCCTGGGACCGCACAAGAAATTCCTTGATCGAACATGGTCTTCGGGGCATTTCTCCTTGTTCTCGGGATCGTGGGTACTTCCTTTCCCGAATCCCTCTTTATTACAAACATATTTCACATAACCAACCTCGTTCCTTTGTTACTTTTTAACGGCTTACTATAGTTTTTCCGAACGCCAAACCCTAAGTTATGAGCATAATCAACGTAAAAATCTATGAACTCTCTTTCTGTAGTGAACTCCTTAGACTTCAAATCAATTGTGCTGTAATAATCGTCATTACCTGTAAAACAATGTCCAGTTACCGCCAAAAACAACTTTCCTTTGTGTCAGAACACGTGTTCTGGGTAATAAAACACGTGTTCTGGGTAATAAAACACGTGTTCTATGTATTAAAACACGTGTTCTGGGGTGTTTTTATATCATGTGTTCTTGTTAACGTAACGTGTGTTCTTCAAAACAGAACATGTGTCCTTAGAAGACAAAAAATATTTGGCTCCACCAAAAACATAGTGCTTGCCTTACAATTAAGCCCTCGTATTGTCGACTTTCTTTCCATCTTGGTTGTCCCCGACCTTCTTTCCTTCGCCTCCGTAATCGCGACTATTACATGGCACATTTAGTTTTGGGTCAAAAAAACAAAATAGAGAGCATTATACGACATTTTCGCATAATCCGAACAACTCACCGCCGCCATGTTCGTGAGTCAACTATAACTATTTGCTTCGATCTTTTAGTCGTCCCCCGTATGAACATCGTCATTATCACTAATCATCAAGAAATTTCTTCGTAACACAAGTTTTTTTCTCTTGCCTAACTCCCCAAATAAGCCATATTCTTCATGAGAACTTGTTTGGCCATCGTAAGATACACCATTCTTCTCGAAGAAAATCTCTCGAATCTTTGCCATTCAACCATACTATCACTTCCTTGTTCATCCATTTTCCAAGGATGACCTGAGAAGAAAAGGTAGATGAAAAGGTAGAACAAAATCGGGCTGAGTTTTTTTTGGAAAGTTAGTAGAAACTCCAAAGAAAGATAGAGATGAAAAGGGAGATTTCAAATGGGAGATATCTCTCAAATATATCTTCTCCCTTTTAAAAAAGTAAGAAAGAGAAAATGGGGGGGATTTCGAGGCTTTTCTACCGCCAAAACAATTTGACCAAACTTCGTGCCAAAAATACCCTCAGCTTTCGAGAGCCGTTGGATCAAAAGTACAAGATCCAACGGCTCTCATGCTGGCCCGCACATACTGACCCTTTTTGGTTCAGCATAGGAGCCGCGGTGAAAAAAAAACGAAAGGACCAACACATTTTTTTTATAAAAGTTGACTGACACATTGATTATTCTTCTCTTTTTTTTTTTTTTTTCCTTTTTCGTCAGGAATTTGATGTTGGGGGAAGAGGGAGAGGACAAAACAGTAACAGTATGTCGAACTACATATAAAAACGACAAAAAAAAAATTCTGGAGGGGTGAAACTGATAAAAAATTTCGAACTACATATAATTTTTTATACCTAACTGTATTTTTAAAAATCTCGGGGCAGTCCATCTTCGTCTCTGCTCTTGAATATACTCAGCAGAAATTTGACCAAAATAACCAAATAGGAAACAAAGCCGCCTTTCCAGAGCTAGACTATTCTCATAAGGAAACCGGAGAAGTGTATGAACAGTGGATACTAGAATTAATCCAAAAGTGAATCAGGCAAATAATGCGTGTATCATTTTTAATTCAAAACGAGTGAACAATTAAAAATGTATGATCAAAAGAAAATAACTCATGAGAAAGAAATATGAATGCACATACTAATTATAATTATTCATATAAAAACACTGTTAATGATTAAAATAAAAGGTCATATCCACAAATTAGAAAGACAATCCTATCTATAAAAGAACTAGATGTCCAAGTGTCACACTCCAAAATCAGGGATGACCTGGCAGTACTCCATATTTCAATTAAGCACAGAACCAAGCAGAACAACAGAGTTCATTACTATTCATCAAAAAAAAAAAAAAAAACAGAGTTCATTACTATTATTATTAGCGGAAGCGTAAATGCTACATTCATTATACGACTTTACAATCCAACATAAAGTAAAGTGTGCAATACTAAGTTATTACATAGTAAGTTCAAGTGTCTAAGAGAAATATTAGTCTATTACAGAGTTGCCAGATTATGATGTTACTCATCATACTCCCCATTCCAGGTTTCCACATATGCACCGTCATCAGGTACGTCATCATCTACAAGTAAGAAAAGTAAATTAATAGTTAATACTTTGTATTTTTTTGGTTTTTTCTTCCTTGCTTCTTAGATTGTAATAGGATTTCAAGCTTTTCTTGTACTACATTGTAATAGTCTTAGAGTGTGATAGTTAGAGAGTTAAATGTTCTCTCCATCTTGGTTTTTTCGAACCTTGGGGATTATCCACACGATAAGCATTAGATTAATTTGTAGGGATAGTTTAGTTAGACTTCCTATTTTTTATTTTAGAAGCATAGGAACATAGTATGGACGGAAACAGGTGCAAGTATACTCTTAGGAAGAAAGTGTGGACGATTGAACACACTTGATATCTTGACACAAGTATGTACTAAAGCGAAGGGATCGTAATGGATTGTTCGTGAACATCTTGTAACCCACGGTGAACTATTTTTATAGTTCTCCATTTTGATCTATATATTTACATTATTTGGTCAAAAAAAAAAAAAAAAAAAAAAGTAAAGACATTAGCTACAAAACCAAGTAAGAATCAACACCCTCGGGATGAAACAATAAATGAGACTCAAAGACTTTTCCCAGATCCCAATTCCCCATTTGAAACCATGCAAGATTTAGTCCCTTCACTATACTCATTTTACACCCACTAGGGGAGAAATGGCCTTTAGTGACAAGAATTATTGCGAAGACAAAAAATATTGTCACTAAATGTACACATGTTGGCACTGAAAAACAAAGAGAGGTTAATTTTAATGACGACACCAATTCACCATTGTTGTCACTATATATCTCAAAATAGTGAGAACTTGAGAAATCTTGTCACTAGAGTCGTACGTAATAGTGACGACATTAATTTTTATTGACACAATATATTGATATAGTGGCAAAAATTACGTTGTCACTATTCATTTTTCTCAGTGACAAAATTTGTTGTCACTAAATATCTTAAATTAGTGACAACTTGAGAATTATTGTCACTAAAGTTGTAGGTAATAATGTCGACATTTTTATTGTCACTATATGCTCATATAGTGACAAAATATTACATTGTCACTATTCATTCTTCTCACTGACAAAATGTGTTGTCACTAAATGTTACTAAAAATGTTGTCATTAATTTTGAAATTTATAATTAGTAATTTTAATTGTTTAATTTTAGAGTACTTGTAAAAAATGTAATTTTCTTAAACTTATTTGGCTTATGTATGTATGTAAAACTTATTTTTTTGCGCGAATTTTTAAATATAACTATATGTAGATCCATCTTACCATTTACATGTGTTGAATATGTATATCTTATAAACATTATCATTAGAACTGCGAGTGAGAACACTTTGCTACTAATATATTTATATTTAATAACTTGAAATATAAATAATAAGTATACGAGTTCAAATTTGATATTTAAAGCTTATTTCTTTAAATTTGCTTGTACTTAAAGACGTATAATGATTTAAAATTATTGTTTGAAAAAAACTTGAAGGACTCGTATTTAAATAACTTTAAGGAATAAATTAGATTTTAATTATTTTTTGAAATATTTAAATATATATTTAATGAAAATTTGAATGACATATAGTATAAATATTAAATATGAGAGAATATGAAACAAATATGCTTGCAGCTCAGCGGTTGAACACTTGACCTCTACTACTCGAGTAGAGGTCAAGTATTCAAATCCTTGCATTCACGAAAGGATGTTATCATTTAATGACATGGCACGTAGGCACCATGCATGTAAACTGTGGACTCCACATGTCAAGTCAGCAGTCCAGTTGGCAGCTAGGTCAACGACCACGTGGTATGGGCTCCGAAGATTAATTATTTTTTAATTTTTTAAAACCTTTTCAATTACTTTTAGTGACGACATTTTAGTTATCACTGAACTACAATCATTAGTGGCGACACGTAATGTCATCACAAAGAACCTTTAGTGACGGTGAATTAGTGACAACGTTGTGACAAAGTTATCTTGTCACTAAAGAGTTTTAATGGCGACATTTTATGATTTAGTGATGAGTTTTTGCTATCACTAAAGACCATTTTATCCTGTAGTGACCACAAACCTCACCAATAACCATTTGGAAATCACTAGAAGTAACCAAGACATTAGAAAACATAAAAAGCTAATACTCCATTACTCCGGTCGACATGGCTCTTCCACCGGTCGACCTAATCGTCTGAGAAAAACAGGACAAACACATTGTCAAAAGTTCGGTAGACTGGTATCACCAGTTGGTCTACCGACTTGGACTTCGGTCGAGGGGTTCACTAACTCGGTCGACCTAAATAGACCTCCACATCGTTCGTTTGCTCCAGTAGTTTGATCGGACGACAGAACAATGCCCTGGTCGACGAGATCCAGTCAGTCCATTTTTCAGTGCAAATTTGTGAAGGAAAAGTACATTTCTTCACAATTTGATTCCCAACCCCAAAATTGCCAACTTTGATGCATATGAACATATAAATGACAACTGTAAACATATAAACACATAAGACATAAACCGCACTCGTTAAATCCAATATTAGTACATCGGAAATGTGGTACAAGCTCCATGCAATCACTCATCCAACATACGGACATACACAACATTGGATCCTTCGAATATGACTCATACTATGACACAACATTCACATGGAAGAGCTCAATTGTAAAGACACAACTCTAAAGAAATTACTACAACGGCCCCCAACTTTTCAGCCCAGATGGGGAAGCTTTCAATGCAAAAACACGGGTTCAGTTTCTCCCCGAACAAAGGGCTCACACGTTAAGGATTCCTTCGTATTGTGTTATTGCCCACCACTGTGTGACTCCACAAAGACTGTTTGTAGTCCCTAACATATCTACTGGTTAGGAACGGGGGCTCACTATCACTCATTCACTCATGTCAAGAACTCACGGGGTTCAAAGACAAATCATCACATATGCACATTCGAAAGAATCCTGCAATGGAGTCATTTCTAAACAAGAGCTCGACCAGCGACGACTGTATAGAACATATAGAATTTAAGACTCCAAGACAGTAACAAGAAGACTCAAATGATCATGAAGGATGATGATGACAAATTAGCCTGCACAATCAAGTACAATGATCAACCCACATATGACAATTCAATGCTTCATCCAATGCAGGAAATCATGAGTTCAAACTACTTTCAATAAACAATTTCAAGATTATAAAGTATATATTTAATGAGTTTTAGGACATTAAAAATAAGGGTGAAGAGTCTAACTTGTTAACAAGCAAACAATTACACAAACCAGAAAAATCTGCGCACAAAAATGACTTCAAACACGAAAACTCGTTCACTGAGAACTCGAAATCAATCTCTGTTTCTTCTCACGCGTAGCCTTATGTGTTATCTTCGATTAGCAACAAGAATTACTAATTTTGGTGCCCAATTGCTACTTCAATTATGGAATCTCTCACCAGCACTCTGTTTTTCCAGAAAAACCTTTCTTTCTTTTCTCTCCTTTTTCTTTCTTCTCCTTTTTCTCTAACCTCTCTAACTTCTAACTTCAGAAATTTCCTTCACTAACCACCCCGAAGAGACACAACTATTCACAAGTGTTAATTTAGTCCATAAGTTCCAACTAGTCTACAATTCAGTCCCTTAAGTTAGGTTCAATTTTAAAAGGCCACCCTAACAATTGTTCATCAATTAAACACATACTAAACAATTAGCACATAATTCAATTATGATCATTATTATTAATTGTCAAAAAATCAGGTTATCACACCAAGAAAGTAGATTAGAAAAAAAATCAGAGAATCGTATCACAAAATATGAGCATTGTCCCAAAATCACAAAAAGAAATTCGGGTTTGTTTGTTCAAGATCTTGCACCATAGGGGCAAAATCAACCCGTTATTCTCACTGGATTAATGGAAGATCGGAGGGCTAGCAAATATTGGGTTTTTTTGGCTTGTAGGAATGATTTTAAGCTTTATGACCTATAAAGAATGTGCTGAAAGTTCAGATTGTAAGCTTATAAATTGTCTTGAACTGATTTTGTAGGTTGCAGAGATTGTGGGGTTAGAGAATTTTCTCACCAGAAAAGGTTGGAAATGTTGTTGAGAAGTGGGTTGATCTTTTGTTCTTCAAGGGAGTCTGGTAATGAGAAGGGTGATGGCAACATTTTCAAGTCCTTGTTCTATTTAAAAGATTGGCATTTTGTAAAGATAGTATCTTTGACCCCCCCCCCCCCCACCCTCCCCCCAAAGTTCTGGGAATTTTGTATTTTAAATAGTTCAAAAAATGTAAATGAAATAAGTGATTGCATTAACTTTTGACATAGAATCGAAAGGTAATATTATGATGGAAGTTAACCAGTGCTGTTATATATATATATATATATATGTGTGTGTGTGTGTGTGTGTGTGTGGATTAGCTTAGTTAGTTTCATCTAGAACAGAAAAAGAACACATAAAGGTGATGGAATAAATATGGAGTTGTGTAATCAATATTTGCTTGCCATATGATTTAGGGGATTCTATTATTCAATTATATGTATGGTATGAATCCTTACATGCATATGTAAATCTTTAGCTCAGTGACATTGCATGAAAAGTTGATCTTTATTTGAATCTCTGATACAATCTGCTTTGATTTTTCATATATACACATACATGTTATTATTTATAATATGTATTAGGTATACATTACTTACTATGAGGTAATTATTTTAGAAAGAACAATTTAAATTACTTTTGTAATAAAATAAACTTAACATTTTATAGTAATCTCTTAATTGATCGAGATTATGTAAATATTCAAAGGCAAATTGGCTGTATGGGTACAAAAATAATTTTACTTTGGTGATTTTTTGTCCAAAATCTTTTTTTTTTTTTACAAAACTAGGTATCAAAAAAATTTATTTTTGGCGGAGAGGGTCCTTCCGTCCAAAATTTCTTCAGTCAACTGTTAAATAAATTTTGAATCTGGTCAACCCTAAAACTATCAGAAGTATTTTTGAGAATTTAAATTTTAGCCCCCACCCCCAACTACAACCCCCTCACCCCCACCCATAGTCAACTACAACCCCCTCGTATACCCACCCCACCCCACTCCACTATACCATCTTCCTTCTTCATCTCCCTCAATCATCATCTACAACCACAACCAACCCAACCCACCCCACCCCCGCACCCCTCCGTCCATCTCCATCCCACCACCGGCCATTGATAATTTCAGAATCCAGAACCAGATAATTTTGAGAAATCTTGAAGTTCTTGGGAAATTCAAACAAAATTAACCTCATAACTTCAAATTCATCAAATTCAACACTAATGGATCAACTCCAAAACGCAAAATATAAATACTAACGAATTAAAGAAACCCATAAACCAAATTCATCAAATTCAACTGTGAAAAATGCATAGTTATGAAATCCAAGAATTTTCAAAATTCTTGAAGTTCTTGAACAATTCATACAAAAACTTAAAAACTCCAAAATAAATCAAGAATACTAATGAATTTAAGAAACCCATAAGAAGAAAACAAAAACCAAGCACAATTTTAAATCTAAGAAAACAACAAAAAAATCAAAATTGAACAAAAACCCACAAACAAGAAACAAAAGGCGAATCTCGAGAGAAAACAAAGATGTTAAGAGTGGAATATGGAAGATTGGGAATTTGATTTGGAGAAAGAAGAAGATGATGAGTTGAAAAAGTTGTGGGGTGGGATGTGTTTGCGTCGGGGTGGGGTTGGGTGGGCGTGGGCGTGGGGACGGCTAGGGGTGAGGTGCTGGGGTCCTTAGGCGGGTACATGCAGGGATGGGGTGCTTAGGCAGGTAGGCGCTTAGGGAGCTGAAGAAGGGGGTAGGTTAGGGTGGGGTGGAATTGGGGGGTAAAATCTCAAAAATACTCTCATTAGTTTTTGTTTGACCAAATTCAAATTTTAAGTAAACAATTGACTGATGGAATTTTGGACGGAAGGACCCTCTCCACCAAAATTAATTTTTTTGATACCTAATTTTGTAAAAAAAAAATAGATTTCGGACAAAAATCACCAAAGTAAAATTATTTTTGGACCCGTAGAACCAATTTGCGTAATATCCAAATAAGTTATTTTTCTTCTTCCACACATGTTGCTCTTCTCATGCATGCGTATTCCCAACAACTAAGTAATTATTAGCAAGATTTATTTATTTTATTTGCTTAACATGTTTATTTTGTTTGTGAATATTATTGCAATAAAATATTTTTTACCTCATAAAACCGGTGAAACTGAACCAAACCGATGTAAATCGAATGTAACGATTTGAAGTTTTGAATGGTTTGTGTTGGTTTCAAAATTCTCATACCGAAAAAATTGGGTTGGTATGAAAAATGTGTAAAATCAACCAAACTGGACCATGAACACCCCTACTGCGTTAGGAGGCAGCGACACACCATTAGCAGTTGGTGGAGTCCGAGTTGTAGACAGTGACGAATTTAGAAATAAAAAACACTGGGAGAACACGACAATTCATTAGTATTTTTTAGCATAAGAAACATAGATATTATTTTAATTAAAAAATAAACTTATATTTTATAAAACATAGGCAAAAAAACAAACCAAAAAATTGAAAAAAATTACATTGTATAGTTGACCTCGACGTGGTCTCATATTCTGAAATCGGTTAATGATGAGTTCATTGTCAACATCTTTTTCAATGCAAGTAATAAGACAATCATTCATCCAATCATCTCTCATTCGATTGCGTAGTCTGTTCTTCACAATCTTCATTGTTGAAAATGCTCTTTCAACAGTTGTTGTAGCTACAGGTAAAACTAATGTCAGCTTAACCAATACAAATACCAATGAATATACAAGATGCTTATGTTTCAACTAGTTTCTCAACTAAGCTACCAATGCTCCTCAAAATGCAAAATTCATCACAACTTTTCACATCAAGAATATAAGTCTCCAATTGATTATCAAGAAAAACTAAATAGGTGGGGGAGAAATCTCGGGGTAGAACTTAGCAAATTGAATCACTATTTTCTTATCAAATGCAGAAAATGAATTTTCTGGTACCAAGCATGCAAAGCAAATAAGCAACTCAGTATTTGTCTCACAGAAATGGTCATCCAACTCTCGAAGTAACATGTCAACAACAGTTTAAAGCAAACCAATACAATAATGATACAAATTTGTAATATCTTGAAACCTTCATCGGGATCTCCCATTTGAAAACAAATATTCCTTAACCGGGACATCTATGTCATGATCTATGCAAAACAAAAATTAACTTCCTTGAACAAAGATTCTCATACATTGTCTCTTAAAGGTTGTAGTCTTTACTTTGATATTGTTACTTACTTCATAACATTAACGATATCCTGATCTTTTCTTTGCAAGGCTTGTGATAATTCATTGGTGATTCCTAACACATTTTTTGTCAAATGTAAAGTAAAGGCAAAATCAAATGTTTCTAATAAATTTAACATGCCATTAGCTTCACCTCTTTGCTCTCTAATTAATCCATATTTCTTGATAATCTCAACCACTTCAATCAATAAAGAATACATAAGAACTAAATTTACCAAAGTAGCATAATGTGAACCCCAACGCATGTCAACACTTCGTTTGAGACCAATTTCCTGATTCATTCCCTTCCCATTAAGAATCTATCCATTATCTAATGCTTTCTTTTCTTTTTTTTAATATTTAGCTACTTGTTTCTCACGGTGGAATACAGGCCGGAGTTTCCGCAACGCCCCGAAATCACAGCTGATGGTGTTTCGTGATCAGCTAGATATGCTCACAGACGCACAAGAGGTAAGTAATTTTCGGTAATCTCGTATTTTTTATTTAAATTAGATAAAGTGTTTTAAAATAACTAGAATATATTTTTGCAGTTTATGTGGAAACCGTACCCTGATTGGGTAATTGCCGAGAAAGCGGCTCGGGATGACGATTTCCAGACTACCTGTTGAGCCCCCCGTACGCCACTCGTTTGCTTCGAGATGGTTGAGTACCACATGCCTGGCAAGGTTGCTAGGCAATTTGTCTTCCAACGGGTAGTACCAACCCCGATGGTAGCGGAGGGTACTCAAGAGGGTATTGACCTCCACTCATTCAAGGCGGGAGAAGCTCGGAATTGGGAAGGCCAACACGACACATACATAGTGATACGATACCGACATCGGGGCTGCCCAACTCAAATGATTACTTACACAAACCAATGATACGGCTTAGAAGAAGGGACGTGACTCAACTAACTACTTCATTGATCCGAGTTCTAAGATACAAAAAGGACTCTAAGTTACATCGAGGAATGTTGTACAAGTCAACCTCTTAAGTATCACAAGTGTACAAGGAATGGACAGCTTTGCTACAGTTTGGTATAATGATCATAACATTTTCTGTTAGAACTTCATATTCTTTGAGTTACTGTATCTAAGCAATTGTTTTGTAGTGTTTTAGAAAAACCAAAAGGTTGTCTCCAACTAACACTTTTTCTTTTGATCTAACATCTTTTTCTATACCTAGTCTTGCTATTTTTCAGGAATTTCAAAGAATCATCCCCAAGGAGTTGCCGAGAAGGTTGTTAGTTAGCCTTCAAAATCGTGAAAGATATAAGCCATCTTCGGGTAAAATTCATAAAATTCAAAGGCAAGATGATTTAATTCTTGAAAAGAAGAAAGTAAGTATGTCTTTAAGTCCTTATATTAATCCGGGAAAAATTGTACCAAAGCACGTAAGGACTTTTAGATTATATACGGATAGTCTACATATTAATAACATAACTTTTAAGTATAGACATCCGATTCCTTACTTTGATAATATACTTTTTGCTAGTAAAAACCGAGAGAATCATATTGAACATCTTAGGGCTGTTTTTACTATTTTAAAAGCACAAACTTTATACGCTAAGATTGGAAATTATGTTTGTTACACTAATTCTATTAATCATCTTAGTTACATTGTGAGTTTTCAAGGTATTAAAGTTGATCCGGCAAAAGTTAATGCGATGGTGGAATGACCGAGAACAACTAGTGCAATTCAAGTTCGTTCATCATATGAGTTGGCAAGCTTTTATAAACGGGTTGCTTGTGATTTTAGCAAGGTTGCTGCCACATTAATTGCAATTAAGAAGGAAAAGACACCGTTTATTTGGGACAGTCGCAAGAGAATCTCCTTGATAGGTAAGTACGGTGCAATTTCTACTTTCCATATTTCTAACTTGCTCTCTTTTATTAATTTTTCAGATTATGAAGCTGATTTTGAGGATGATTCGAGGACGAATCATTTTCAAAAGGGAGGGGATGATACGGTACCAACCTCGGGGCTGCCCAAACTAATTACTTCATTGATCCGAGTTCTAAGATACAAAGAGGACTCTAAGTTACATCTAGGAATGTTGTACAAGTCAACCTCTCAAGTATCACAAGTGTACAAGGAATGGACAGCTTTGCTACAGTTTGGTATAATGATCATGACTTTCGATCTACGTTTCCAATGGACCTGATTCCAATTGTATATTAAAGATAAGAGGCATATCTACAACTTCTATGAAGATCACAAGATCAGATTCTGCCATCTTGGTCTACGAAATCGTCGTGCAAGATGATCCAACAATCTGTCCAGAATTGGGACGAATTCTACATTAAAGTCTATTCTAGACTTTAATTATATTTGCATATTATTGTTTACTATTATTAGCCATGTTGACTGAATAAGGATAATGCTAGCTAAATAATAAGACATGTTGTCCATGATGTTAGGTAGTGTTTCATTCTAAGTAGTTTAGTTAAGTTTGTTGTGCAAGAGTCCTACTTCTTCAAGGACTATTCCTTTATTATTGATTGTTGCCAAAATCTCCTTCTATTTAAGAGAGATTTCAGCCAACTTATTATTTACGTTAGATATATTGATATTTTGGTTAAGGTTATTCCTTAGTTACTTGTTTATGAATTTCCGTTAGAACTTAATATTCTTTGAGTTACTGTATCAACTAGTTAGTTTCTCTAGTTCTGGTGTTTCAGCCTTCATTGTTACTTAACCTTCTTAGAGTTGTGTTGAGTAAATACCCATAGAAACTATTTCGAGATAGAGAAAGATATGCTAAAAGCCGAACCTTGATATAAAACATCACGGTTCCGCATCAAGTGGTATCAGAGTAAAAGGTTGATCTCTATCTTGGTGTACCTTATGCTTTTTCAAAAAAAAAATATTGTTTGTCTGGAATAGACCGAGAAAATTACAAAAAAAAAAAAAAAAAAAAAAAAAAAAAAAAAAAATTACTACCATACGCAAAAGCCACCCGGAAGTAAAGAAATTGGCTGGGGGTTATCCTATTTAGACAAGGATCAAACCAAAAGAAAACTTCTTTTGTACAAAGGAATTGACTCTTGATCCCTCTTGTTCTTGAATTAGCCGCCATCAATATACTCAAATCAAGGTAGAATCTTCCTAATCCTTAGTTCTTGATATCGTGTGGCCAAGAAAAGGGTAAGTCTTTGGTAAAAGGTAAGAAAACAAATTCTTCAAGAAATTTTATTTTCGGTACTAACGTTTTGAGTGTTGGAGATGATGATGGAAAGTCAGATGAACTAAATGAGCCTTTGAGAGACAATTTGCGGCAAAGAATGAATTTTAATCCACAACAGCCGAGAGGATCTTTAAGGATGGAGGATAATGATGCGAGAACATTAGATGAGTTACATCAACAAAGGAGAAATCTTTTACAAAAGATTGACAATAGAGAAACAAGAGAAAGAGAGGCCAAAGAGAGTGAGTTGCAAAAGAAGAGCGATCCAAACCATGAGGTAGAATCTGAAGTAAAAATCAAAGAAAAAGTCGAGCCAAAAGAGAGAAAAAGGGCAATTTCTCTAAAAGTGAGAAAAGATTGTTTGTTAAAAAATTCGGGTAAGGTAGTTTGGGCTTTGAGAACAAAACAAACAATTGTTTTGTTGGGTTTTAGAGAAACCAAAAGGTTGTCTCCAACTAACACTTTTTCTTTTGATCTAACATCTTTTTCTATACCTAGTCTTGCTATTTTTCAGGAATTTCAAAGAATCATCCCCAAGGAGTTGCTGAGAAGGTTGTTAGTTAGCCTTCAAAATCGTGAAAGATATAAGCCATCTTCGTGTAAAATTCAGAAAATTCAAAGGAAAGATGATTTAATTCTTGAAAAGAAGAAAGTAAGTATGTCTTTAAGTCCTTATGTTAATCCGGGAAACATTGTACCAAAGCACGAAAGGACTTTTAGATTATATACGGATAGTGTAAATATTAATAACATAACTTTTAAGTATAGACATCCGATTCCTTACTTTGATAATATACTTGTTGCTAGTAAAAACCGAGAGAATCATATTGAACATCTTAGGGTTGTTTTTACTATTTTAAAAGCACAAACTTTGTATGCTAAGATTGGAAATTATGTATGTTACACTAATTCTATTAACCATCTTAGTTACATTGTGAGTTTTTAAGGTATTAAAGTTGATCTGGCAAAAGTTAATGCGATGGTGGAATGACCGAGAACAACTAGTGCAATTCAAGTTCGTTCATCATATGAGTTGGCAAGCTTTTATAAACGTTTTGTTTGTGATTTTAGCAAGGTTGCTGCCACATTAATTGCAATTAAGAAGGAAAAGACATCGTTTATTCGGGATAGCCGCAAGAGAATCTCCTTGGTAGGTAAGTACAGTGCAATTTCTACTTTCCATATTTCTAACTTGCTCCCTTTTATTAAATTTTCAGATTATGAAGCTGATTTTGAGGATGATTCGAGGACGAATTCTTTTCAAGAGGGAGGGGATGATACGGTACCGACCTCGGGGCTGCCCAACTCAAATGATTACTTACACGAACCAATGATACAACTTAGAACAAGGGACGTGACTCAACTAACTACTTCATTGATCCGAGTTCTAAGATACAAAGAGGACTCTAAGTTACATCTAGGAATGTTGTACAAGTCAACCTCTTAAGTATCACAAGTGTACAAGGAATGGACAGCTTTGCTATAATGATCATAACTTTCGATCTACGTATCTAATGGACCTGATTCTAGTTGCATATTAAAGATAAGAGGCAGATCTACAACTTCTATGATATCACAAGATCAGATGCTGCCATCTTGGTCTCCGAAATCGTCGTACAAGATGATCTAACAATCTGTCCAGAATTGGGACAAATTCTACATTAAAGTCTATTCTAGACTTTAATTATATTTGCATATTATTGTTTACTATTATTAGCCATGTTGACTGAATAAGGATAATGCTAGCTAAATAATAAGACATGTTGTCCATGATTCTAGGTAGTGTTTCATTCTAAGTAGTTTATTTAAGTTTGTTGTGCAAGAGTCCTACTTTTTCAAGGACTCTTCCTTTATTATTGTTTGTGGCCGAAATCTCCTTCTATTTAAGAGAGATTTCAGCCAACTTATTATTTACGTTAGATATATTGATATTTTGGTTAAGGTTATTCCTTAGATACTTGTTTATGGATTTTCATTAGTATCAACTAGTTAGTTTCTCTAGTTCTGGTGTTTCAGCCTTCATTGTTACTTAACCTTCTTAGAGTTGTGTTGAGTAAATACCCATAGAAACTATTTTGAGATAGAGAAAGATCTGCTAAAAGGCGAACCTTGATATAAAACATCACGGTTCCGCATCACATAGCTCTGTGGGAAGCCCGCGTCGATGCACTAGCGGACGCTGCTCCCGTTCCCGGTAATGTTATTGTACCTACCCGTGAGTACATGGATTGGTACAATCGCATTATCGTCCACCTTATGATGAACCCACAAAATAGGGATCCCGGGTCACTTCCGATGGGCATTCAACCCATCGCTATATCTGAGGCTATTTTTGTAAGTTTTATTCGTTCCGTTGTCAACATTATTCTTTTTATTTAAAATATACTAATTTGAATACTTATGTTGCAGGAGGAATTTAACAGGGTGATGCTCGAAGAATTCGAGAAGCCTGCCTCTCGAACAAATAGTCAGTACAAGACTCTCATCGCCTGGCTGCCAAAACCATAAAAGAGGCATTCGCAGCGGCTGGGAAGACAATGTCATGCAGATCGTGCGCCGCCGATGTAGCAGAAACTGAAGTTATGCAACCGGTCACACAGCCGAGGGACATGTTCCAGGAAGGTCTCTGGTTGGGAGGCAAGGTACTCGCAGGAATCGGTAGGCCACTTAAGAGGACTTGGTCGCAAGGCGACTTCTGCAACGCGGCAGTGCACCGGAACCGTTTCAACCAGAGGAAGATCTGACGCAGTCTCAGGCACAGACTTAGTTCCCCACTCAGGCCGATGTAGCACCTCATTTGAATACCAATTTCTGAGCATCGATACTTATTCTCAGGGTCTTCAGATCAAGGGCATCCTGGAGTGGGGCACTCTACATCGGCACAGCCGGGTGTCTATTCTGGTGGGTCGCCATCGTATAGCCTCGACATTACTCAGACGCAGCATCACACTCCACTGCTCCAGCTAGTTTACCCCCTCGAGGAGACGATATTTATCGACCCCGAAGGTGTAGAAGTCATCGCAACGGATCGTGGAAGCGTCGTGCGAACGAGAGATGTGCGAACGAGAGATGACCAAACGTACTATCTCCGAGAAGAGCGGAGAAGCCCCGATAGATACACACCATCGGGGCGGTAGATATCATTTACTTTGTTTTTGCTTACATTTGTTTCATTACTGCTACGTACAATTTGACATATTTATGTTATAAAAGATTTTTTTGATTTTTACGTTGTTCTTTTTTTATTAATAAACAATTTATTCATTTTCTTACTCAAATTTTGATAAATAAGTTGTTTTAGTGATTTTTTATGTTGTAAGAATACCAACTCAGAAAATTGCAACCAACCAAAAAAAACTTATAAAAAAAAATTCTTTGGGGGCACAATTAACATTGACAAAATAAATTCATAAGAGCATATAAACATTGGCGGAGCCAAAATATTTTTTTTTATGAAATCTTATAGACTAGAGTTATTCACATTTTGTTCACCCTTTTCAATCTACTGATCAGTGCTTCATAAACCTCCAAGTCCTCTGGCTTAAAAAAAATGGCAAAACTACAAAGTTTTCGTTGTCATTAACGTGCATGGCACATCAAAGAGAAGGACTCTTGAGAAGAAAAAATAAATATTTACTATGGAAATTAAAATATATATCATGTTTGATTGTTGAATCCAAAAAGAACAAGTTTGAATAAAAAGGCACCAAAGACCTTTTTTGTATGATTAGACCAAAATAAAAGGCCATTTAGAAATATTAGGGGTATTATAGATGAAGTTGGAGAAACATGAAGGGCTTATTATTAATGTGAACGAATATTGACCATACGTTCCACACCACATAGTCTAATGAACCGTAATTAATATAAAAATTTTCCAACTTAAATCTCATAAATTTGCCTCATTTTCAAAAGCCAGTGTCAAAAGCCACTTGTAGTCTATAAGATTATAACTTGTAGACTATTTTTTTTTATAAAATCTTATATTATAATGTATTAGTAATTATGAATTTTTTGATGAAATCTTATAAATATTATAGTTTCTTACACACTTAAGTTTGTTACAATTTTAACCAAAATTGTTAAGATATGAGTGGTGTCATTCCTATAATTCACGAACTAAAAAAATTTAAATTTAAATCCTAAAGTGATTCAAAATGTTCACGGGGACGAGATGTTACAAAAATAAAACTAAAATTACAAAAGTTTTTATTTTTTGGAAAAAATTGGGCCTCCCCTGGCTCCGCCAATGGCTATGGACACTGAATTCCCCGGAGTGGTTCTTCGTCCTGTGGAACTTTCAAGAACATCAACGATTACAATTATCAGACTTTGAGAGATAATGTTGATATGTTGAAGTTGATCCAGTTGGGACTCACTTTTCCGATCAAAACGGGAATCTGCCTATTTGTGGTTCTGATTCTGATGATAATAATAACGTTGGCTGCATTTGGCAGTTCAATTTTGGCGAATTTGATGTTAATGAAGATATGTCTGCTAATGATTCAATCGAGTTACTGAAGCATTCTGGTATTGATTTCCAGAAGAATAATGATATGGGCATTGATGCTAACCGTTTTTCGGAGCTTCTGATGTCTTCTGGGATTGTGTTGAATGAGTCTGTGCATTGGGTTACTTTCCATAGTGCCTATGATTTTGGATACTTGCTCAAGCTTTTGACCTGTAAGAACTTACCCGAAACGCAAACGGGGTTCTTTGATCTTGTTAAATTATGTTTCCCAATTGTATATGATATCAAGCATTTGATGAAGTTCTGCAACAGCCTTCATGGTGGACTCAACAAGCTAGCTGAGCTCTTGGAAGTTGAGCGATTCGGAATTTGTCATTAGGCAGGTTCTGATAGTTGCCCACTTCTTGTGCTTTAAAGAAATTGAAAGACAGTTTCTTTAATGGCTCCTCTGAGAAGTATGCTGGTGTTTTATATGGTCTTGGTGTTGAATATGGATCTGATAAATAAATTAGCTATGCAATAATGTATTGCTATTGCTGCTGCTTCTGCTTCTGCTGTTGTTGTTAATGCTAGTCTGCTAATTGTAAGTTGCTTGTTAGGTAGACATGGATGTATGCCGAATTTGGTTGTGTACTCGATTTGCAAAAAAAAGTTGCTAATTTATGCCGAATTTCTCTTGGATTGCCTTTTAAGTTCCATTTTTGTTTTCATTTCTTCGTTGAACATTAAAGTTCTCAGCGGGGAGGCTTGAAATCCCTCTAAGTCACCTTGTAAGTACGAACAGATGAGATAGGCTTCTGTATGTTTTCTCAACTCCAAGATCCTTCCCATCCAAGAAGGGGGAGAATGAAAAGTCCTTACGCATAAGGCTTCATCAATCTCATCTTACTAGCATTTAAAGTATTTCATTCTTGGTAACTTTGTTTGAGGAAATGCCGTCTCACTTTGAACATTAAGGTACTGTGGACACGAATTTTCGTATTCTGTCTCCACAAATGAATCCTTGGTGCATATTCAAGGTTTCTGTTTTCGAAGTTATCTACATTAATTTTCCATGACATTGATTTTTTGAGTACTTTGCATGCATTTATTGAGTATGTTTGGATGCCATATACTATATATGTATGCTCTTTCCAAGCATGTACTGGTTGTAGAGAATATGAATTTAAATTTCAAGAATCTTAAAAGAGCAAGAAGCGGATCAAACTATTGAGGTAGATGGACATAATGTGGCTAAGACCCATAAAGTGGGGAGTGTTTAACCATCTGACCACTTTTTGTGTGATCATACTTGAATCCTTATTCTATGTTGCTAGGATGAGGTGTAATTTCTCTATGTAGATTGTTGTTGAAGGTTGTCGCACAAGAATGAGGTTCAAAGTTGTTCCCAAAAGTCAGTGCAGATCTCTGGCGAATATCAGTCCTTTTCACTTGATCTCGTCTTCAGGTTTGTGGACCTGTTTCTTTATTATCTTTCAGATAAGGAAGCCAAGTTCGCTTGTGCATTTTCTTTGTTAAGCTTAATCCTAAAGCACATACTTATTTGCGTAAGCTAGAGTTCTAACATCTAAGAGAAACTAAAATCTTATAACCGTTTTTGAAAGAAACCCCAGATATTTGAGAGTACAGTTTGCGGAAGAAATTGTCGTATGTAGTATGGATAATTTAAACGCGTTAATAAATTATCCATAAGGAAGAAATTTGCGTCGGATCATCCTTATTTGATAATATTTCAACAATTAGTACGCTGCTGAGAGAGTAGGCCTATCAAAGTTCACAAGAGCGTTTATTTATTTCTCCGTATATTACTAATATGTTTGTTTCTGCCTTTGGCTGGTAACTGATGGTATGGATTTTGTCCCTACATTTCCCATTCTGGATACACTTGACCTGCGAGAGAGTCATAGACTTCCAATGGAACAGTTTCTGTGGGTAAGCACTTCCTTGAAGTTTTCAGTTTGTATTTTTTACTTTTTATTGTATAATTAGTATTTCCTCTTATGTTTGAGAAAGAACTTAACGTTTTATTTATTTATTTATTTTTTATTTTTTTAAAGGACGATTAATAGTGGTTCCCCACTTCCCCTCCTGCATGACTCGAACTCGACCTACTGATTGAAAGTGAAGCATATTACCACTTGAACTGCGCTTCGTTGTCAAAGAACTTAATGTTTGGTCTTTCATTATGTGATATTTATTAGGACTAAGTCACATGAACTTTGAGAGGGTCAAGAAGGATTTGCAAGAATTTTCTGTAAGCATTAGATTTGAGCATAACATACAAGAAGTGTTTGTGAAATTTTCATTTAAGCTACTGTCTCTTTCATCTACAGCCTGCAATTGCAACTACCATCAAAGGTATGACTATTTTGTTCTGCTTGATGTAAAGTTGGCTATAAGTCCTTTATTTTTTCATGCAGTCGTGTACAAATTTGTAGATTGGCTCTTGGTTGATGATCTATGTAGTTTCTGAATTTGGCTGCCAAAAACATTTACTCTTCAGAAGCAACTGATGCAATAGGGTATCCAGTTTTCCATGTTAAGCTTCAACAAAGGAAAGCGCGCTGCATGAGAGGCACCAGGGGATTGTGAATATCACCGCCAGATTCTTTTTTCTTTAATTGTTTCAGATTCCCTTCAGCATTCTTTTTAACATTTGGAATGGTAGGGTTAATGGTTTTTAGGGCTCCTCTAAATTTATTAGTTGCTACTCTCTCTCTTGCAGTAATATGGGTGCAAATCTTTTTGACTTAGTGAAGTTATTTCGCAATCTACTTGGTAAGACTCTCCTTTTAAAATCCTTTTGCTAATATCTACTTGTAGTATCACGTCGTATGAAGTACTCTGTGTGTTAATAACATTGACGTCTGATATGCATTCAACATATGTATGAAGTTTGAATATCTGCAGAAAAGAAAAGTTCCAAGGGTTGAATAATTCTAGCACGAGCAGTTATTCTACAATCTTGCTTTAGTCTTAGAAATTATAGCTTATGAGTTAATAGCTTGGAATATTTGGTAATTCAGTCTGAGTTTTTTAGAGGTCGGGATTTTCTGTCCTTTTTAGTATGGTTTTAGGAACTATAAGTTTGTGTTGATTTATTGATTTGCTACTTTTTAGTATGGTTTTAGGAATTAATATGTTTGTTTCTGCGTTTGGCTGGTGACTGACGTGTTCATTTTGTCCCCAACTTTCCTACTTTTGATGAGCTTGATGTATGAACAACTCGCACACTTTTAAACGAACAGTTCCAATGGGTAAGCTTTTCCAGAACTTTGGTGCTTAATTTCTATTTATGTTTAAGAAAGAAGTTAACTTTTTGCCTTTCATTATGTGATATTAGGATGGACTTCATGATTTGAGTAATTTGATCAGAACGGATTCGGAGAACTTTCTGCAAAGATTAGGATGGCCCTGGCAGTTGAAGCAAGCAGTAGATTCGAGCTCTAATATACGGCAACTTCTTTTCAGCTAGCAAATGAATGAGGTAATGACTCTTTTTGTTTTGCTTGATATACAGTTGGTTATAGCTACTACTAGAAGTATTTTATAGCCATAATAAGGAATCAAGATCACAAAAAGGCAGATATATTTAAAACAAAAAAAGACTAACTAATTACTTCATCTTTCCCCCCTGATCTGGAAACAACAATTCCATCTGCTTAGTCATCAAAGCGTCCTTCCGCATCCAGACCTCTCCTTCATTCTTATATATTTTCTTCCATTTCGCGTTCAATTCTCTTGCCTTCTCACTCTTGATCTTCCACAAATTCTTCATCAAGATACGCGAAGCAACAGCTGATCCAGCTTCATCAAATGATCGAATCAAATAAGGATGATCCGACGCAAATTTCTTCCCAAGTCCATCGTCTTTTTGGGTATCCAAAGTTTTTGCATTAGTTGGTTTCACCGTATACTTGGATAGATCATTAGTAGAGGTACAAGAATCAGAGTCTTGGAGTTGATCTCCTTCCTCTTGTTCGTATTCAGATTCCTCGGAACTAACTTCCTCTCTTCCAGAATCTTCCGATGAGGAGGTAGAAGGAGGAAGGGTACTCTTTTTTGGTGCCATGGTCTTGTTAAATGAAAGCAAGAAGAAAAAGATGAAAGGTTTGTGAGACGTTGCTGGTGAGGCTTTTGGGAGTGTGATTTTTGAAGGCTTGTGCACATTATTAATAGGAATTCAATTTGAAGAGGTTCTTTTGATTTTGTGAAAAAATTTATGACAACTTTTAAGCTTCCCTCCCTCCTTCCTTAATAAGTGAACTAACTACTAGCTATAAATCACAGCAAACATAATGGAAACCAACACTTTGTCTGTTCATATATTCGAGGCAATATATTCCATCCTAATTGTATTTTATGCAGGGATTAAGAGTTTGTTGAATTTTTCAAATAAAAAAAAATAAAAAAAATTTGTTGAATTTCATAGAAAATTTGATAGATGTCCAAAATACCCTTATTTAAGAATGGTTATAAGTTGGTAAATTGAATTTTAATTCAATATTAATGATTCGTTTAGATGGTTGATTGGATGACTGACTTAGTTATATTGGGAAACAAAAGCATTTAGTGGTAGGTTGAAGGTAGACTAAAGTGGAAAAGAGAATAATAAATGAATCATTTATATAGAATTATGACATCTATTTAGAAATAAACCAAAAAGGAAATTAGGATATTTAAATTAAAACAGAGGGAGTATTTACTACTACTTCCGTTCCTAAATAATTACTATAGGAACGGAATATAATTTTTTTTAAATTATACATATATAAGTATGCTATAATTTAGAATATAATTTTAATTTTTATATTTGTTTAGTCTTTATATTATAAGTATTACTAAAAAATAGTATGCAACTAGAATAATTTTATTCTTATTTTTTATAACGATTTAATACACAAATACATTGACGAAAATGTATTAATTTTAATTTAATTCATAAAAAAACTCACAACACAAAGAGAAATTAAAATAACTAAAGGTTCAAAATACAAAACTTCATTATAATACATATAATAGGAACAATAAGTAACAAATGACCACCGTAGCTCAGTGGACAAGTGCATGACATACAAGTTGAAGGTCTTGAGTTCAATTATCACTTCTATGAAATTGTGGAGACTTTATTCAACATTATTATAGGGGGCATGGCTCCGGCTCGGCTCCATGGCTTTAATTTTTAATTTTTTTTGTAGAACTTTTAGTAACGAACTTTGATACCTTTAGTAACGAATAGGTCGTCACGAATTCTCACATTTCCTAACGAAATTGCTTCGTCACTAATACCTTTCGTGACGAAATACGTGATTCGTTGGAAAAGACCTTTTGCGCCGGGGCTCTCAGGACGAACTTGGTAACGAAGGATTTTCGTCACGAAAGGTCTTTCGTGACGAATTTCTTGACCTTTCCTAACGAAAATTTTCGTTACTAAATGTCTTTTTTTTGTGTGTAGTGACTCTGTATGTGAAAAAGAGATCAAAGTATAAGTATGACAAAAATATTAAACTAAAAGAAGACTCTCTCCATTTTTGTTTGTGTGTGTGTGTGTGTGTGAACTAGATAGAAAAAATTAGATATTGAGTGAGCATAGATATTGGAGAGATCGTGTGCTGGCTTTTGGAATAATGGAGAGAAAATTATAGATTATGTGTGAATATATTATGGAAGAAATATTGGAGAAAGATATTAATTGAGAGAGATTAACGTTGATTGAAAGGTAACATGGTCATTTGAAGGAAAATTACATTGGTAGGAGAAAATTTTCTTTGACAATATCACTAGTCAAATTTAATCTTTCACATAATGGAAAAATCTGAAATAGAAATGGTAGGATTCAAATAAAAGATGGTATGATTTTAAATTAGCTAGTAACATTTGAAATTTACCAATCATTTATTAAACTTATCATATTTTCTTTAAATTTTACCATTCAATTTTAAAAACTTACTAAGATTATAATAATAATAATAATAAGAATAGCGGTCAACAATTGTGTGCTAGCTAGCATGTTTGACCATTTACCGATCAACACTTATGATAACGTGTCAATCACTGAAATTGCCACATCAACATTATAAATATTCTTTTTAAATTTTTTAAAAGTCTGTTGTTACAAGTTTACTTTTTTCACATGTTGTCCATTCATTTGGTGATTTATATTCTTGTGGTGCCTAGAAAAAAACCCAGCGGCACCACAGTGCTTCTCCTAAGTAAATTTTGGGTTTTTTATTAGACTAACCATGATTTAGCAGAATGGTCATATCATGACAGTGAAAAAATTGGGAGAAATATTTTTGTTCAGGACAGAAGTGGGCCCAAGACAGAAGTCCCACTTCCGTTTTGGGTTGACGTGGCGTTCCCCAGACGCGCCTTACCACGTCAGACAAAACGGAAGTGGGACTTCCGTCTTGGTCCCAGAACGGAAGTCTATGAAGTCCCACATTAAAATCCCAACAACTCTTTTTCTCCCTTCACCCTACCCATTCTTAGCAAACAAAAAAAATCCCAAGGCAAAAAAACCCCTCCCCCTCTCGCAACCACCTACCCTCCAGCCGACCGCCGCCGCCGCCAATCTCCACCACCTTGCTCTCAATCTCTCTCTCATCTCTCAATCTCAAAGGTATAAAGCTTTCATTTTTTTTTGAATTTTTTTTGGGCAATTTAACTTTATGTTTTGAATTGAACTTTAAATCTACCAATTATGTTTATAAATTGTTGTGAATTTGGTAATTTAAAGTAATTTGTTGAATTTGGTAACTTTTTGGAAATTTATGAAATTAGGGCATTTAGAAATTTTTAGGGTTTGTGAATTGTTAATTTGTGAAGACATACTTGGGGCATTTGTGATTTTGGTAATATAACATGTGTTTTTTCTGATAAATTGTATGTTTATTATTTTTTTGTATAGATGTCTGTTCCTGCTCATCTTCTCCCTGGTTCATATGATGCTAGTGTTTTAAACAAACAAACATCTCATAGATCTTTAAGAATATGGGGCGGGGATGTTCAACTAAACATTTCACTAAAGATTATTAGAAACGACTGTAAGTTTTTTTAGGCGTACCAAAGAGAAACCAACCATCGAGTGATTGACCTGATAAACCAAATAGGATTTGGGGGTTGTTGTAGAATAGGAAAAATGAAGGTAGATCACGCTTTAGTTACAGCATTAGAAGAGAGATGGCGCCCTGAGACCCATACTTTTCACCTACGTTGCGGTGAGGCAACCATTACATTAGAGGACGTAGAATGCCTTTTAGGACTACCTACTAGGGGTAACGTAGTGTCGTGTCATGAGAACTACAATATGACTAAAAATCAGTGGATTTGACCGTGTGTTCGACCTGCTAGGATTCCGACCCCCACAGACTTCAATTTCGGGAAACACCATCGAACTGTTAGAGGTTTATGCCCACATTAATGCGACCCTAGGCGATGATGCTACTGAGTTGGCGATAGAGCAGAGGGATAGGGCTTTGATATTCCTCTTGATGTCCACTTTTTCTTTTTCCCAATACTGATGGTATCCTCGAGCAAGACCAGACTTCTTGGGCTAGCGGTGTCCTTACACATTTGTATCGCTAGATGTGCACCTCATCACTGGCTGATTCCAAGGACATGGTCGGCTGTTGCTTACTAATTTAGGTTTGTCTAAATTTTATACAGTTTTCTTTTAAATATGTAATTCGAATATTTAATAATCGATGCCGGTTTTTTTTACCAGTTGTGGGCGTGGGAACGAATTTCATGTCTCCGTCCTGCGAACCGGGGCCCGGTTCTCCATGATATTCCCGCTGATGGTATAGCTTACGGGTCACGGTGGAATACAAGCCGTAGTTTCGTCAACGCGCCGAAACCGCAGCTGATGGTGTTTCCTGATAAGCTAGATATGCTGACGGACGCACAAGGGGTAAGTTAATTTCGGTAATCTCGTATTTTTTTTAATTTAAATTAAAAAAAATTGTTTTACATTAACTTGAATTTATTTTGCAGTTTATGTGGAGATCGTACCCTGATTGGGTAATTGCCGAGAGAGCGGGATGAAGGCTTCCTCAGACTCAGTTCTCGTCTCAGCCTCAGACTCAGTTCCCCACTCAGGCCGGTGTACCCACCCTATTTCAATACCAATTTCCGAGCATCGGTACTTATTTTCTGGGTATTCAGACGGGGGGCATCCTGGAGCGGGGTCCTCTACATCGGGACAGCCGGGTTTCTATTCTGGTGCGTCGCCATCCTTTAGCCTCGACCTGACTCAGACGCAACAACACATTCCAATGCTCCAGCCAGATTCCCCCGAAGAGCCGATATTTATTAACCCCGAAGGGGTAGAATTCATCGCAACGGACCAGGGTGGTTCTTTGCGAACGAGAGACGGCCACACTTACTTTCTCCGAAAAGAGCGGAGAAGGCCCGGTAGATACAGACCATCGCGGCCTTAGATAGCATTTACTTTGTTTTGCTTACATTCATTTTATTTTTTTTGCATACAATTTGACATATTTATTTTATAAACGATATGTTCAGTTTTTTACTAATAAAGTCGGTTTTTCCATAGTAATTTTCGTACAAATATTTTGGTAAATATTCTGTTTTAGTGATTTTTTATGTTGTAAAAATACTAATTCAAAAAATTGTAGCCCAAAAAAAAACTAAGTGTTTTTGCCAAAACTCTCTGCCTCCGTTTTGGGCTGACGTGCAAGGCGCGTCTGGGGAACGCCATTTAACGCTTCTGTGAGAAGGTCGCACAATTGTTCTCCATTTTTCACATAACCAGTAGAAATGAAACCATCTTCTATTTTTTCACGTACAAAATGAAAATCTAATTCAATATATTTGGTCCGCTCATGAAAAACTGGATTAGAAGTAATGTGAAGAGGGCAGCTTGATTATCACAATACAACTTTGCAAGAATGGAAACTTTAAGGCCAATTTCAACCAAGAGCTGATATATCCAGATAATTTCACACGCCGATTGTGACATAGCCCTATATTCTGCTTCTGCACTAGAGCGAGAAACAACATGTTGTTTCTTACTCTTCCATGAAACCAAATTCCCTCCCACAAAGACACAATAACCTGTCGTGGATCTTCTAGTCATCTTATAGCATGCCCAGTCAGAATCATAAAATCACTCGATACGAGAGTAGTTGTAATTTTTATATAATATACCTAGTCCAGGTGCTCCTTTCAAGTAGCATAAAATATGTTCTAAAGCAGCCCAGTGATAGACTGTTGAAGAAGATAAGAATTGACTTACAATACTAACCGAGTAAGCAATATCTGGACGAGTCACCATAAGATAGCTTAATTTCCCAACCAGTCTTTGATATCTTTCAGGGTCTTCAAATAATTGGAGCGCTGCATGGTTTGGCTCCCAATTTCCCCGTCTTTGTTTACAAATCAAGCACATATTTTTTTTGAGACAGGAATATGCCTTTTTTACTCCTCATCACTTCAACACCCAAAAAGTACTACAACATTCCTAAGTCCTTCATCTGAAATTGAGTCTGAAGGAAAGACTTAAGAGATGATATGCCCACACTATCACTCCCTGTTACGATAATATCATCTACATAAACAACTAAGAGGATGATACCAGTACTAGACTCTTTGTAGAACACCGTGTGATATGATCTGCTCTTCAACTTACCAAACACCTTAATCGCCTCACTAAATTTTCCAAACCAAGCCCGCGGACTTTGTTTATGACCATACAAAGATTTTCGAAGATAGTAAACCTTCATTTTCATTTTTCCATGCTCCCCCTGAGCAACAAACCCAGGTGGTTGCTCCATATATACCTCTTCTCGAAGATCACCATGAAGAAAAGCATTCTTGATGTCTAACTGATGCAGGGGCCAATCCTAGGTAGTTGCCAAAGAAATAAATAGTCGAACAGATGTTAGTTTTGCAACAGGAGAAAAAGTATCTGAGTAATCAACTCCGTATATCTGAGCATATCCCTTAGCAACAAGTCGAGCTTTCAATCGTGAAATGGATCCATTAGGATTAGTTTTCACTGTAAATACCCATTTCCATCCAATTGCTTTCTTTCCTGCAGTAAGTCCGTTAACTCCCAAGCACCATTCTCATTTAAGGCATCCATTTCGCTCTATCATTGCACGACGCCAACCAGGATGACATAAAGCTTCATAGACAGATTTGGGGATAGTGATAGAATCAATGGAAGCGATAAAAGAACACGCAGAATATGACAAATGATCATAAGATATAAAAGTCGAAATAGGGTAAATGCATTGACGCTTACCTTTACGTTGTGCAATTGGAAAATCATTAGTTGACACATGATCAGATGACGAAGTAGTTGGCGCCGGATGTGTGTCAGGAGGGGTTGGACGTTTAGAGTAGACTTGGAGAGGATGTGGGGAAGTAACTGTGGTCGACTCAACAACGGGAGTTGGTTCAGGAATGGATGTGGGAAGATATGCAGTGTCAGATTCAGATTTAGATTCACAACTAGGTGCTAGTTTAGATACTAACGGAATAAAAGTAATGGTATAAACTAACAAATCATCATCCTCCCCCTTACCAGTTGAAACGGAAGAAGGAAATAAATATGTGTCTTCTAGAAAGGTAACATCTCTGGAGACCATGTATTTGTCAAAACTTGGGCATTAACACCTATACCCTTTTTGATGACGAGAATATCCTAGGAAGACAAACTTCAAAGACTTTGGGTCTAATTTAGTGACAAAGGGACGAACATCTCGTACAAAGCAAGTACTCCCAAAAGTTTTAGGGTCAATGGGATATAATGACTTGGTCGGAAAAAGAGTATGAAAAGGAGTCTCACCCTGAAGAACTGATGAAGGCATACGATTAATTAGAAAACATGCCTTTTACACTGCATCAGCCCAAAAAGATTTAGGAACATTCATCTGGAAAAAAAAAAGAGCTCTTGCAGTCTCAAGAAGATGTCTATTTTTACATTCTGCTACCCCATTTTGAGATGGTGTATAACCAATGGTGTATAACCACATGAAGTTTGGTGAATAATGTCATTTTGTGTCATAAAGGTTTGAAAGGCTATTGACAAATATTATTTTGCATTACCACTCATTAACGTACGAATAGAGACATTGAATTGGGTTTTAATTTCAGCATGAAAGCACAAAATATAGAGAATAACTCATAACGATTTTTCATAAAAAATAACCAAGTCATACGAGAGTAGTAATCAACAAATGTAACAAAATACCTAAAACCAGGTTTGGATAGAATTGGACAAGGACCCCAAACATCAGAGTGAACTAACTCAAAAGAAGAATCAACTCGTTTATCGACTCTAAGACTAGAACTAAGACGGTGATGTTTAGAAAATTGACACGACTCACAATCTAAAACTGATACCTTAGAATACTCGGGACAAAGTTTCTTGAGCAAAGGGAGAGATGTGTGGCCTAGTCGACAATGTGTTTTGAAAGCGAGAGGAAACACTGGAACACGCAAGCGATTGGCGTGTTTATTTGTCAAGTATGTAGAGTCCCCAAGACACATATCTTTTACCAATAATCTTCTTTGTCATAAGATCCTAAAACAAGCAATGATCAGTAAAAAAACGAGACAAAGTAGTTAAGAGTTCGAGTAATTTGGCTAACAGACAACAAATTGAAAGAAAAATCTGGCAAATGTAAGACATTAGAGAGAAATGCACAAGCACAGACAAATCGGGAATGCGGTTTCGCCACCTTTAGCATACGCACTGGGGAGGAAACTGAAGGAAGCAATGCACAATAAGGCTTCTGCTAGTTAGTCTAAGGCAAGTTCTCATGAGCAACTACAAGTTGTAAATAGCTAAGAGAGTGAATTATACATCTCATTCTTTTTTATGGTACAATCCCGGGAGATCGTATAAAAGTCATATAGTGTATTTTTGGGAATATTATGACATATTGGGATCGACTAATGTCGCATAATTGCAGGATGAGTTGTAGCAATCCTTTCACAAAATCCGCAAATGTACAACAATTTGTTTTCCTTCGATTCATTACTACTAATTTCCTTTAAGAGCGGAAAATTAATCCATTGGATCATGTCTTTGCACATTTTAGGCTGCATGTATTTTTCATTCATATGATCCAAGCTTTCGTAAATGTTTCTGATGCATCCAGCCGCAGGTTGATCGCCCAGAAGCTTGATTACGACACCAATGGGGAGAGAAAGTAAGTTGAGATATAGCATGTTATCAAAGAAAACTCTACATACAGTAATTGAGTAGTTATATATTGGCTAAATTTACAAGTTGTTTTTTTTTCCAACACTTAAATTGAGTATTTATGACAATTAAAATTTTAACTCCATATATTAGTATGTATGGATCTCAATTGTATAAATTTATTTACCTTAAATGTCTCCAAAATCTTAAAAATCTCGAGTTCTCTAATATTTTTTCTCCTTAAATAATCTATGATGAATATTTTTTTCTTAAACCATGGGAATCCATACAAAAATAAAAAGGAAAATTTGTAATTGTTATAACCATAATTAATTGATGAAATTGGTGGTAAAAAGAGATATTGACCACAATGGAGAAATTATAAACTTAACTATTAATCCAATCAACTCTTGATTTAGTCTTAACCAATTAAATAAAATTCAGCTGAACGTGTAAAAGAATATAATAAGAAAGATTGAAATTGAAAAGAATAAGGAACAGAGTATAAGCCTGAAGCCTTAAGACTGCTTTGCCTACTGTTCTCGTTCTCGTCCTGGTCCCGAGCTTTTCGATTGATTTCTAATTCTCGAACTTACGAAAACTCACGTGGATTCTTCCATTGAAGTTTCATTTTCTTGTTGTTATTCTATTTCTTCTTGCTCGACACTTGTATAATTTTTTTTCTCTTTCTAAAATATTTGGATAAATAGTAAATATAATAAAGTTGAGCTGGAAATCCGTGGGTGTAACACGCAACACTTCTCTCCAATTAGATTACGCCGTGTGACATATGGTATTGATGATTTTGAGTCTTCATTAGTTATGAACAGGGACGAAGACGGGGGACCGCCCCCCAAGATTTTTAAAAATACTACTATTTATCGAAATTTGATGTGTATTTTGGAAAATTTTATCAATTTCGCCCCCACAAGAATTTTGGAATTTTTACCGCTTTCGCCCTCTCCCCCCCCCCCCCCAAAAAAAACCAAATTCCTGGCTTCGTCCCTGGTTATGAACATGATGAAGACCAACCTCGTGCCTTTCCTAGCACTTTAAAGATTTCCTTGTGCCTTTCCAAGCACTTTAGAGAATTCGACAAAAAAGAATAGAGGCTCTGATACCACTATGATGAGGAACCTTAATTTTTAATTTTTAAGGTCAAAGATTTGACACAAAAGGTTGAAACATATTTTCTCTTTCTTGAAATCAGTTTATGGGGAATATAATCAACACAACTCCAAGAAGATTAATTATCAATGGAGACTGAAACACCACAATAAGCGTAAACTAAACTTATTGATACAGTAACTCAGGGACGGATTTACATGGTGGTCAAGGTATGCCCAGGACCACCCAAGATCAGTGGTGTAATGGTATCACTTATATGTGTTGTGATCCATATAATATTTTGAATAATATTTTAGACTTTAGTCTTCATGTTTCAGTCTCATAAAACAAGCTCTAATATTGTCAAAGTTTGATCGTACTCACCAACTCAAATGATGGGTTTGTTTTGTGTGATAGTTTGTAATTTTTAGTCCGTTAAAAAAATCTGTATTTAAGTTTTCTAACCATAACTATTTTTTTTGCCTTTATCTTAATGCGCACCATGACAATTAAGAACAAAATGCTAATAATAATAAGTGGTTAGAATTCTGTGTATGATTTCCAGTGACATTAACATTAAACTGCTAATTTCCATTTCTATTTACAAAGAAAAAACTAACCAAATTATTTATTTGAGGAGAAGAACTCCACAACTGAGAGCACTATGCACATTCACACCTACCTGAGCTTATTTGTTTTGTGTAACTATTATCTTAGTATTGACATTTGTTAGAAATTTAATTCTCAATATTTCAATAGTGTTGAGAGAATGTACGATTTGTCTGGGATTCTCTCAACATCACACGTCGAGAGTTTGCAAAGTAGTATGATTTTTTTTTTAAAGTTGGCCTATATGGTATTAGTGTTGAATGTTCACACCAGCAGCCTAGGTTCGATTCTCCTCTGCAGCGTTTTTTCAGAGTGTCAAGATGGATGATAAGTTTTCCAAGTTGAGGAGGATGCAATTACCTTGAATTAGAATCAGACATTTACTTTTGAGTTGTAATTTAAACTATCGTTTGGTTATGTAATATTGGTATAATTTTGCCGAAATCGTTTTCTTCTATATTTTAAATTGTTGAGGGACCACCCTAAATTTCAATTCTGTATCCGCCCCTGCAGTAACTCAAGAACTAATAAAAAAATCCACTCTGAAAAGTTTCGATTTTTTAAAGAACCATTAAAGGTAAAAATCTCACATTATATTTCCAAAAATATACTGTACATAACTTAAATAATAAGGTGGCTGAATTCCACTTTATATAGAGGTGGAATTCGGCTCAAATAACCCACAAAGGAAGAGTCATATTCTAGTTAGGGCTCATCAATAACAAACTTGCTAAAAATGAAACAATATCTAAGATAATGGACAACATGCCCTATTATCTAGCAACCACCCTAACTAATTAAAATGAATTAAAATAATAATTAATGAAGCTGAAATCCCCTAATTAATTTTAATTAAACTTGGACAGCAAGATATAAATTCTTCCAAAATCTGGACAGCTTGTTGGACCAACTTGCACGACAATTTCAGACTCCATAACGGCAGAACCTGATTTTGTGATCTGCCTCTTAGCTTTCAAATGCAACTTGAGTTAGCTCCATTGGTTTCCTGGATCGATAATTATGACCATTATACCAAACTGTTGTAAAGCTGTCCAATCCCTCATCAGAACATATATAGAAGACTTAGATAGTGATAGAGTTAAACTATTAAAAAAAATAGGTCATGTTATCTGTAGTTATTGTAGAAAAGCTAATCGTTATAATACTTTACCTCTTTACATATAGTTATTTTCTTGGTGTCTGAGATAAAACATTAAATTTAACCTAGCAAAAAAATATATTAAAACATTAAATTCAATGTATTAATTTAGAGATGTTGAAAAGTCACTTCATTACTATATTATTACTATTCTATTAATGTGCATACATTAAATAATACTAATGTGGATATAAATAATAAACTTATAAATATATATAAATATAATAAAGTTGGGGCAGAAGAATGTGAAGGCGACATGTTTGGACAAGAGGATTCAATTCATCGAGTCCAACCGTCCATGTTTTTGCCGATTTTGGTAATTCTCTTCTTTATATTATATAGTTGCTTTTGCATTATACCAAGGGTTCCTTTTTCAACTTGACTCGAGATATTAGTCTAAATATTCACCATTTTATTGAGTGTGGTTGGAAAATTAGCCTTACAACGTGGCAGGTCACATCTTGGATGCTTGAAAGTAATGGAAAATTCTCTTTTAAAAACTGCAATGGCATAACTTAAAGTTTTTTTTTTTTTTCAACATGTAGTTTTGGATGCAGATTGATTCCAATCTGGTATGTTCATAAGAGCTGGAGTTTGAACTTTTATACGAAGATTTGGTCCTTTTGGAATTAATGCATCTCAAAGATTATACATATCATCTTATATACGTCATATGGTTTGGAAAATTTAGGTTGTCATCTCAAATTTAATTTCATGAAATTGGAATTTCTTAGAATTCAAATCCTTGAAATTTCATCGAATTGCAAATTCTATATAATTTCATGGAATTGAAAATTTTAATTCAATCTCCAATTTCGAGAAATAAAGACACCTTAAATCCAAAAACCATAACAAAAGTAATATTTAGGTGCCACTCGGACTTGAATAATAACATAGTAATCGAGTGTCTAATTCGTAATATAGGAAACAAGAGATCAATCACTAGCAATGTAATAAAAAAATTGATATTTAGGAACTGATAAGAAGCCAAAACTCTAATCTTCATTGGAGTTGCAGGCTCCATTGGTTTAATAGGGCCAGTCTCCTTGCCTGAATGCTTAGCAATTGGCCGTTTTTTCTCCCTGTCCTTTTCATACTATATTCACTCAAGAATTACAGCCATAGTGTCACCTAATACTCAATGCAATAATAATTAATCCAAAATTTTAACAGACAGTAAAATAGAACTCACAATCAAAGAAAGGGTAGTGAAGAATATGAAACATGACAGTAACGAAAAGTCATTTTTCAATATATCTGGTATTTTCTAGGCAAAAAAATTCAACATAAACCAAACCAAAACTTGAGAATTTGCTCCCAAGGAAATAACATTCAAGGGTCATCAGAAGTTTCGGTAGAATAGCTGCTGACATAGTAGCCTGCGAGATGGATTCCCACAGGACCTTTGACATAGAATACGACGTTCTCTGACTCCTCAAACTCGAGCTCTAGACTAATACACGGCTTCTTACTTGTTAATGAGCATATCGGCTCTGCAACTTTACTCCTCACAACACACTCAAGTCTCGACCACATTCCATCCCTTCCCTCTCCTCCTAATGTTGCCTGCAACATATCAATACTTGTTCAATCATTCCATAAATTAAATATTATTACTAGACCGCCTCTGTAAAACAAACACAAGGATAAAAGGAATGAATCTTTGGCTGTAATAAAAATAATACGATTTTCTTATCGAAAGAAAATAGATATTTTTGAGGTAAAAGTTTGCAAATGAGGAGGAAAAAACATTCATCGAATGGAGTAAACCTGCGAAATCCGAAGTCGTTTTTTTCCAGCATCCAACTGCAGAGTATAAGGTCGGTCCGGCTGCACAAGCACCCCTTCATAAAGAACAGAAACAAATTGATCATGGTGAATACTATAGTTATCAACAAATAATCACAAGAAAAATGTATAGTGCAAAAAATATGAGTACCCCAAGATGCCATTTTTCTGGAATGACTCAAAACAGTAGCGGAGCAGCGTAGCAAGTGAGGATTGATGCTATGATCTGAATCAAGAGACTCCTTGCTGCTCATAACAATGCAGTTTACGAGAAAACAAAGGCAAAATTTCTCAAATTTACATTGCAAGGGGACATCTTGGTCTGCCTCTACTTGACTCAAAACACCATCTCTATAAATGAAATTTAAGTCATACCCAAGCCTTGATTCTTCTTTCGTTACTCTCTGGCCTTTTGAATGAGAACCACACTCGATGGCCTTCAATCGCTTACCTGAACTTTTACTTCTTTTGCTTTTCGTTAGCTGTTCATCACAGCCGTGGCTCAGACTCTCAGTTTCAAACATCTTCCTCACTGCTGATTGAAGATGGGAGGATAAAGAGGATACTAAATCGTGAAAATCTTCAACTGTTAAATTGCAACCTTTAAGTTCCCATTTGTACCTCAGAATTTTCAGCAACAACTCCCGGAGGTTAGCCGCACAATATGAGCAACAACAAATCATGACAGCATGATTTCCAGTACTGCTTTCCAATAACACCTGCCTTGAAGTTCCCTCAACAGCGTCACCTTTGTTTGGAGAACTTAAATCACCATTAGCCGTTATCTTTGCATCAGTTCTCACTGAATCTTGCAAAGTGTTGTTAGAGATATTTTTCTTGCATTCATTACCTACTTTAGGAAGACCGTCCTTGTAGATGGTACCACGATTTAAAGATTCTATATCAATCTGCGTCGGTCTTCCCTCCAAAACCTGAGCATCCACATCAAAGCTGAAAAAAGGAACAAACGGATTCGTCTTATGAGAATATTAATAAAAGAAAAAATTAAAATTCATATGCAGGATATTAGTCAATGTTAAAGGCAAGCAGTACCTTCGCAGTGTATATGCCCAGCTAGTAACGATATCGTCAAAGTAAGCAACTTGTGACAAAAGATGGAAGAATTTATATCTGTCTTTCCCGGCCTGAATCTTATCATTGATAAGTTCAACAAGAAGCTTCAAGACTTTCCGAACCTCCAAGGAAACTTGTCTAATGGATGTGTATTCGCCTCTGTATGCTGATAAACCAATAGCAACGAGTCCTCTGACTAAATATGGTTTCTCTTTGTTCTTAGGTACACTGAAGCTAGAGGTAACTTTAACCCTTTCTGGTGCATTGGCAGCACTGACAATGCAAGAATTAAAGGGCCATTTTTTCCAAGGCCCGTCAATGCGAGTATACGGACCTTCTTTCAACTTGGAGGTGAACCAACAGAGATCAGCAAAATCAGGATACTGCAATATTTGACAGCTAAATGTGGATATTGCTATGGCCGAGTTGGGTTTTGCATTCAGAGGATACTTGTTCGCATGACTAGCAGCTGATTCTCGATGCAAGTTTTGATTTGATGTATCGATATTTCCTTCGAAACTCTCTAAAGTTTTCTTCTCCCCCAATGAGTTTGACTGGTTATGGTTTCCTAGATGAACCAAATGAATGAAGTATTGAACTAGATCTTTTGACAACTTTGCGGCAGAGGCCTCAATCGCCATATTACGATTCAAATTCCCATCAACCTCTACAACAAACCTGGGTACAGCATCCTTCAAGGTTCTGGGAAAACTGTTATTCGACATCTCAGAACCGAAAAACTGCCTTATCCTACAAGGGATATCTTCCAAAGGTACTTCTGACGTGGCCTGTTCAGGAAGAAGATAAAAGGTTCTAAATTGAAAGTTCAAGATGGTACTTAGCTAATACAGGAATTGAGGAAATGGAATAGATATTAGAACAGAAAATCAGTACTAAAAAAGACTTCTCGGATTAATATCGAGTTTACAGAAGAATGTTCCTACAATTTTTTTTCACATTTACACTAGATCACTACTAGGAGATATCTGAGAGGGTGAGGTAATAAACTGTACTGACCAACCGAATGCGAGGGAACTGATAAGCTGTTTTCTTCACTACATGCAAACCATAAACTAAGTTCTACAGGGTGACTAAACCAGGGGAAATGAAGATGTTTAAAGCCATCTCAATCAAAGTAATTAAGAAGCAAGACAAATCCCATCCATCTCAACAAGAAAAAATGCAAAATTATCGCTAATGTAATTCAACAAATAGAAGAATGCAAAGAATTAAGCAAAGAGAATAATACTTTCCGCGGCTTCTGAAGTTAGCAGCTCAAGAAGGTGTACGTACCAGAATCATCAAGGATGTGCATCCACTTATTGATTCAACCTGCCCAATAAATAAGTTCCATAGAGACGAGGCAGTTTTAACTGCATCTTTAGTCTCTGAAATCTCTGTGGAATCCCCATCCTCAGTGCACCTAGAGGACGGAGAGTCACTTTGCTCTTGATTTTTTGTCTCCACAGCCCATAGATCAATTCTAGGCAAAAAGATAATGCAAGGATGCTTCTTGTTACATCCCACTACACAAGAAATGATACCACATCAAATTATTCTGGTCCGACGGATATAAAATGCAAAACTTGAAAATCAAACAAACTGAGATGCTGAAATTCCATAAGATAACGGACAAGGGAATCCCGAAGAAGTAAAATGTTAAACTTTCATTTAAACCACAACAATTTCAATAAGCTTGTCTGCATATCGTTTAAATGTTATACATTGGCAGTGCAAAATCTAGAGTCTGCAAATGCTATCGAACCACAGGCATGCTGCTGTTAAAGTGGATACATGAAGCATATGAGAAGTCAACTCTTTATGCTATATCTTATGTAAAAATTCAGAAAGATGACGTACTCAATATTTTTGTTAGCCCTTGAACCTCATCTCCGTGTCCTTCTTGGAACATAGTAGCTAAATCAAGCTTCCGGTTCTCTACATTTCCAACAAAACAGTGTAGAAGACAGGAAACAAGATGTCTCTGCCCACATCTTGGTTCCCCGGATATCAATGTTCGGAATCCTGGTACTTTTCCCCATTCATCAACAAAAGTATGCGATCTGGATGGTTTAAACATTAGGTAATCATCGCCAACGAAATCTTTCAATGTATTCAAATGCCCATTAGCATATTCGGTCAAGATGGTGGCACGTGACAGGTTATTTTCAATTTCAACAAGTATATCTGTATCTTGAAGCAAATCATCAATGCTTGACCACCAAATCTCACATTGCATTTTCTTCTTATCCAAAGCAGAAGAAATTACAGTTTTTATCAGTGTCGCAGCTTTGGAAAGTGGAGGCGGTAACCAAATAAGATCATCCAGATAAAGGGAAACAAGCAACTTGGTAAGAGGTTGTAGTAAACAGGGAACAAGGTGCGATGGAAGAGGTGATGATACCATGTCATTTGCAGCAATTCCAGGTTCTCTACGAGAGCATGGAAGTGGTGCAGATGAAATAACATTTAGCCAGATCCCTCTCTTCAACAGTAAAAGAGGATAGTGGAGGACGTTTACTCAAAGATGCATTTTGCCCACTGCTAGAGAGAATTTCCTGTAAAGGAAAGTTTTCCGTAAAGCCACAATGGCAGCCTGAGTACAAAGAGCCTGAAGATCAGCACCTGCAAATCCTACTGTTCTTTTTGCTACCCATTTAAGTAATGAGCCATTAATTGGTTTTGGCCACTTTTGTGTCTGCAATGTAAGAATTGCTTCTCTGTCCTTCACCAATGGTAATGGAAAATATACCTCACGGTCAAACCTCCCAGGCCGCCTTAAAGCTGGGTCTATAGCTTCAGGACGGTTAGTTGCACCTATTACAACAACTGAACCTCGAGACTTCAAACCATCCATTAGAGATAGCAATGTTGAAACAACTGAACTATGTGTCTGATCTTGTTGTCTAGTACGACAAGGTGCCAGGCCATCAATCTCATCAAAGAAAATGATAGAAGGCTGAGATCTCTCAGCAGCTTCAAATAGGAGTCGAAGTTGGCGCTCTGAATCACCAACATATTTCCCCAAACAATCTGCACCCTTGCGGGCAAAATATGCGATCTTTTTATCACCACGAGAGCATGAGCCAATTAATGCACGCACAACCAAAGTTTTGCCAGTTCCAGGATGCCCGTGTAATAGAACTCCACCGGGAGGTGTAAGACCACTATTACTAAAAAATTCAGGGTATAATAGTGGAATAGTGACCACTTCTTTCAAGCATCGGATAACATCTTGAAGGCCAGCAACAGATTCCCACCCCTCAAACTGCCTCCCACTATCACTGTTTACACCACCAATGTAGGCAGGTGCAATTCTCAATAAATCTTTTTGAAGTTTCTTGCTTTTCCATTTTAGAAACTCTTCATCCTCCCCACAGTTCTCCAACCATTTTTCCTCTGCTTCTTGATCCTTACGCAATGCCTCATCAGAAATCTTTCTCAAGTCCATCTTCATTTTTTCTTTCTTTAATTTCCTTAGATGTTGTGTATATTTATTCCCGTGAGGTTCGAATTGAGGTCGGTGATCTTCACAGGCTATGAGGAATTTGCGATGGTCAAAGAGGAGACGACAATCACGTGCACATGGCTGCAAGATAGTTCAGTAAAATTAGCAAATCAGGAAGAAAGTAGCAAATTGGTGAAGAGAACATAACTGTCATTTTTGGATGAAAATAATTAAGCTTCACCAAGCTCTTGCATTTAAAAAGGTAAATGTGAAGAAACTAACCAGGTGATATGTCTTTTGACAGCTTTTAACACGACAACTAATGGTTGCCCCAGGCCTCCGACAGCGGATGCATTTCAAAGCTCTTCCCCTGTTGATTGCTTCCTTAACACTTTTCAAGTTACCCCGGATAGAATAATAGACCTGAAAATACAAATATGTATAAGAATATACTGCAAGAATTAACCAACTGAATGGGCATTAAGCAAAAGGAATGCAAAACAAAAAATGCAGATCCCCCTTTTAAGAGGAATAGACTATAAATGCCGGTAGTAACATATAGTGAAAGACGGTAAAGAAAATTCAACGGCTCTAAATGCCGGTAGTAATATGATCAGACAAAAATTTGGATAGCATCCAAGAGAACGAGAATATCAGAGTTCAGACAGCAACCTTGCTGACATAAACAGACTTTGAGTAACAAGATTAATATGGAGCTAGTTATTGTGAAAAAGAAGAAGGGTCAACTAGAATCTACACAAATAGGCATGGCATGCGTAAGCATTTCCACATTTACCTGATAGATCAGAAGTCCTATTTCCATAGCCAACTACTCAGTATTAAAAGTTATTATTTAAGAGTTACCTAATTAATTAGGAAGTGCCTAATCTAAGTTTAATTAATTAGGACATATGCTATATTAGTTTCTTCCTAATGTATAGTAGGTGCCTAAATATTGTGTAGTGTGGAGTAATTAGTAGTTTACTAATATAGTGCAGGCGCACATGTATAAATACTAATGTAATAATTCTTCATTTTGTAAGCGTGAAATACATATTTTACCTCCAATTATTTTTTGGTTTCAGAGCAAAAACGTTCCTGAAAAAATAAGCAAGTATAGTTGGATAATTGAGCTCGATTGTAGAATTACTTGTTGCTTGTCATTTTGGTACTAATCATGTCAAGTTTATATGTATTGGAATGCTACGAGTATGTCATGTTATGTCAAGTTATGTTAAGTACTCGGAGTATAATTTCTGATATGTATGTGATCGATTTGGTTAAGTATTGTTATGGCATGTTATTTGTATGATTTGGTATTATTTTTAAGTATTATGAAGAGTCTAAAAACAGTGTTTTGAGTTGGAATTTCAGATTGTAAGTTATGAAAGCTCTCAGGTATTATGTTATGTTTACAAGTATTTTACAAAGGTTTTCAAAATGTTTCAGGTTAAGACAAGACAAGATATATTTTCAAATGTTTTGGGAAACAGGGAAATGTTTTGGAGTCTCTTTGGTCCTTCATCCCAAGGCCAATCGATTCTTACTAAGCTAGTGTGGCTTCCCCTATTATCTTTCTATGTTTTGCAGATAAGTATGATGAGGGCGCTGATAATGAGACATGGGATGGGGTGCAAGACGTATAGTTAATGAATGAAAGTTATCTAATAAGTACTGAATCTTTATAAGTATTTGGCAAGTAGTATGTTATTCTAAGTTTATGTAATCTACCTTTAAGTATTGATGACTTATAATAAAGTTAAAGATTAAGATTATTCTGTTAAGTTTGTCTTGTAAGAGTATATTTTGTTAAGGGTTCTTTGTCTCATTGATAGATGAGGCATTGCCAAGTCACCTTCTGGTTACGGGGTGTGACAAAAACTGTAAGTTGTGGCAGCAAAGACTCGGGCACCCATCTTTTAGTACTTTATCTCATATTCCTATTTTGTTAAAACACTCAAACGATAAATCCCTACCTTGTGATGTTTGTCATCTTGCGAAAGATTCCAAATTATCTTTTATTCTATGTCAAAATAAGGCGGAGCGTCCTTTTGATTTAATACATTGTGATTTATTGGGAAAATACCAAACACCCTCCTTAATTGGGGCGCATTATTTTTTCTGTTTGGTGGATCATTTTTCTAGGTGTGTTTTGGTTTATCTCCTTAATGAAAAAAAAAAGTGAAACAAAAAAGGTCTTTATTAATTTTCACAACATTGTCTCCACACAATTTAAAAAAGTCATCAAAAGAGTTAGGAGTGATAATAGGACCGAATTTTTAAGTCTTAGAGATTATTTTTCCAAAACTGGAATCTTTCACGAAACATCTTGTGTCTACACTCCTCAACAAAATAGGCGGGTAGAAAGTAAAAATAGGCACATTTTAAATGTTGCACGAGCCATTCGTTTTGAGGCCCATCTACCAATTCGTTTTGGGGAGAGTGCATTTAACCGCGAGATATCTTATCAATCACACTCTTAGTAAAGTCCTAAATAATAAAACTCCTTATGAAATTCTCTTTGGACGGCCACTATACTTTGACCACCTTAGAGTTTTTTGTTCACTTTGTTATGAACCAAAAGGGTTGAAAAGTTTATGATCTCCACTCTAGGAAATTATTTGTCTCTCAAGATGTTCACTTTTATGAGGACATTTTTCCATTCGTACCCTTGTCAAAAAATCTTTCATCAACTTCACAAAATATACTAGACAAAAACCCACTAGATGAGTCACAATGCACTGGACCAGCTCAATTAATCCATTCAGAATAGTCAAGCCAAGAATAGACCAGCCAAGACAACCTAAGTCTAGACCAACCCAGTCCACCAGCTTCAGACCAGCCCAGTCGCCCAGCTCCTGGTCCAGCCACCCCTATTGGCCATCGACCCAATTCCTCCAGCTCGGACAACAGTCAGGTGGCTCAAACAACCAAGTCTGCTCACCCCGCACAACTTCAGGCTGACCCGTGTGATGACCCGCGAGACGCCCCGCCATCTGGCCTGCGCATTTTCCCTTCTAGGCATGGCGAAATACGCGACAGCCCTGGGCCACCAAACTTCCCCCTTCTAGCCCACCTTTAATTCCCCTTCCTGACTCGCGGACCGCCAAAAAACCAAGTCCCATGCACTTTTCCAATTCTTCAAATATTTCCAGTGGACATCCCAGAAGCGTTTCCCCAATTCCATTTGGTACTTTGCAAAATTCAGGGAGAGCTTCTACAAATAGCTCATCTCTATTAAATATGGATGTCCTGCTTCGATGGTCCACACGAGACACTCGACTCTCTGTCTGGCTTCGTGATTATGTTTGCAATATTGTTGCCCCCTCAGCTCATCCTTCTCAAACAACCTTTTCAGGTATGGTCTATCCACTACATAATTATTTATCTTATGAGATTTTTTTCTGCTTCCCATAAATGTTACTTGGCTTCTCATTCCCGTTAAACCGTGCCTCGCAGCTATGCAGAAGCAGGTTGTTCCCTTATGTGGCAGGATTCTATTACAGCCGAAATACGCGTCCTTGAGAGTAACAACACTTGGGTCTATCCCCCATTACCTATTGGAAAGAATCATGTTTCCAACCGTTGGGGTCTATAAATCGAAGTTTCGAGCTGATGGTTCTCTAGAACGCCCTAAATCTCGCGTGGTGGCTAAAGGTTACTCTTAGGTCGAGGGGAAGAATTTCAGTGAGACTTTTGCTCCAGTTGCCAAAATGACCACAGTTCGATGTCTTTTGGCTTTAGCAGTTTCCAAAAATTAGAGCATCTTCCAATTAGATGTCAACAATGCATTCCTTCATGGTAATCTTGCAGATGATATTTACACGGAACCACCACCTGGATTTCTGCCACCTAGGAAAAATCTTTATTGCAAGCTCAGGAAGTCCATATCTGGGTTGAAACAAGCGGGAAGGAACTGGTCTGGTAAGCTCACCACAGAGCTTTCCAATTTTGACTTTAGGAAGAATGTAACAGAATCTACCTTATTCATCTATCGGAGAGGTACTCCCTCCGTCCCAATCTAACTGTCCACATTTTCTTTTTTGTTTGTCCCAAATTAACTGTCCACTTTCCTAAATGATGTATGTATTAATAGAAAATTTTCCAAGTTTACCCTTCTTCCAACTCTTAATTGAATGCTCTTAGTTAATTTAAATTATCACTTTTCAACACATATTTAAGAGGTAGTTGGATGTTATGTGAGAGGAAGGAGAGAGAAAGACATAAATTTTAAATAAGATTAATAAAATTAATTAGGGGTATTTTAGACTTTTACACATATTTTACCATCAAAATCACCAAATCCTTAATACCCGTGCATTTATCAAAGTGGACAGATAATTTGGGACGGAGGGAGTAATATTTTTATTGTGATCCTAGTTTATGTTGATGACATCATTCTCACAAAAAACGACCTCAAAACATGTCAAGAAGTAAAAGGGTACTTGAACTTTAAATTTACAATCAAAGACCTTGAAATTCTCAAGTACTTCTTGGGCATAAAAATAGCACATTCACCCAAAGGTTTGTTTCTGTGTCAAAGAAAGTATGCTATTGACATTCTAACAGAATGTGGTTTATCTAGCTCACGACCATGTTCTACACCAATGGAGACACAACTCAAATTGACAACCGAGGATGATAGTGGAAAGTTAATCAGAGATTCAGGACAATGTAGGCAATTAGTAGGCGATTAGTGGGCGATTACTTTATCTCACCATAACGAGGACCCACATCACTTATGCAGTTAATAATCTTACCCAGTTCATTCAAAATCCAAGGGAAAGACTTTGGGATACTGCAAAGGAAATCTGGAAAGAGGAATTTTTATGCATAAAAACAGTCCCAATGCAGGACTAGTGGCTTATTGTGATTCTGATTGGGCTGTTTGTCCAACAAATAGGAGGTCTGTTACAGGGTACTTTATTCAATTAGGAAACACTCATATTTTTTGGCATTCCAAGAAACAACAAGTTGTCTCTCAATCTTCAGGAGAAGTCGAATACAGAGCTATGGACAATGTAACAAGTGAGCTAGTTTGGTTAAAAGAGTTGTTCAAATCTCTTGGAGTCACTTTAGAACCCGCTAAATTATATTGTGACAGACAGCCGGCACTCCACATTGCGGCCAATCTAGTCTTTAATGAAAGAACTAAGCATATCGAGATTGATTGTCATTTCGTTCAAGAAAAGGTCCAAGATGGAACACTTGTTACTTGTCATGTGGGAAGAAATGAGCAACTCACATATGTGTTAACCAAAACTTTGAGTCAAGGGAAATTTAATTATCTAGTTAGCTAATTGGGTGTTCTCGATATTCACACTCCAACTTGAGAGGGAGTATTGGAAGTTATTAGTTAGGAGTTACCTAATTAATTAGGAAGTGCTTAATCTAAATTTAATTAATTAGGACATATGCTATATTAGTTTCTTCCTAATGTATAGTACTTGCCTAAATATTGTGTAGTGTGGAGTAATTAGTAGTTTAATAATATAGTATAGCCGCACATGTATAAATACTCAGTTTAATAATATAGTATAGCCGCACATGTATAAATACTCATATACTAGTTCTTTATTTTGTAAGAGTAAAATACATATTTTACTTTCAATTCCTTTTGAACTAAAAAAGGCGACTTTCGTGAAAGATGTTCCACACTCATTTTACAAGGATTTAGCCATTTATTTATTTTTTATTTTTTTTTAGACCTCGCCATTTTTCTAGACAAGGACTTGAATGAGTTTCGAGAAATAAAGGTTAAAATAAGAAAATAATAATATAACAATTTAGTTTTTCAAATCTTTACTACAACCAAATCTATCAATATTCAAAGTCACAAAACCAATTTTGCAGATTTTATAAAGAGTTACTTGCATAAACACCCATATCTCCAATCTCAGAGAAATACGAAGACTCATATATATATATATATATATATATATATATATATATATATATATATGCTTACCTTTAGACTGGCCATGGTTTGGCATAATGGGCCAACCATGGCAGTCTTATTTTTTTTGGGCAACAGTTTTTGCCAGAATGGATTCTCACTTGAGATGCATTGAGATTTGGGATTTTTTTGTTAAATTAGGAATATTTGTGAAATATTTGTTAATTTGAATGTTAGATTTTAGGAATATTTCTTAAGTTGAATGTTGAATTTTTGGAATATTTGTTAATTTGAATGTTAAATTTTGGGAATGTATGTAATTTTTGTTAAATTGAGAATTTATGTTAATTTGAATTTGAATTATGTTATTGTTATGTTAATTTTGAGAATACATGTAAATTTGATGTTATTTTTGTTAAATTGATGTTAATTTTGATGTCAAATTTTGGGAAAATATGTGTAATTTTCGGATAAAATCTATGTTTTTGTTTTTGTTTTTTTGTATAGATGTCTACATCTGCTGATCTTCATCCCGGTACTTTAGATGGTAGTGTTTTAACCAAACAATCATGTTGTTGATCATTAGGAATATGACATGGTATAGCCAAACTAGATACCCATTTGACTGTTATTAGTAGTGACTGTCAAATTATGACTTACATAGTAGAAAAACGAAAAATTCACTAATTAAGCTTATACAAGATGTAGGTTTTGGGGGTCTTTGTGAGATTGAATTCATCAAAGTAGATCATGCTTTAGTGACTTCCCTAATTGAGAGATGACGCCTAGAGAGACATACATTTCACTTACCTTGAGGAGAGGCGACTATCACTTTAGAGAACGTAGGATTTCTTCTTGGACTACCTACCAGGGGAAGTGTGGTGACGTGGAATGATGAATGCATTTTGAGCGTAAGACAATGGTCGGGTATTGTAGTGACATCTTTAGGTTTCCAACCCATTCCAGATTCTATTAAGGGAAACCGTATCAAACTTTAAGAAATTAATGTCCACCTTTGTGACCCACTACCCCAGGATGCTACTCCTCTGGAGGTTGAGCAGAGGGCGAGGGCTTGATTTTCGTTATAGTGGGTAGTTTACTTTTCGCCGTTAAGTCGTCTTCCCGAGGGCACATGCGTTATCTCCTCCTACACGAGGATATGTAGCATGATACGACTTCTTGGGCTGGCGGTGTCTTGGTATATTTGTACCAGCAGATGTGCATTTCATGTAAGATTGATTCAAAGGACATCTCCGACTGCTGTTTGCTCATTCAGGTAATTTTAATGTTTAATAATTCAAATTATATAAAATGTAATGTTTTGAAATCATGATTTTTATTTTAATTCATACTATTTTTTGAACAACTGTGGGCATGGAAGCGCATTTCTTGTTTTTGTCCAGAGAACAGAGGCGCAGTTCCATACGGTATCCCCGCCGGTGCTGCTTTCGGGGCAAGATAGAACGTAGCCCGGAGTTTCCGTACCACTCCAAAAAATCAGTTACTAGTGTTTCGTGATCAACTAGACGGGATGAACGAGACACAAGGGGTAAGTTAAATTTAATTTTCTCGTACATTTTTATTTAATTATATGATTTGTTTTTCTTTAAAATAAATGTTAGTTTATGTTATGTTACATTTTATGTGGATATCATACCCAGGCCCTGTTATTGGAGAGAGTAGCTAGGGATCCCGATTTTCATTTAACTGTGTGTGCCCGAGCACCACTAATTTGTTTTAACATAGTGGAGTACCATCTTCCTGATAGGGTATTGAGAAAATTTGGGTATAGGCTAGATGGTACTAGATGAGGCAGAGACGCATGGGATACATGCGGGTAAGGACGTCTACACAATCAAAGGTCTCCTAAACAGAAATGGGCATTCACCCATAAGGATTATATACAGTTATGGGATGACCGCTTCGAGAGAATAGTGGAGGGTGCTTCGGTTGAAGGTAGTGTTTTTGTACCAAACCCCGAGTACATGGGCTAGTACAAGAACATTGTTGCCCTCCTTATTAGCAACCCAAAATGGACTTTACAAATGTTAGGCAAAAAATACTAGGTATCATTTTTATTTGTGCTGCATACTGCCATTCCGTTCTGGAATTGAAAAAAAAAACTAAGTGTTTTTGACATACCTACTGCCGATTGAGAACGGATTCCCCAAATTCGTTCTCACTTGAGAACGGATTTGGTGCTGACATGGCCAGGCGCATCTATAAATGCCACATCAGCCGAGAACGGATTCTCCAATTCTATTCTCAATTGTAGTCTGGAGAAGCGTCCTCAGCGCTTGACCGAGCACCGGTCCCCTGGAATGGGGCACCGGGGAGGGTGACAGTCCTATCGCGCTCCGACCCTGTCGCACCAAGAGGAGCTGTCGGCGAGTCGGGTTGTTTGGGAATGTAGCCCTAATATGGTGGTAAATTCTGTCCAAGGCTAAATATGGGCGAGAGACCGATAGCAAACAAGTACCATGAGAGAAAGATGAAAATGACTTTGAAAAGAGAGTCAAAGAGTGCTTGCAATTCTCGGGAGATAAGCGAATGGAGGCCGGCGATATGCCCCTTGTTAGATGTGGAACGGTGACAAGCTGGTCCGCAGATCGACTCGGGGCGTGGACCAATGCCGAATTGGACGGCGGCCAAAGCCCGGGCTATAGATACGCCCGTGGAGACGCCGTCGTCTAGTTCGAGGCTGGACAGAGCGAAGCGCTAAGGAACGCGATGCTCCAAGCTAAGCGATACGCCAAGGCAGGCGATGCACCGAAGCAAGACATGGGCCAAGACAATCAATACGCTAAGACAAGCGAAGCGCTAAGGCAAGAGATGCTTTAAGGAATGCGATGCACCGAGGCAGGCGTGCCTGTGCCAAGCCAAGCGATGCCGAGACAGATAAACCTCTCTGTGTGTCTGCGGGGGTGCCAAGGCAATGCTTATTCGTAGATGAATCCTTCCTTGCTTTTGTTTTAATGGCAGAGTCAAGCGATGTTGAGAGGGTCTAGCGTCGCCCATGCTCCCACTGCACCAAAGAAAGCGAAGCGTAGATGTATGTCGCCCGGGCAGACGATGTAGCAAGGCAAGCGATGCCGAGACGGCCTAATGTCGGGGTTGCCGATGCACCAAGGCAAATCTTGGCTCCCAACACTTAGTCATTCATAGGAACTTAGCCTTGGTGTTTCTCCCTTGGACAGGGGCAAACCTCCCCGGGAAAATTAGAAGTTGAGTTTGGTTGGGGAGTGGGGGATCCATTATGGGAAAAAATGTTGCCTAAAAAAAAAACTGTCAGGGTTGGCCCATTATGCCAAACTATGGCCAGTCTAAGGTCAAGTCCCTATATATATATATATATATATATATATATATATATATATATATATATATATATATATATATATATAAAGTTTCGGTATCATCTGAATTCATAGATGACTATTTTACAGAATTTTTTGTCACGATGATTTTAAAAAAGACAATCCTAATACATAAAAAGTAGTAATACGGTTAGAAAAAATCACATATTTACTTTAAGAGTGGAGTGTTAAAAAGAAAATTACCTCTGGAGTCCAAACAAGGCATTCCTCATGCACAAAAGTACCATATACGCCATTGCTATCCTTAATCGGACCCAAAAGGCGTCCAAGCCAACCCGGTTTATCTCCAAACTCATCCATCAACTGATACTTAGGTTCCTCAGAAGAAGTTGAAGCGCCACTATGATTATCTCTGACAAGCTTTTTAGGAGGTTTTCCATCAGTACCTCCCCAACACAAATCACAGTGTCTTCCCCCCTTTATCACCTCTGATTCACCATCCTCTAGTGGTTTAGCATTAGTTTGGTCGTGTCCTTTCCCACTCGCCGAATTTCCAAGCAGGAAATCTTGCTCCAAACTCCTCCAACTAAGGAATGGAGGAGTCTCACCAACTACTCTGTCCTTTCTATGGTGACGGCTCCGCTTCTTCTTCTTAACCACAGCAACATGAGATGCTTCATTTGATTCCATATTTCCTTCAACCAAATTTTCCACTTTCTCAACTCCTAAATAAATTATATCTGATCCATTGCGCTTCTTCTTATTACTCCTACAGCTACCCATTTTCTTATTTTTCCTGATATACTCAAACCTTGATAATCTCCAGCATGCCAATACTGCTACTTAAAGCAATATAAGTATACTATTTTTGGAAAGAAATTAATGCAAATTCTTGTAGTATCCCATGCTACACCTGGATGATAAAAAGAACAAAAGTAACACAATTTCAAAAAACGAAATAGAATTTTAGGATTAATGTTATTGTGGGCCCAAGTTTTCTCTGAGATGCTTTGATGAAGAGGGTTTGGGTTTTGTGTTCGGTTTTCTTGGAAGGCGACTAGGCGGGAGGAGTTGAGACTTGACAATAAGAAAAGGGTTTAAACTTTTTTTTCCTTTTTACCCCTGTAGATGTCGCCCACGAGATTAATACGAGTCCGGCTTGTGGTGGTGACACCAATTTGAACTCGACTCGTCAATGGTTATGAGATTAGTTCAAATTCGACCTGCAAAACATTTGTTCAAACTCATTAATATCATCAAAAGTTATTCGAATTTTTGTCATGTGGAATAACTTTAACAATCCGCTTTCACTTCCAAACGTTTGCCTTAGGCAAACTTTATTTAAATACTATAATAATGTGATTATACTCTTATAGTTAAGTTAGTTAGCAAAATAATAATAATAATAATAATAATAATAACATTTGTGTCCTAAATTAAATATTCACTTTTCTATTGATTTTGTTTACAAAAGTGGATATTAAATTTGAAGGGTGTAATAATCTCTGATATTTGGAATTATTTCAAAAAAGAAAAAAAAATAACGCACACTTGGGGAGTTTAAATATGATGATTGTGCACTGAATACAAGCTTCTTTTGGTGTATTTAGAAGTGGATCAAGAAAATAAATATAAACTCTTAGGTGTCTGAAATTGGACTGTGAAGAGACACGAGCACACTGATTGACAAGCAATCGTGTAAAAATAGAAACATTGCCATTTTTTTCTGTAAATATTGGCTATTAAATCTATATAATGTTTTCGAATTTTTTCCATTGCACAGAGACTGAAGAAAAAGTAGAAGACTGGGGACGAGGTTGGTTTTCAGAGGAAGAAGCATAAGAATGAAAAAAGGGGGCGGCAAAGACGACGACTATTGTTGCAAAATAACGGCATGAGGGAAGAAAAAAATTAGGGATTTGTTTAAGATTTCTTTTGTTCCCCTGAATATAAAACAACAAAATCTGAATTTTTATGTACATTTTTTAAAGGACCATTAATAGGGTAAATAATCCCTCTGTCTCCGTTCCTATCTCCATCCTTGTCCCCAACCAATCACAATTTACTTTGTGTATATATAATTGGAATAAATATTTATATAGTAAATTCTTATTAGTTGGGGGACAGAGATGAGAACAGAGGATTTTCACCCCATTAATAGATACCAATTATATTTTGTAAAAATCAACGATGGTATATTATTATTTTTAATTTGAAATAGTTTAAAATTTAAATTACGTTGTATTAATAAAAAATTTATAGGATACAATTAATGCAAATTCGAATATCCGCATCTTTCTGGTATATACTTAATAAAGCACACGACATTGAATTAAACAATCTTGTAATCTCTCTCATAATTTGTATAATTATTTTCCATAAATATTTCTTTCAATTATTTGATAATTCATTTTGTTTTACACTAATAAAGTTCTAAATCTCCAAATTCATATACACGAAAAGATTTGGAAGAACCAAAAGAAATTTTACATAAAATCTTTTTAACTATATATATATGACATGAGTTTTTTGTATGTAATCCATGTGAAACACGGACTTAGGATCTAGTTAATAAAAAAATTAATAATTGTTCCTAACTTACTCAACTTCTCTTAATATCCCTCAAAAGCCTAATCACCTTTCACCCCTACTATCTTTGCCTCTTTCTTCTTCTTCTTCTTCTAATTTTTTTGTTCTTGTGTTGCCTTTTTATTCTTCATTTTTTTTATTGTGCCTTCATCAAGTCAAAGAGCAAGCCATTTTACTCTCAGACGTGTCTTTCCTTTATAATAACCATAGTGTTTGTTATAATCAACATTATTTATATCAAAAAATTAAATAGGGAATCACGCAAAGAGATGATATCCATATCAAGAAATGGCTAGTAAAATAGAATGTTTCAATTAATTTACCTTCGATCGATGTTTCTGACAACGAGTCTGCTCGATTTGTCTATACAAGTTTGTTTGCGCCGTATGAAAAACATAGAACGTAGAATGAGTGTCTGCTAACCCTAAACTTTATTATATAGGAAATTTATTAGCAACACCAGTCCTTAGAAATGATAATTGCAACATTGATCCAAAACGAATAAATATTATTAACTTTAATCCCAAAAGATTTAGAACTTAATCAATATGGTCTCAAAGATTCCAGGACTTAATCAATCCAGATGCCTTTTTTTTCTTTATAGTTTTCTTTTCATTCTTTTTTTTAATAAAGGGAAAATGAAAAATCTAATTTTCCAATGGTCGAAATAGTTTCATAGCGATTACAACATTGGGGATCAGCCTTAAGAGTGATTAAATATATTAAAGGGAGTATGGGTTATGGTATTTCCCTTGCCCAAACAAATTCTCATGAAAAATGGGAAATGCTCCAATTTCATAGAAATCTAAGAAGCAACAAGTGGTCTCGTGATCTTAGGTTGAAGCTGAATACAAAGATATGGATAAAGCCATTAGTGAGCTCGTTTGGTTGCACTTTACTGAGTATTTTTTTTCTCAGTTCTCAACCAAGAAAAGACTAAGGAAAAGGGCATACAAAATTTTAAGCAAAATGCAGACTCGTTTGTGTTGTGAATTGTCGGACTATGTAGCAAAACTATAATTGCATGAGAGGCTTGAGCTTTAGCAAGGTTATATTTTGATCCATTGACTATAATTTCTCTTAGAAAAAAAGCACTTAATTGTTAAATCAAATGACTATTATGTCCATGACACAAAGATTAATTTTGAAACCCGTAACTTTTTGAATTATGTGAATTACATGCTTTTATTTAATTTCGGACGATTTAGTTGTTATAACATATTTTATGTGTTATTTGTAAGTGTTCTAGAGTTTGAGGGGCGTATTTGATAAGTTGTTGAGTTGAAGGACCTTAGTGGGTTTGTTAGTAAGTTGAGGGGCTATTTTTTAAGAAAATTAGGGGAGTCAATGGAGGAGTTAGTGCAGGATTTTTAGTAGGGAAGTTACAAAGGAGAAAAAGGAAAGAGAAAGAAGAGAGAAAAGAAAAAGCAGGCAGATTGGTGAGGCTGTGTGAGAAACAACTTTTGAGATAGTAAATGGTGTCCTTTTTCAGTGATTTTTAGTGCGTTTCGAAGAGGAATGAGAGAGGTATGTTTGAGCTTGTACGGAATAACGTTTGGGGTTATGTGCATAGAGTTATAGATTTGGGAAGTCAGTACTAAGAATCTGGAAAAAATTTCATTTGGTGTATCTTGGAGGTTTGATCTAAGTTCCTAAGGTAAAGGTTTTCACCTTTGTATTCTCTGCTCTAAAAGTATGAAATCAGTATTTTAAAGTTAAGTTATTGATGAGATGGTTTTATACATGTTTTACTACATTGAAAATTGATGAAACTTCGAATCGTAATTAAATTTGTGTGGTCTATTATTGAGTCTAATTGTGTATGATAATTGTATTCACTTGTTGTCCTTGCTGCGTTCTATTTACCATAATTACTGTTTGAGAGTCTCCCCAATTTAGAGCTCTTGTCTAGGAATGACTCTATAGCAAGATCCATCCATATTATTGATCACTGATTATTGTTTACTGATCACTAATTATTGATTATTGTACTAACCAAATAACTAAGCCCCTCTCTAACAGGTTTTGCTGTGTTAGAGCTATTAGCATTCTAAAATGGGGTGCATCATTAAAATCACTGACCTTTCGCTCAAAGGGTAAACTGGACCCATGAATATATCACTGACCCTTCTTTAGCTGGGAATAATCGTTAAGGGACTGCTAATAGTTGCTTTAGAATCGGGATTGAATAATTGAGTGTAACTGTGTGAGTCTTGCATGAACCATACTCAGAGTATCTGATATTCTGTATTTCTGTTTATTTTATATGAGTAACCATGGTACTCGTAGTACATTTCCGATATAAAAGTGTTAGATATGAAGAGTATGATTTATTGCAGTTGTTGTTCTTGCACTACAAGAAAATAGTTAAATAGCGACCGAAATTTTCGGTCACAAATTTAACGACGGAATACCGATTGCATAGAAACCGAAAACGAATCGGTCGTTATTCCGTCGGCACCCGTCGTTTTGTTCACCATTAACGACCGAATACCGACGGATATTAACGACCGTTTACCGACGGAATATATAACGACCGAATACATAACGGTGTTTATTTGTATAGTAATAAATGAAGAACAAAAAACGACGTCGTTTTATGAACTTTAACGACCGAATACCGACGGAAATTAACGACGGATTACCGACGGAATAACGACCGAATAGCGACGAAATTAGGGTTAGGGTTGGGCGATCGAACAGTGACCGAATTTTCCAAGGCTGTCGCTATGATTTTCCCGGATTCTATTTTCTTATAAAATAGCGGGATTTTTAAGGATATATAGAAACATTTTTCCTATTTTAGTTACTATTTAAAAAATAACGGAAATCGGGAAAATAATAGCATTTGCCAAGGCCGTCGCTATTCGGTCGCCCTACCCTAACCTTAATTTCGTCGCTATTCGGTCACTATTATTAAATGACTAAACGACGCCATTTTGCCAGCTCATGGGCTCATTTTTTTTAAAACTGGACAAGTGTTAAACATTCTAAGTGGCGACCGAATTTACCAATGCTGTCGCTATTCGGTTGCTATTATTAAATGCCTAAACGTCGTCGCTTTGCCATTTCTTGGGCTCATTTATTTGAAAATTGTACAAGTGTTAAACATTCTTTGTAGCGACCGAATAGCGACGGAATTTGCGAATTTCGTCGCTATTCGGTCGCCATTATTAAATGCCTAAACGACGTCATTTTGTGCGTTTTATTTCTCTAAAAATATCTAAGGCAAAAAGCTCTCCCTCTTTCTTCATTCTGCCCAGCCGCGACCTCCACCTCCACCACCACCTCTTCCGGCGATTTTCCCCCAAATCCCCTCCCTCCTTCCATCTCCACCACCTTCGGCACCTCCAAGACGTCGCCACCACCTCTGGCACCTCCAAGGCTTCGCCACCACCTCCGATTTCAATTGGATTTTTAGGGTTTAGGTGTGAAACTTGCCTTTTCTAGCTCTTTTCTTAACAATTGGAATAAGTACATCTAATTTGAGAAGATTAAAACAAAAAAAGAGGGGAGGTAGTACTGATTTCTTCTTGGATTTTAATATATGGGTTTTCTATAATTTCTTGCAATTTTTTTTTGGGCGTGTTTCTTTGTTTTTTAGTGAAAGCAGGGGATAAGCTTGAGTGATAATTAGTAGCAAATTAAAAAAAAATCTCAACTTTCTCAAGAGATTTGCTGCGTTTTTTTTTTTTACTCAACAGGTATGTAATTCTACTTTTTATATAGTGTGTTTTTTTTTTGTGATAATGTACATAGGGTTTTTAGGATTATTGGAGTTTTTTTAACTTCCTGAAGGGATTCATGGGCGGAAACTCGTTCCAAACACCATGAGTCCTCCCCTGAAGGATCCGCTCATACAAAAAGAATCGAAAAATTCAAGAAAAGACTTACGTTTTGGGTTCAAGAATCTGATTCTTGAATGGAAGATGCTGTTTCTTGGATGCGTTGCTGCCACCAACGGAATTCCCTTTGCGGAATGTCTCTCTACCGGTATCCACGCAACGAAACGAATAGTGATTGCTAGCTCTTCGTTTTTCTGAGTTTCGGGAATTAGAGAGAAGAGGGAGAGGCAGAATCCGAAATCTGATTTCGGGTGTGTTTTTCTAATTGCGGCTGAAGTAAGGATAGGCTAGGGTTTCGGCTGAGAGATAATTATATAGGGTGTGAGAGTTTGTTCCCATAACCACCTCTCACGTCCTCCATTTCTCTCAGCAGTGGGAGTCTTAAACTCCCACGTCCTATCAACCTCTTTTGGCAGTGGGAGTCTATAATCCCACGTGCTCTAGACTTCTGCTGGTAGTGGGAGTCTTTATCGGATAATAACTCCCACGTAATTCCAACTATACCGAAAATGCCCTTTATCTCTAATTCGAATAATAACGCTTTATTATTCTCAGAAAAGTGAATGTCAGATACAATGAACCTATACACATTCTAGATTCATTGAATCTGGAAATGAAGCTCGTTAGCTCGTCTATGCGTGTGACCCTGTAGGTTCATATCCCAATGGCAATGAAAACACACTTAGTAGTAGTGTGAGTTCATAATCACAAGCGGTCCCTAGCAGGACATTGTGACTACCCAAAGTGAATGAATCTACAACGGAACCTAATATCAATCCACTATTTAATCATTTTGTCTCGCGATATCCTAATTAAGCATAAGGCATGGTAGTCGTCACCCTTATTAAGCTTAATTACATTTATGCTCTATCTCTAGGTAGACTGTTCCAACAAATAGTATCTGATAACCACTTTATCAAATACATTTGAGCACGGCCATACATTTAGACAGTCTTTCCCTATCGAGGGGCCCATGGATATCTCTCTCTAATAGTAGAGATGGACAAATTCCTTACAATGCCTCTCACATTCAAGCCATGATAGGACGTTACATCCGATCATCAGTCGTATTGATTACTCGATTAAAAGCAACGTACGACTGAGTCAAAACGTGGCTCCATTCATGCTAGAATCAATGGAGACATAAGGTCTAAGGATTCTAAAACAGTATTGAGGAAGTAATACTTATGACTAAGGACCATGAAATATTACTTCTCTAACGGATCACGTCCGATACGATATATCTCAATACATTGCATCTATGATATGATTTGTACTCATTACACATGATTAGTAAAACATAATCATCAATCAAACATCATACTAGTTTTATTTCATTGTAAAATATATTACATAAAACTAGGGACAACTAGAATAGTAATTACATAAGCAAATGAGTTTTACTATCAAATCACGCATTTGATGTTCATAAGCAAAATTAACTATTCATATGAAATGCTCATATAGATATAAAACCTACAACATAAGCTAATGGTCCTAGGGCACTACTACCACTTCCAGTGTAGTTTTCTAGGTGTATTATTGGTTTTCTTGGTGTATTTTTGAAATGTATGCTAATTTTATCATTTTAGTTCCAATAAGTAAATAATTGATAATCGAACATAACAAGAATATTCATATTAGTTCTATTGTACGATAAAATTTGCAGCAAACAATATATATAGACAAGATGACATTAATAACATAGTAGACAAGATGCCATTATCACACGTTAATAATTACTTGAAAAATAAGGTTGAAAATTATCAAACATAAGATTCAAAGTTAATATGCATTTAATTATTAAGACTTGATATATGCAGATATTGTGTTTATAATGAAGGACTTTCTACATATTGAAGGTGAGTAATATTTGTTGGTTTATTTTTTAATACTCTATTTACCATAAATTAATTGTCGTATTGCATAACTTTTTAACATAATTCAAAGTGGTAATTTCATTGCCATAAAATAATTTGATTCTTCAATTTTCATATTGCAACTCATGCATTTCCAAGGTATACATATAAATGACATCAAGGAATATTTGTTTAGACTTTCCACATATTGAAGGTGAGAAATATTTGTTGGCTTATTTTTTAGTACTTTATTACCACAAATTAATTGTCGTATTGTATAACTTTTTAACACAATTCAAACTGGTAATTTCATTGCCATAAAATAATTTGATTCTTCAATTTTCAGATTGCAACACATGCATTTCCAAGGTATACATATAAATGACATCAAGGAGTTTATTAGAAGTGTAAACTGTGATTGTGAGTGTTGTAATGTAAATAAGAGGTGCACACTTTGATTGTGAGTTTTGATAATTCAAAGTGTGTGTGTTGTAATGTAAATGAGAAGTGCACACATTGATTGTGAGTGTGGTAATTCAAAGTGTGGACTTGATTGTGAGTGTTGTAATGCAATGAGAAGTGCACACTTTGATTGTGAGTGTTGTAACGTAAATGAGAAGTGTAAACTTGTGTTTTTTAGTAAGATAATTGGTTATGTAATGTTATTTTTTGGGTTTATTGATTATTTTTGCTATTTGGGATCTTATTAATAATACTGTTCTGATTTGTATTTTTGGGCATATTGCTGTTTTTTATAATAGGGATTTAATTAAATTTTAGATTTATTTTTTTAAATTAAACACACTTTAGCGACGGAATAACGACCGAAACAGTCAAAGTCAAAAGTCAATAATGTTGACCATTCAGTCGGTATTCGGTCGGCGAATAGCGACGGAATATTAGGTCGGTAAACAGCGACCGAATATTCGATCGCTAGACTGTCCGTCGGTATTCGGTCGTTAACCAGTCAAAGGTCAACAATATTACCATTCGGTCGGTATTCGATTGGAAAATAGCGACCGAATTTCGGTCGGTAAACAGTGACTGAATATTCGGTCCCTAGACTTTCCGTTGGTATTCGGTCGTTAACCAGTCAAAGTCGAAAGTCAACAATGTTGACCATTCGGTCGGTAAATAGCGGCCGAATTTCGGTCACTGACCTTTCCGTCGGTATTCGGTCGGTAATTTGCTTAGCGACGAAAAATACACGACCACGTCATTCGGTCGTTAATCGGTCGCTAAATTGAGTTTAGCGAAGGAAATGTCCGTCCCTATTACATAGTTTTCTTGTAGTGTTGTTTGTGTCACATTTGGTATGTGATAATATGTACAAATGGGTCATTTTGGGTTGGGATCTTTGGGGAGTTCATAAAATCCATTTTCCTTTGTTATTTTGCACTAAAAATGACTTGTTCTGAAGTTCGAACGACCTCTCCGGTCGACCGGACTGTATTTCCACTGTCCAGACTAACTACTAGCTTTTGTGCAGATCTCAGAAGGGGTTCGGAAGGGCTTCGGTCGACCTGACATGACCTTCGGTGGACTAGACACCCCCTTCGATCGACCGAACCAAAGTTCGGAAGACGGCCTCGAAAGACCGCCAAAGCCCAAATTTTGAAATGTCTCTGTTTTGATCCGTTTTGACTTACGTTTGATCCGATTTCAAAGTTAAGCATTTTCTAAGTTATGTGAGGTGTATTCTAAGTGTTAAAATGTTATTTAAAGCTATGTAAAGTTATTTTATGTTTTCAATGTTTTGGGAAAGTCAGGAAACGGTTTTGAGTCCTATTTGATGTTTCATCCCAATGGTTGTTGATCCTTACTGGGCTAGTTTGTTGGCTCCATCCTTTCTATATCTTTCTTTTGCAAATGCTCAAGATGATGGTAACTATGATGAGGAATGGGTTGAAGAATATTACTAAACTTATGTAATAGTATAGCTTAGTTCCTTAATGTTGAACATTTATGTTTATGATCTAAGAACTTATGTTTACCTTTGAATCCTTTAAGTTTGATGTAAAACTTTGAAGTCCTTTAAGATTTTAATAAAGTTTATTTTGGATTTAGTCATTTGTATTTGAGGCTTCAGTGTCTCATTGGTAGATGAGGCACTGCTCAGGTAACCTCCAGGTTACGGGTTGTGACATTAAAAAAAGAGCCTGACAAAGAAAGTGAAAAAAACTTGTGGCTAACATAGGTGAGCTAGTCAATATTTACATCAATTATATTTCTCACATATGTTCTACTTATAAGTATCAGGTACGATAGCGATCCTTGATTTGTTTCTCATTTTAGTAAAAGTTTCAAACAAACGATAGAATCAAGATAAACTTCAGTACCACTTTTCACCCACAGATGGACAGGAAGTCTGAAAGAACAATCCAAATGTCATAAGATATGTTGTGGGCATGTTTGCTAAACATTACAAGAAAACAGTTAAATAGCGACCGAAATTTTCAGTCAATATCGACCGCATGGAAACCGAAAAAGTAACGATCCCTAATGCGTCGGCCACATTGGTCCCGTTGACCAAATCAAATCGACGTCATTTTGTTCACCTTTAATGACCGAATACCGACGAAATATATAACAGCGTCAAAACGACGTCATTTTTATGTTTTATTTCTTTTAAAAAATTAAGGTTTAAAATTAACCGAAACGACGTCGTTTTGTTCACCGTTAACGACCGAATACCGACGAAAGTTAACGACGGAATATATAACGGCGTCAAAACGACGTCGTTCTTATGTTCTATTTCTTTTAAAAACTTAAGGTTTAAATTTAATCAAAACGACGTCGTTTTGTTCACGGTTAACGACCGAATACTGACGGAATTAACGATCGAATACCGAAGAAAGTTAACAACCGTTTACCGACGGAATATAAAACGGTATATATTTATATTGTTATAAATGAAGGACATAAAACGACGAAAGTGTTTCACCCATTTCATCTCGTCGTCTCTCCCACTTGCGAAATCCCACCCCCATTGCAAAATCACCACCCCCACTTCTGGAACTGCCCTCTTCCCCTGTCCACCTTCCTCTACGCCATCTTCGGCCACCACCGTTGATTTAATCGACGCCGGCATCTCCGGGCCCCATTCTTTGAAGAACCTGCTCCATTCCTTCAAAGGGACACCAATAAGCTGTTCAATACAAGTCGAATTCACCCCGCCTTTCTTCTTTTCTCTAATCGACGGCCCGAAACCACCTCTTGGAATTTGACAGACCACCACCACCAATCCATAGTTTCTGCGCCACCACCACTCCAAAATCAAATCTTCAATTAGGTATTTTGCCTATAATTTGTTCTTCATTCAAAGTTTGTTAGGTATTTGGTTTTGGCTAGGGTTGATTGTTTTTTGGTAATTAATCTGTTGCTGTTTTTTGGATTTTCTGATATTTTCAAAAGTTTCCTGTCATTTTCTGCTTTTATGGCTATATGAAACTATTTGTGCCATATGAATAAGTGTTTGAGGCATTCAAATCTTGAGAAATGTTTTAACTGTTTTTTATATGCATATTGGGGCTAAATTGTGATTGTGATGATCTTTGGCTGATTTATGACTGATTTTGTAAGCTTACTGAGCTTACTGTTTTTTATGTTGGCTGATTTATGGGTTTTGTTCAAATATTGAGCTTTGCCTAAAGAAACTGTTTGTGTTCATTGTTTTTACCATATTTTACTTAGTGATCCTGATTCGTTTAGTGAAGAACAGCTCTAAAACTTTGAACTTTAATGAATTTTTTTCCTATTTTTTTCCTCGATTTATTCAGACTTGTTTTTTCTTTCTTTGATTTTATTTGTCATGTTTGTGTATATTACAATTCTTGTATCTTCTTTGGCCAAGGCTTTAATGAAAAATTGTGGTTGGATTGCTAGATTTGGAGCTTAGATACTTGAATTATTGAAGAATATTTCAGTGAATGTAAGACAAAGAAAGGTAGCTGTATTGGGAGATTTTGGTCCGATATATGTGGATCATAAGTCTTTATATTCCTCGTTTGTTGCCAGTTTGGCAATTTTCTTTAATTTATCTTGCTCTTGCATTGCCTCTTTGTCATTGTCGTCCTCATATCATGTTTTTAGACATTTAGTTCTTTTATTAGTTCCATGGCTTGCTAATTAGCTAAAGAATTCCTATATACTGTTGTTGCTCATAATTTCTTTTTCAAAAACCACTACCACCAGAAATTAGCTCATTATTTATTGATATGCATTATGAACTTGGAATGATTGAGTAAAACTGAATTTTCTCTTTATATGTATCATTTAACGATTCGTGTTGTAATATGTATTTCAAGGTGTCTCCAAAGAAGCCTATTCGAGCGTGCTTACCATTTAGTATGCATACTCACTCCCAGCCAAGTTCATCATCAGACTTTCATTCTACTCCACCCGAGCCTGGTACGACATCTCCGTCACAGTCGGCTGATGCACATGTATCTCGAGATGCGTCTGCGTCAGTACCGGCGACTGAGTCTACGTCGGTAGTACGATCAGCGACTCACCAGTCTACTGTCCCACAGACGGCGACTGATACCAGTACTGGTGGAGATACGACTACACTAGATACTCGTATTCTCCTGCAACCTACTCTTGGCACGTAAGTTAATTTTTTAATTGTTTTTCCTTTAAGTTAATTATACTTCTTGTAATAATTATAGTCTGTAATTAAATTTTTTCTTGGCTATTTTAGATTTAGATTGGCATCCAGCTGTTCCTCCGCCATTACTGATATATTTCAAAGGCGTTTCATGGAGCATACAACACCATAAAGGATGTTCCCCAGGAAGAAGAAAAAATGTGGTGGGAAGAGTTCACGGTAAGTTTATTTTAAACCTTGATAAATTAGAAAATAAGTTTGAATTTAGAAGTCTTCTGAGCATGAGATGGGCCCCAAGTCAGGTTGAAGTACCATACTTAAGAGGAGACTCAGCGGCATTATGAGTGACGCGAGGAAAAAAGATATGACTAGGCACGACTTAAAGAGTACTTAAAGACTCCGAGATTTGTTGCTAAGTCTTTATAGGCATAATAAAATTGGAAAGAATGGAGGGGTGGCTAAGGCCTTATAAAGCACACGTGCGGTTCGCTCAGCCACATTGAGCACCACATAAGACTGGTACTTAATTATATTATTTTACACATTCATATGTGTTATGTGTTTTATGTACGTATTTAATGTTTTAATGATTTTTGTTAATAGGAAAAGGAGGTCGTGCATGCAATCTCATTCCCGACTAGTTACGATTGGACGCATCAACACCATATCGGCCCAAAGAAAGGTGAATGGGTTGATGAAGATTCTAGATAGTTATCTATATGTATTTCACTCCAGTTCCAACATTTTTTTTATATTAGTTATTTAATGTTATAACCGTGATAACCTGAAATTTTATTTGACAGGGGGTGTTCCATGCGGTTTATGACGACGCCGCAAACCAAGCAACTCAAGCCGGTCCAGCTTCCTCCCGATTTGCCGAATCAGATTGAGCTTTCTGATGAAGCAGCAGGTGGGCTAAAAAAGGGACGTGTTTAAGGACTCGGTTCCTTCTCCGATGTGGTAAAGACAATGAAGCGAGGTAGCTAGGCAGTCTCGCATTCATATATGGAACAAATGCTGAACGAAATGGAAGCTAAGTGGAAGAAAGAGATGGAAACTCAATTGGCCGAGCAAAAAAGAGAATTCAAGAGGAGAGAAAATAATAGAAACAAGACATTAGCTAGTACCTTAGCTGATATTTTAACAAATAAGGACAATATTGTATTAAGTGCCTCTTGAGATAGAAGCTAAATTGAGTAATCTAGATGATGATGAGTTAGATTCAGACTATGATGATGACCCCTTAACTGTTGATGAAGTTTTGGGGAGTCAATAGATGATGAAGTTTATTTTGTATAGTATTGAACTATTGTAATGTTTTTTTATATTCAACTATTGTACTTTTTTTTGTGTTATGTTTTCTAGTTATATTTTATGATGATTTTGGGATTTATTTGGATATGTTTTCTGTTGAATTGTGGATGTACTGAATTGTGGCAAGGGGTCTTTTTTATGTTTTATGTTTTCTGTTTCTAGAAAACTGGCTTTGTACCGACCGAATTGCGACGGAATAGAGACTCGCTTAGGGTTGGGCGACCGATTAGCGACGGAATAGACACAACAACGTCGTTTTACAAACATCCGTCGCTATTTATCCTAGGAGCGACCGAATAGCGATCGACTTCTTCATATCGGTCGCCATTCAGTCGCTATTCTTATGCCATGTCCGTCTTTTATAAAATAGCAGGAAACTTTCTTTTAAAAAAAATAGCGGAGTTTTTCTTTTGCAAGTTAGGTAATGGAAAACATATATGACTAATATAAAAATAGCGGAGTTCTTCTTTTGCAATTTAGGCCATGTCTTGCTTGTTTGTCTTAGGCTCAATTGGTTGTTTTTGGTTTGGTACTCATAATTTTTTTAAAAAGAAAGTTAATTTCTTACGAGCGACCGAATAGCGACCGAGTTGACAAAATCGATCGGTAATCGGTCGCCCCTTATCCGATTAGCGACCGAATTCGTCAGTTCGGTCACTATTATGTTACTCGTAAGAAACTTTATTTTAAAAAAAATAGCGGAGTTCTTTTTAAGGGATATATAGAAACATTTTGCCTATTTTAGGTACTATAACTGATATATATATACATACATATGAATAGTCAAACAAGTAGCAATTATTCTTATTTGTCTTATACCTAAATAGATTCGAAGTAGAACAATTCAAGTAATACATTTGTGTATACGTTTATGTGAATCATTAAGTGATGGAGTTAAAATTTTAATAATTGATTATTAATAAACAAATAATTACTAAAATATTTATATTAGTTCGTATTCGCATTCTGAACGATGGCGGTTTTCATATTTCTAATTGTTTAACTTGGTCCGTCGCTAATCAGCTAAGGGGTGACCGATTATCGACCGAATTTGTCGAGGCGGTGGCAATTCGGTCGCTATAGATAATTGTAAAACGACGTCGTATTGATAGTTTGTTTGTCTTCATTAATTCGAAATCACACACGTGTTTTAATACAATCAAACAGCGTCGTTTTGCTGTTACACATAGCGACTGAATAGCGACCGACATGACAAATTCGGTCGGTAATTCGTCGCCCGTACGAAACCAGGGCTGGATTTTCAGACCACCCATTAAATCTCGTTACTTTCCAAGCACAAATATAACAGTAGCAAGTTTGATCAAATTCCCGCCCTTGAACCTCAATCCATCCCTGGTTATGTAACGACGTCGTTTTGTTAGTTTAAGCGGGAGACAGAATAACGAAGGAATGTAACGACGGAATACCGATGGCCTATCGTAACGATCGATTACCGACAGATGTGAAATGAAACGATTTGATTGTCCCTGTCAAACAAACCCCTAATTATTCAAACACTAGTAAAAAATCTCACAATTCCTCTCCCCGCGAAACCCCCTCCCACCACCTCATACCTCATCCCTGCGAAACCCCCTCCCACCACCTCCACCTCCGATCAACTCCTAATCAACTCCGCCCATGTGCTAATCGTCGCAGCTCTGAAGCTCGCCCCTCCGACGCCTCGCCGTCACGCCGTGCCACCCAAACACCTCTGCTATTGATAGGGCAAGCAGGTTTTTATTTGTAATTTTTTTATTTTCTCATTTTTTTGCCCCATTTTCATTTCCTTTGATTTCCATTCAATTTAATTTACAAGAGAAGTTGACACTTCGAAGATTCAGCCATACATACTCTCAGTTTCCCTTTTTCAGTTCATTTTTTTTTTTCTATTTTGGAATCGAGATTATTGGAGATTCTGTTTGGTAATATCTGTTTTGGGTATGTAAATGTATGAAAAAGCCATTGGTGTCTTTCCAGTAGGTATTTTGTTTTTGATGATTTCTATAATCTTTCAATTAGCTCTCAACCTGGAAATTGTTTTCCTTTGGTGCGTAGCTTCCTTAGAATGTGTAGCTTCCCCTCTAGCCCTACCAATACTACAATATAGAAACACAGAGAAAAAAGAACAAAACGAATCTATTCATGCTAATGCTTTCTGAGGTGATTTCAACTCTAAGTATGAAAGGGGAACCAAATAGCTTTTTCCATCTATGTTACTCGGCATGATCCAATACTGGCTCTATGAAACCTATATTTTTTTTGGTTTCGGCAATTCACTCGCTTCACAAATGATTTAATTGATTTTCACCTTACTTTTATGATTTTCTTATATGTTTTGGATTTTTTTTTGATATATAAGGAAATATTGATATCTCTAGACTCTAGTTCAATCATGTCATTCACAAATTATGAAATGCTCCATGTAGATTTTTTTGTCACAAATTATGATTTTCTTTTTCTTTAAGACTTTCTACTGTCTCCCCAACAACATTTTATGGGAGTAAAGACTTTCCTTTTGTAGTGAGAATATGATATTTGAATTTTACCAATGTTTATATTTTTTATCAGATTCCGATTAATTTTTGGATAACATGGTGAAGGAAGAAGAAACCAGTCACCCAATTGCCAGTTTGCATGTGAAATGTGTGTTTCAGCTGCGTTGTATAGTTGAGAGCTGTCATGAAGACCTATGGAAATGTTTTACATTTTTTTCCTTTTGAAGACCTGTCATTGTAGCATCTCCCCGGTTTTTGCATCTTTGTATTATCTCCCCGTTTTTTTTCATCTTTGTTTTAGATGAAAATATTTTGTTAGTTGTCTTTTATCTCTAAAAAAGTTGGTTGTGAATGTGATATTACTTTAGTGAGATAAAATTTTCCATTTTTTAATTTTTTTAATTTGTATGCTAATTATATCATTTTAGTTCAAAGTAAACAATTCATAATCGAACATAACAAGAATATAAATACGTCGTTCTATTGCACAATAAAATTCAGAACAAACAATATATATAAACAATAGTGTTTACCACACGTTAATTCCTTGAAAAATAAGGTTGAAAATCATCAAACATAATGTTCAAAGTTAATATGCATTTACTTATTAAAACTTGAGGACCGTAGTTGGATGTATATGGATTCGACAACAAATGGTGGACCTCGTCATAGTCCAGAATTTATAGTGGGATTGAAACGATTTGTGAATTTCGCTGTTAGTATGTCTGCTAATGTACAAATTGATGGGATAAGGTGTCCTTGTCGGGTTTGTAAGAATAAGTATTTTCATATGGCTGATACTGTGAAATATCATCATGTTATGAACGGATTTGTGTCTAACTATTTTAATTGGACATGTCATGGTGAGGCATTCATTCCAACGCCTCAAATTCCGTTTGTGCATGATATGGATAATTCTAGAGGACGTATGACACATAACAATTATCGAGAAAAGGTTCTTGATGCTGTCGGACAAAGTTTTAATGAGCCAGATAATAGGGAGGTGGAATAACCTCCCAATCCAGAGGCACAAATGTTCTATGACATGTTGAAGTGTACAAACCATTCACAGCAATCAATGACTGCTAGAATGTTGAGTATTAAGTCCGAAGAAAACTTATCTGAAACAACTATAGATAAATTTGCGCAGTTGATGAAAGAGGCGCCTCCTCCACAAAATAATGCTTTAGATGACTTTTACCAAATGAAGAAATTGGTTAAAGAACTTGGATTACCGGTGCAAAAGATTGATGTTTGTTTTAACGGTTGTATGTTGTACTGGAAAGATGATGTTGAGAGTAGAGAATGCAAGTTTTGTGGCCATGCTAGGTACATTAAGAAACAGAAATAAAAAAATACACGACTGAAAGAGATTACTTGCAAAAAGATGTATTATTTTCCAATTACTCTGAGATTACAAAGATTGTATGCATATGAGAAAACCGCAAGACACATGACATGGCACTCAGATAGTGAGAGTGAAGAGGGAATAATGAATCACGCACGGGATGGGGAAGCTTGGCAACATTTTGATAGAACACACACCGATTTTGCAGCGGAACCTCGGAATGTAAGGATTTGGTTATGTACAGATGGTTTTGCACCTTCCGGCCTGTCAGGGAAGCATTATTCTTCTTGGCCAGTTCTTCTAACACTTTATAATCTCCACCCTTTGATGTGTACTTGCAGCCTCTGATCGATGAATTGAATCAGTTGTGTGGTGAAGGTCCGGAAACTTATGACATCTCCAAAAAGCAAAATTTTAAACTGAGGGCTTCATTACTTTGGACAATTAGTGATTTCCCAGCATATGGAATGTTGAGTGGATGGAGTACAACTTGCATTCATGCTTGTCCATATTGTATGGAGGAAACACAAACGTTCCATTTGCAGGTTGGCGGGAAGAGATGCAAAGGGATTCCGAAAGGATCGGTGACAGGAGAGAGGAGACCCACCATCTCACCTTACTTGTGATCAAATGTATTTTGTAGTTATAGATTATCCAAAAATTAACGATATGGCTGAAGAGATTAGTAAAGAGCACGACAGGGGTCGGGATCATAGTTGGGCCAAACGTAGAATATTTTGGGAATTACCTTATTGGCGGACACTTCTGATAAGACACAACATTGATGTCATGCATAATAAAAAAAAATGTGTTTGATAACGTCTTTAACACCGTGTTGGACGTGAAGGGTAAAACTAAGGACAATGTTAAGGCTAGAGTGGATGTTGAAAGGTATTGCATTCGACCGGAATTGAATATTAAAAATGATGGCCGAGGTAAAGCAACGAAACCAAAGGCATGTTTCACTCTTACCAAGGCACAAAAAGAGATGGTTTTGCAGTGGGTGAAAGAATTAAGGCTCCTGGATGGCTATGCATCGAATTTGGCATGATGCGTTGATATGAAAGAGCTGAAAATGCAGGTATGAAGAGTCACGATTGTCATGTATTCATGGAGAGACTTATCCCTATAGCTCTCAGAGAAGTACTACCGGCAAATGTTTGGGGACCCTTGGCTGAACTTAGTCTGTTATTACGCAAGCTAGAGAAAATATTTCCCCCAGGATTTTTTGATGCCATGGAACATTTGCCGATTCACCTTCCGTACGAAGCCAAGGTTGGTGGCCCGGTACTATTTAGGTGGATATACCCGTTCGAGAGGTAACAACCCATGTCTTTATGATCTCAACTTCATTTGTTTATTTTCCATGTATTTACAATGTGATTAGCTTCTTATGCTTTAATTAGATAACTGCGCCATCTAAAAAAGAAGATAAAAAACATGGCCAGAGTTGAGGGGTCAATTTGCAATGCAAACTTGGTGCAAGAACCTGCTACATTCTTTAGCTATTATTTCAAACCCCACGTGAAAAAGAAAGTTACAAACATTAGGCGAAATGATGGTGAAGACGAGAGTACAAGTGGACCAGATGTATTATCAATTTGCAACTTACTTGGAAGACCATTTGGAAAGAAAAAAAAATATTTCATTATCCGATAAGATTATAAAACAGGCATGGATTATATCCTTATGAATTGTGAAGAGGTTGAACCATACCTGTAGTAAGTAAAGCCATCTATTGCTTCAGTTTTGCTATATAATTAAAAGTAGCCGAATAATAATATTGTCATTTGATTTGTAACTCAAGAAATTTGTTAGTGAAGTACATGACCAAACTCCCCATATAACGGAGGATGAACTGCAAATGTGGGTTTATAGTGATTTTTCCAAATGGTTTGCAACTCATGTAAGTTGGTATTATGTAGAAATTTACTTGTTTTAAACTTTGGGCCTAAACTAATTTAACTTTTGTTGCTCTCAACATATACATAGCAATCCGGAACATTCTGAAAAGTTGTTGAAAAATCTGTCATGGGGCCCGGTAAGGAGAGTGATGTCATATTCTAGTTACTTTGTCAACAGATATAGATTTTCACACAAAAGCCCACAGTGATGGAAAAAGAACGACAAACAGTGGAAGCAAGTCACTGAGGTTAAGCTTGCTGGAGTACCTGTCCAAAAAATAATTCTTTTCAAATGCTACTGGTTTGATTCAACTCCAAATAGAGGTTTGAGGGAGCATCCTCAATATAAACTTGTAGAAATCCATAGGAAAACAACGTACCAGGGTTACGATCCATTTGTATTTGCTTCCCAATGTCAACAAGTATACTACACACCTTATCCAGGTAGTAAGATAACATCTAGGTCTGATTGGTTGGTTGTTTGTCGTTCCAAACCACGTCTAGTTGACGTTCCTAGTGTTCCAATACCGTATCAAGAGGAAGTACGCGAGGAGGAGACCAGTCACATTGATCCAACTGTTACTGAAGTTGGTCACCTTGCACACCAGTCAGGGGAAATCGAAGTTGTACTTGTGACCTGTACGGGCCGTGTTAATGAAGATGATGAAATTATGTCAGGTGATGACAATTCAGAAGAAGAAGATGAATTTATGTCGGATGATAATTTAGAATGTTAATTTTTGTTGTGCTTTAATTCTTAACTTGCCTTTATTAATCCATTTTTTCATGCATGATTAATCTCTTTCTCGCTTCACACTAAGAAGCCACTTGAACGATGCAAATTGAAGTTGAAGAACTATCTTCTTGGAATTCCACATATTGATGGTGAGTAATATTTGTTGGTTTATTTTTTAGTACTTTATTACCATAAATTAATTGTCGTATTGTCCATCACTGTTACTCTGTTTTCTTTTGGTGGAATTTAAAGGAAGCTGGATGTAATCGATGCATATAGAAATCTTGAACAATAACAGTTATCATGCAAGCATTGGTATGACCCCGTATTTAGATTTGTATGGATGAAAGTGCAAATCACATGTTTGTTGGGATGAATTTGGAGAGAAACTGATTACCGGACTTGAATTGGTACAACTCACCGTAGAAAATATTACATTGATTCGAGAAAGACTAAAGTAGCTCAAGACCGATAGAAAAGCGACGGATTCTCATATAAACCCTTTGCGTTGTGAGCGTGAGAAGAAGGTAATGTCTTGTTTCTCTTTCAAAAGCAGTGATGAGATTTGGTAAGAGTTGAAAGATAAGTTTGAGGTAAGTTGAACCATTTGAGATTTTGGAGAAAGTTGGCACTCTAGCATATCATTTGAAGGTTACCACCGGTGCTGTCAAAAGTCCACAATGTTTTTCATGTATCCCCGTTGCAGCAGTACTTCTCAGACTCAGGTCGCGTCCTATAACAAGAGTCGCTGCAAGTACGAGAGAATTTGACCTACGAGGAACATGTGATACAAAACGTTGACCGCACAGATCAAGTGTTGAGAAGAAGAACTATACCATATGTTAATGTTCAATGGTCGAATCACACGCTAAGAGAAGCGACATGAGAATTGGAGGAAGAAATAGAAGCCAAGTACCCACACCTTTTCGGAAGCTCACGTGCGTAAGTTCCGAGGCTGAAACTTTTCTTTAGGGGGTAGGATGTGAAATACAAACTTTTTCTAAGGACTAGATTAATCAATTTTATATCTCGGGGGTTTAGTGTTAATATTATTTATTGGTTGGAGACTAATCTTGCAATTTTAGTTACTATATAATACCTTTTGTGGATTATACGTTCTTTTTCTTCCTACGACTATAGACAAAAAGTTTGAGACAGAAACATAGTTGACTCTCGTGTCAGAAACATCAACCGATGGAAAAGTCTTTTAAAATTCTTTAGATTAATTCATAGACTGTGATAGTATTTGATGATAGAGTGTTTTTTGTTGTGTTTTGAATTTTGGTGGAGAACATTGTAATTATGGGAGCTTAAGTATAAACTCCCTTTGTTTTAACAAAATATTATATTTTTCATAACAAATTGGGATGATATAGGATTAATCTCTTTATATTTATATACTATATTTGAGTATTCTGATGACACTAAATAAAATTGTAGATATATATTGCAATTGACTATTCATCTGATGTTTTTGTCTCGATTCTCTGTTTCAACTTGAAGTCCCTATTCTTGTATGTTCGAGTTCGAATTTGATCATTGTTTTTTCATGACACTTGTATAAATTTCAAAGTGCTTTCTAGAAAATTTTAAACCACCTCAATTGGACATATAGGGCCGAAGTTATAATTGAAATACTAAACTATATCCAAATTGTATTGGAATTCAGAAAACATATACAAACCATTATTTCAAGAATCAAACGAACTTCGTTGGACACAAACTATATCATTAAAGTAATCCTCAAAAACGTCTTCTATAAAATTATATAAGGCTTCTTCATTTTTATGAATCTCTAAGTATTTTAAAAAAATTCTTTAACCAACAAACATTCAGGATGCAAAAAAATCTCCAAATTACGCTTGTTGAATTGAGTTCTTAAATATTGTTTTTGTACTTGGTCCATCGTATGAATGCAAATAGATTATATTATGTATTATTTATATTTATTTTCTTTTTAGGTTCCTTTCATAAGTTTCACCTTAAGTGTTAATAGATGTTGAATGTCCATTTTTTCTATTATCGAGCACCTGTTTTTATTCAGCTTATGTTGCTAATATACTATGATATTGGAATTTTCTTAGGTGATTGGTCTCAGAAATCCATAATCGCCTTGTAAAAGATTTGAAGGGAAAATATATATTTCACTATTACAAAATAAAGGAGTAATACATGAGAATTTATACATGTGTATTTACACAATATTAGTCAACTACCAATTACTTCATACTACACAATATTTAGGCAGCTACTATACATTAGAAGAAACTGATATAGCATATGTCCTAATTAATTTAACCTTGATTAGGTAATTCCTAATTAATTAGGTAACTCCTAAATAATATCTTCCAATATTCCCCCTCAAGTTGGAGTGTGAATATTGAGAACTCCCAACTTGCTAACCAAATAATTAAATTACCCTTGACCCAAAGATTTGGTTAACACATCGGCGAGTTGGTCCTTTGTGCCCACATGACAAGTAACAAGTGTTCCATCTTGGACCTTTTCTCGAACAAAGTGACAATCAATCTCGATATGCTTATTTCTTTCGTGAAAGACTGGATTGGCCGCAATGTGGAGTGCCGACTGACTGTCACAAAACAACTTAGCAGGTCCCAAAGTGACTCCAAGAGATTTGAACAACTCTCTTAACCAAACTAGCTCACTTGTTGCATTGGCCATAGCTCTATATTCAGCTTCAGCTGAAGATCGAGAGACAACTTGTTGCTTCTTTGATCTCCAAGAAATAGGAGCGTTTCCTAATTGAATAAAGTACCCCGTAACGGACCTCTTAGTTGTTGGACAAACATCCAAATCAGAATCGCAATAAGCCACTAGTCCTGCATTGGGATTGTTTCTAGGCAGAAAAATTCCTCTTCCAGGATTGTTCTTGACATAACGAACAACTCGAATTGCAGCATCCCAATGTCTCTCCCTTGGATTTTGCATGAATTGACTAAGCTTATGAACGGCATAAGTGATGTCGGGCCTTGTTATGGTGAGATAAAGTAATCTCCTATATTGTCCTGAATCTCTGATTAACTTCCCACTATCATCCTCGGTTGTTAACTTGAGTCGTGTCTCCATTGGTGTAGAACATGGTCGTGAACCAGATAAACCACATTCTGTGAGAATGTCGACGGCATACTTTCTTTGACACATAAACAAACCTTTGGGCGAATGTGCTACTTCTATGCCCAAGAAGTACTGAAGAATTCCAAGGTCTTTAATTGTAAATTTAAAATCCAAGTACCCTTTTACTTCTTGGCATGTTTTGAGGTCGTTTCCTGTGAGAATGATGTCACCAACATAAAAATATTACCTCTCCGATAAATGAATAAAGTAGGTTACGTTACAGTCTGCCTAAAGCCAAATTTGGAAAGCTCTGTGGTGAGCTTACCAAACCAGTTCCTTCCCGCTTGTTTCAACCCATATATGGACTTCTTAAGCTTACAATAAAGATTTGGCCTAGGTGGCGGAATTCCAAGTGGTGGGTCCATGTAAATATCCTCTGCAAGTTCACTGTGAATGAATGCATTGTTGACATCTAATTGGAAAATACTCAAATTTTTAGAAACTGCCAAAGCCAAAAGACATCGAACTGTGGTCATTTTGGCAATTAGAGCAAAAGTCTCAGTGAAATCCTCCCCCTAAACCTGAGAGTAACCTTTAGCAACCACGAGATTTAGGGCGTTCCAGAGAACCATCAGCTCAAAACTTCAATTTATAGACCCAATGGTTGGAAACAGGCTTCTTTCCAAGAGGTAATGGGGCATAGACCCAAGTGTCGGTTCTCTCAAGGGTGCGTATTTCGACTGTCATAGAATCCCACCAAATAGGGGAACGAGCTGCTTCGGCATAGCTGCGAGGCTTGGTATAACGGGAAAGAGAAGCCAAGTAACAATTACGTGAAGCAGAAAAATTCTCATAAGATAAATAATTATGAAGTGGGTAAACCATATCTGAATAAGCCATTTGAGAAGAGTGAGCCAAGGGGACAAGGTGTTGCAAACATAATCGCGGAGCCGAACTGAAGGTTGCATGTCTCGTGTGGACCGGCGAAGCGGAACATCCGAATTTAAAGATGGGGAGTTAAGAGAATGTTCTCCCCCTGAAGGTAGTAAAGGCCCAGGAGATTGGTGGGTGGATGTATCAAGTGATGGAAAAGGAATTGGGCCTATAGAGTGGGTGGCCCGCGAGTATGATGGGAAATCTGATGGGCTAGGATTACAATGTGAGTTTGGGCCGAGAGGGGAAAGCAGCCCAGCAGAAGCTGGGCCAAGAGTTGCTGCATCTGGTTCTCTGGTTGACCCGCGAGAATGGTCCGCGGGCTGAGGTGGAAGAGTTTGGACCGTGTGGGCTGGTGGTGCTGTTTGGGCTGGAATGGGCCTAGGATTTGAAGGATGGGCTGGACTAGACTCAGATGGACTGGGATCTATGTGCTTGGGTTCCTCTAGGTTTGACTGGACATGTTTAGGTTGGTGTACAAAAGGGACTGGCCCGTGTTCCTCTGGGCTCGGCTGGGTTTCTCCAGGATGCAATTTTTCCAATGGGGAAAGATTGTGGGAATGTTCTGTAACTGGATGGCTTCCGTCATTGTTTCGTTGGCCTGCGAAATATTATTTGACAAGGGAGCGAAAGGAAAAATGTCTTCATAAAAGTGAACATCTCGTGAGACAAAAGTTTTCTTAGATTGAAGATCATAGACTGTCCAACCCCCCATTTTGTCTCATTGGATATTCGATAAAGATACACTTGGTGGATCGCTCGGTAAATTTATCTCTCGTAGGATTTGTATTATGTGCATAACAAAGAGATCCAAAAACTCGAAGATTACTAAAGTTTGGTGGTTTCCCAAAGAGAATCTCATAGGGTGTTTTGTTATTTAAAAGCTTACTAGGAGTGTGATTAACAAGATACCCTGTTGTTAAAATTCACTCCCCCAAAAACTAATTGGTAGATGGGCCTCAAAACGAAGGGCTCGTGCGACATTAAGAATGTGCCTATTTTTTCTTACTACCCGCCCGTTTTGTTGAGGAGTGTATGAAGGGATTCATGGGCGGAAAATCGTTCCAAACACCCATGGATCCTCCCCTGAAGGATCCGCTCATATGAAACGAATCGAAAATAGCGGTAAAAACATACGTTTTACGGATTCAAGAAGCTGCTTCTTGAATGGAGGATGACGTTTCTTGGATTCAATCTGCCACCAATTGATCTCCTTTGCGGAAAGTCCCTCTACCGGTATCCACGCGACGAAACGGGCAGCGATTGCTAGCTCTTCGTCTTTTCTGATTTTCGGGAATTAGAGAGAAAAGGGATAGGCTGAAACTGAAATCTAATTTCGGGTTTCTTGGTTAATTTCGGCTAAAGAATTCTAACCCTAGGGTTTCGGCCAAGAGATGATTATATAGGGTGTGAGAGTTTGTTCCCATAACCAACTCTCACATCCCCAACTCCTCTCGGCAGTGGGAGTCTCTAACTCCCACGTTCCCTAGAATTCTGCTGGTAGTAGGAGTCCTTATCGGATAATAACTCCCACGTAATCCCAGCTATAGGTAAAATACCGAAATTGCCCCTATCTCTAATTCGAATAATAAACACTTTATTATTGTTCAGAAAAGTGAATGTCAGATACAATGAACCTAGACACATTCTAGATTCATTGAATCTGGACATGAAGCTCGTTAGCTCGTCTATGCGTGTGACCACTGTAGGGTTCATCTCACGGTGGCAATGAAAACACACTTAGTAGTAGTGTGAGTTCATAAATCACAAGCTGCCCCTAGCGAGGACATTGTGACTACCCAAAGTGAATGAATTTACAACGGAACCTAATATCAATCTACTATTTAATCCCTTTGTCTCGCGATATCCTAATTAAGCATAAGGCATGGTGGTCGTCACCCTTATTAAGCTTAATTGTATTTATGCTCGATCTCCAGGTAGACTGTTTCAACAAATAGCATTTGATAACCCCTTATCAAATACATTTGAGCACGGCCATGCATTTAAACAGTCTTTCCCTATCGAGGGGCCCATGGATATCTCTCTCTAATAATAGAGAGGGACAAATTCCTTACAATGTCTCTCACATTCAAGCTATGATAGGACACTACATCCGATCATCGGTCGTATTGATTACTCTGTTACAAGTAACGTCCGAGTCGAGTCAAAAGCGTGGCTCCATTCATACTAGAATCAATGAAGACATAAGGTCTAAGGATTCTAAAAATAGTATTGAGGAAGTAATACTTATGACTTAAGACCATGAAGTATTACTTCTCGACTGGATCACGTCCCAATACAATGTATCCCCTATATATTGCATCTATGATGTGATTTGTATCCATTACACATGATCAGTAAAACAAGATCATCAATCAACAATCGTACTAGTTTTATTTCATAGTAATTAAGCATTACATAAAACTAGGGACTTCTAGAATAGTAATTACATGAGCTAATGAGTTTTACTATCAAATCACACATTTGATAATCAAAAGCAAAATTAACTATTCAATTACATGCTCAAAAGATAACAAAACGCACAACATGTGCTAATGGTCCTAGGGCACTACTAACAGTGTAGACACAAGATGTTTCGTGAAGGATTCCGGTTTGGGAAAAATAATATCTAAGACTTAAAAATTCGGTCCCATTATCTCTCCTAACTCTTTTGATGACTCCTTTAAACTGTGTGGACACCATGTTGTGAAAATTAATAAAGACCTTTTTTGTTTCACTTTTTTCCTTAAGGAGACACACCTAGAGAAATCATCCACCAAACAGAAAAATTAATGCGCCCCTTTTAAGGAGGGCGTTTGATATTTCCCCCATAAATCAAAATGTATTAATTCAAAAGGACGCTCCGCCTTATTTTGACTAAGAGGAAAAGGTAATCTAGAATCTTTCGCAATATGACAGACATCACAAGGTATGGATTTATTGTTTGAGAGTTTTAACGAAACAGGAATATCAGATAAAGTACTAAGAGACGGGTGTCCATTCTTTGATGCCACAGTTGACAACTTTCTTCTGAACGAACAACTGCTATTATTTTGCCTTGGTGAGTCCTGCCTTTGAGACGATAGATGCCCCTACTTAGCTCACCTTCCCCAATCAGCGTCTTCCGGATTAGGTCCTACACAATACAATACTCATCTACGTAGGTGACACAACAATGTAAATCATGTGTTAATTGAGAGATAGAAATCAAATTACACGAGAATTGTGGCATATACAGTACTTTAGCGAGACGAATATTGGTGTTTAGAGTCACTGTACCATACTCTTGTGCCCAAATACGTTTCCCATCAGGCAAACTCATGCTAATAGGAATTACCAGATTTTGCAAGTTCTCCAATTTATTTTTTTCGCAAGTAATGTGATGAGAGGCACCGCTATCCAGAATCCATGGGAAATAATAATAGGCGACGTTTTTACCAGTGGTGTGAAAGGCCGCAACTTTATTTTCTTGGATTATTCCAGCTATTTCCTGAGCCAATTCTCTCAATTGCACTTTGTCCAAAGAGGTGGTAGCTGTTTGCTGCACCGAATAGGCCGCACTGTAGTGTCTTTGGTCCTTGCTTTGCCTCGAATAGGCCGCGTCTTGCGCTGGTCCTGAGTAACTCACGCAATGCGCTGTGATGTCAATGACACTATTTGTCTCCGACATATTGGTTTAGGAGATAATTTTTTTGTTGGAATATATTAAAAAGCATTGATTAGGTAATTCCTAAATAATTAGGTAACTCCTAAATAATATCTTCCAATACCTTGAATATTAGGCATGACCTTAGTTCTTCTATATTGTGATTCACAAAATTTCCTCAACTGGCCTCGATATGTTGCTTCTAACATTGATTCCCTTGTGTTTCATTACGTGATTTGGGCGACGACCAACAAAATTCCAATTCTTTTACTTTTTATTGATGTTCTTTGGTTTAATAGAAACTTTTCTCATTCTCTTTTGTAATCTCGGAGTTGCAATTTTGTCACTGGCATTCTTTCATCTTCTAGTCGCATTTTTCAACTTCAATGTCTTCTTTTGGCGAGTCTTAAAAGATAACGTCGGTATTTTTACAAAGAAATGTACTTTTCTGGTTTTGTTAAATGATATTATTCTATATTCAAATAGTGTTATATTTTGAATATTCTGTTATAGTTTGATTTTTGTGGATGACTTAGGGATACTGGGGAAAACATATTTCCACCTCTGTTCTGTTTTTACCCTCCTGGGGATAAAAATTAAGACTATGTACTGACCCAATTCCTAGAGGGTATAACTCTAGGATTGATATATCACCTTCTATTTCTATTCGGTAAACCTATAATCCTCTGTCTAAGTATCATCTGTATGTTCTGTCTTTGATCGAATTTTGCAACTGTTTAATTTTGAGAAAACTTTCATCTGTATGTTCTGTCTTTGATAGAATTTTGCAACTTTTTAATTTTGAGAAAACTTTATGAAATTCTAAAGGTTTTTGAAAATACTTTTTATGTTAAAAGAGGTATGTTCGAAAACTACTTTTGAAAGTTACAGATGTTTTGTAAAATTATATATATATATATATATATAACCGAATTTTTTCGGGAGGCGTTTCTATACTTACTAAGGGTTAACTAACTCCTTTCACGTTGTTTTTTATAAAGGACGAGTCAAAGGGGTACGATAGTCATATGAGGACTGGGGGTAAAAGTGAACTTAGAGATTTATAGCCACTATCTAGGTTTCTATTGGAATAAAGTTTAGATTTTGCTAAAATTGCGAGCTTTATTGATCAGAAGGTATACACCATCAAATTACAGCAAAAAGAGGCCACATCATCAAATTGATGAGTGGAAACCGAAAAAAAAAGAAAAACATCACAGTAGCCATAGCTGAGGCATGCCTTGCTGCTCCAAAAGGCAAGTTCCTTTAACGTTAGCAGGTAAACTCGCAAAATCATTGTACTCCTGAGAAGAACAATGGTCACATGCCACATTAGCAAGTGTATCGGAAACCAGGTTAGCTTCACGAAAAACATGAACAACCAAGTGGCTTGAACACAATGCAAGAGCATCTGAAATAGACCATCTAATTGCACCTGGATAGTAGCAAAACCACGGCTTGTGGCCAGTCTTACTCCCATCAACATGGCCTCCATTTCAGATTCAATATTCGTCCGATCTTTCCCCAAATAATGATGAAATGCAATTATAAATTGGCCAGTCCCAAATCATAAAATACCTCCAGCACCCAAAACCCCCGGATTTCCTCTTGAAGCGCCATCCATATTCAAGATTACTGTAACCGCAGGTCCTGCCAACCGTTTCCACCGCACCAATCAGACTTTGGCCATTCCCAACCAAAGAGGCATTTGAATGCCTCTATAAGCATCATACAGACCTTCAGCAACAAGGATCGGTTTTACATACGAAGCATGCTCCTTGAACAAGGCCCAATATGTAGACCGCTTGCCATCAAAGACAAACTTGCAACATGCCCTCCACAAAATCCAACACACACCACCAAATACAATCGTATTGATGTCATGTTGCCATCCAGTACCCTTCCACCATAACATTTTCATAAGGGAAATGTTTGAGTCAAAACGCAAGGAGGACCAATCAATTACAACCAGACCACACGCCTTGCTCCTTAAATTAACAGCCATGGGACAGTGGAGAAATACATGCCGAAAGCTATCACATCCCGTGCCACAAGAACACTGTGACGCTAGAGATACACCCCACTGCTGCCGTACTTCATCAAATGCAAAAACACATTAAGAAAGAGCAATAAGAACAAACATAAAGCTGCGGGGATTTTGGCTTTCCAAATGATTTTCCGAGAGCCCTGCAATATATCGGTTGGCTGCAAAAATTCTAAAACTGAAGTGTAAATTGCCACCCTTGTTCCAACTTCCAAACCCATACATCCAGGTCTGAATTGAGTGAATGCCGAGGCAGCTTAGACCGCAAAGAATGGGAGATTCCAATGTCCAAATGTGATATCTACCCGGACTGATTATGATAATCGCGAACCATCATCGAAGAATTGTCATTTTGGTGAGAATCAAGTCAGCCTTCGAAAAGGATATCATTATGCCAAAAAGAAACTGCCCCCTCTCGAACCAAAACTCCAATATGAGGTTCCGCGATTTGCCGAGCAACCAGAAGTTGTTTCCAACCTATTGAATCTGTAGTCTTCCAATCAATGAGGGTTGGATGCACACCAGTCAAGCAATATCTCTGCAACAAAAAATCTCTCCATAATGAATCCGTTGTTCGAAACCTCCACCATAACTTACATGCAAACGCTTGATGAAGTTCTCTTAAAGTATACAAACCGAGACCATTTTGCCAGACATTACAACACAACCGCCTCCAAGACATCCAATGCCGCCTTTCCCCATACTTTGAACGACCCCACAAAAAATTAGATAAAAGGCGTTCTATGTCATCCAAAACTCTCATTGGCGGATTCGCTGAAGCCAAAATGTACATAGTCATAGATGTAAGAACATGCTTCACAAGCGTTAACCTACCAACTAGCCCATGTAATTTATTTTTCCAACCCTCAACTCTCAAGGCTATTTTATCAACCAAAGGAGCAAAATATTCAATTTTTGCTCTCCCAATAAACAAGGGGCAGCTTAAATACATGAACGGAAAAGAACCTCGAGTAAAGCCAGTTACCTGCTCCACCATTTCTGCATGTCTTTGATGTGTCCGGCTTGAAACAAAATATGAGCTTTTCGCCGCATTGATTTTTTGACCCCTAGTGTTCTCATGAAAGCCATCAGATTTTGCAACCCTCGCTTCTCCCCATTCACAAAAATTACCATATCATATGCATAGGCCAGATGGGACACGACCATATTGGACCTCGGTATCACATATGGATCAATGGATCGGAGAATACTTCAGCTGCCATAATAAATAGTAGAGAGGACATAGGATCTCCTTGCTTCACCCCCGACTTGCCCGGAAAAGCCCGTAAGGAATGCCATTAACCAAGACCGAAAACCAGTTATGCACAAGAAGGTTTTTTATCAAATAAACAAAATGAGGACTAAATTCAAACTTCTACAACGCCGCCAAAAGGAAAGAGTGCGATACCCTATCAAATTCCTTCATCATATCCATTTTTATAATCATATTGCCTTCCCGAACCTTTTTATTTAAAGACTCCACCATTTTCGATGCCAAAAGTATATTATCTGTTATAACCCTTTCGCGGACAAAATCGGATTGATTTGGACTGATCAAAGCAGGAAGAATGCATGAAAGTCGGTTCGATAACACCTTGGAGATGATCTTACTGGAGAAAGTACATAATGAGATAGGGCGGTATTCAGTGATGGTGGTGGGAGATTCCACCTTAGGAAAAAGTACCAAAAACGAACTCGCCATGGATTTAGGCATTGGAAGACTAGCCCAAAAATCACGTACAACCTGAACAACATCATCACCAACAATGTCCCAGCAGCATTGAAAGAATCTTCCTGTGTAACTATCCAGCCCCGCATCACTCGATGGGGATAGCCCAAACACAGCCACCCGAACTTCTTCACGCATTGGCAAAGCATCCAAAAGTTTGTTATCAGCTGGCTTGACTAAAGGCGGGATGTGGTCTAATAATTGAGCACTATCCTGCTGCAAAGCATCCATGGTCAGAATCTCTTCAAAATATTGAGCACCAGCTGATCCAATATCATCAATAGAAGTAAGCCGAACTCCTGCAGACGAGGTGATTTGTGTGATATTCATACGTTTCTGTTTGTTCCTGCAAAAAGCATAAAAATACTTAGTGTTGGCATCTTCCTCTTTAACCCATTTAATACGAGCTTTTTGTCGCCAATAAGATTCCTCATGTTCAAGAGACGCAACAAAAAGATCTTTTGCCACCAACAAAGCCTCATGGAGTTCCTCACTCGGGGCTAAATCATATGCAGCTTCCAGCCGGCCAACCTCCTCCTTCGCAGAAAATAAATTGGCATGTATATTCCCAAACACCTCTAGGTTCCAAACGCCCAAAGCAATTTTAAGACGTTTAAGTTTCGCCTGTAATTTATACATTCCAGAGTTTTCAATCTCCACCACCCAATTTTGTTTTACCATATCCATAAAGCCCCGGTATTTGATCCACATATCTTGAAACCTAAAAGCTGAACCCCGTCTCTCTACCGTCAAACTTGTACCAATGAGGAGAGGGCAGTGATCTGAAACAGTTCTCGGAAAATGATCCACCTTTGTACAGTGAAACAAACCATTCCATTTAGTGTTAACTAGAACTTTGTCCAGCTTTCTTTGCAATGGTCATTCTCCACCCCTAGACCATGTACATGGGCTCCCCGAGCCAGTCACCTCCAACATACCACAATCTTGAAAGCATTCAGCAAACTCACTAATGGGGAGCATAGCGGGCACAGAACCATGACTCTCAGATAGTCGAAGAACCACATTGAAATCACCACCTATCAACCAAGGATTATTATGCTTCATATGAAAAGATCGCAGTTCATCCACAAAATTCGCCATTCAATATAGGAACATTTAGCATAAATGAAAGAACAAACCACAGAAGGTCCAGCAAAAGAATTCAATCGGACATGTACAAGTTGTTCTGTATCACCCAAAATCTCTACATCCATCTCTCCATCCAAAAAAATCCATATTTTGCTGGAACAATTTCCAAAACAAAAATCATAGCCCGGACGGCGTGCATATAAATTAATATCATCCAATCCCACCATCGGTTCCAGTAACACCAACAAATTCAAAGAATGAGTAAACTTTAAATGCTGAATGTTAGCAATAGTGCTGACATTCGCAATTCCACGTATATTCCATAATAACCAATTCATCATATAAACAAATAAACAAAAAATATAAGTAGTCTAACAGACTATTGTTTTTGAGTCGACCCCTTTCGGGCCAATCTAGGAGAGCGGCGTAAAGGTACCTGCTGTTCAAGTGGTACCTGAGCCTCATTTGAAGGTAGAGGAATGTCTAAAATTAGTGAATCTACCAAAACCTCCCCTCCATGTAGAGTAGACGAGATAGTCACAGGGAGATGAAAGTGCGGTAAAATAGGGGAATATGCTCTGTTTTGTTGAACTACTGACCCGGTTGGAACTGTTTGAGGCACTTTTGACCCGGCTGGAGGAGATATTGACCCGGTTGAGGCAATTGGGTCTGTAGAATTGAGAACTACTGACCCGGTTTCCACCTGGGCTGCTGCTAATTTGGCCCGAAGGCTCCAAACCAGATGCACGGTCCACTGCAGTCTCCAGGCCCAAATAAACTACATCGTCTTCCGTCTCTGATGTCATAGCCACCATCGCCGGAGCAGCAACCACCGTCTCCGGCACCACCACCCCTATCACTAACTGCGTGTCCGCGACCATCAACGACACCAGACCATATGAGGCCGCCGCCTCCAATTCCAAAGCGAAGTTTTTTAGGGATTTTGACGTAATATCCCTTGGTAAAAAGGACGAGGCTCCCTCACCATCCGACACCACCTTCCTGGAGTCTGTCGCCGGCTCAAAACCTTGACTTCCTATTCTGATATCATCATTGCTCAAACCCACCTTGGAATTCTGATTTGTCTCAGTATCCACAGTGACTATTTCAACAGGGGTTTTTGCTAAATCCACAGCTTCCATTGGATTTGTTATGTAAACTCTTTATTGTTCCAACCAGAAATAGAAGAAGAAGAGAATTAAGCTTTTATTGATAACAATCAATCAATTACAGGACTTCAATTGTGATTTGACCAGAAAGAGAGAAAAGAGGGAGGAGAAGAGGGAAGAAGGAAGAAGAAAGAATAACAGTAACCGTCGATAACAGAATGCCAAAAAGATACTAAAAATATCTACCAATAAGCTATTTATAGACTCCCTATCCACACGGTTCAAATAGGCTCCGCGCACTTGACCCGACCCGCGCTTTTCTTTAATAATAACTGAGCAGCCTGGGTTCGAAACCCCACAAATACAATAATATCCCATATCATAACACTCTCTCCCCCTTAAAACACAGCTTGACCTCAAGCTATCTAAGAAAATGTAGGCCATTTTTGCAGAAAGTCCTCGGCAAACTCCCAAGAAGCATCTTCTTCAGGAAGATGACTCCATGATATCAACCATTGAATAGTTGGTTTGTTGCCCCTCTTTATAAGTCTCCTGTCCAAGATAGCCAAAGGCTCAACTAGCAACTGACCATCATCATTTGTCTCAGGCAGATCATGCTGTGCCACCTGGCCATTACCCAACCTAATCTTCAACTGACTTACATGAAAGACTGAATGTAGTCTGGAAGAGCTAGGTAGCTCCAGTTTATAAGCCACTGTACCCACTTTTTGTAGCACTTGGTAAGGACCAAAAATTTTTGGTGACAACTTCTGATTCCTCCTTAGAACTAAGGAATGTTTTTTATAAGGTTTCAATTTAACAAAAACCATGTCTCCCACCTCAAAACTCCTTTCAGTTCTATGGAGATCTTGTTGCTGCTTCATCCTGTTGGCAGCCACATGAATTTGTTCCTTCAAAAGTGCATTTAACCTTTGCCTCTCCATCAACATTCCAGACACCTCCCCATGATGCACTTCTTCAAAGGTGACTCCTTCCCCAAACCCCTAAGGTCTATAGCCAAACAGTGCCTCAAAAGGAGACATTTTGATGGTGGTATGTACACAAGAATTATACCACCAGGCTGCCAAAACTAAGAATTTATGCCTGCCCATCTGACTGAGGGTGGTAAGCTGTGCTGAGGCCGAGTTTAACACCTAAAGCAGCAAATAGCTCTTTCCAAAACATACTAGTGAAGATCTTGTCTCTATCACTAACTATGTTTTCAGGCAACCCATGCATCTTGAACACCTTATCCATGAATTCCTCAACCACTTTCTTGGCTGTGAAAGGATGTGATAGTCCAATAAAATGGCTGAACTTGGTGAACCTATCAACAATCACCAGAATAGAGTCTTTGCCCTCAGATTTAGGCAATCCCTCAATAAAATCCATAGAAATATGAGAAAGTGGCTTGTTTAGAACCTCCAAATGATGCAGCAAACCTGGGTAAGGAAGGTTTTCATGCTTGCACCTTTGACAAATATCACACTTCTTGATCATATCCTGAATGTGATCATGCATGTAGGGCCAGTAGAACAATTTCCTCATCCTGTTATAACAAGCTAGGGTACTAGAATGTCCCCCCAAATGAGAAGCATGCAAAGCCTCCATGAGAGACTTCCTGCAATCCCCATGGCTTCCAATATAAATCCTCCCTTTAAACTTAAGCACATCATTGCAGTAAGCATAGTCAGGAACTGGTTTTCCCAATAGGAACTGAGAAATTACCTCCTGGGCTGTTGCATCACTATCATAACTATTCTTTATCTCCTCCAACCAACCAGGCACCACCAATGATATAGCATTACATTCTGACTTCCTTGACAATGCATCAGCTCCCTTATTTTCACTTCCTTTCTTGTACTGAATAGAGAAATCAAATCCCATTAGCTTGGAAATCCACTTCTGCTGAGTTGTTGTACTCACTTTCTGCTCAAATAAATGTTTAAGACTTTGGTGATCTGTCTTCACCACAAAGTGGTGGCCTTCTAGGTAGTGTCTCCATTTTAATATAGCAGTGGAAAGAGCCATAAGTTCTTTTTCATAGGTAGAAAATCCAGCAGCCTTAGGTCCCCAATGCTTTGCTATAGTAGGCAATGGGTCTGCCTTCTTACATCAGCACAACACCCATGCCCACATCACTAGCATCTGTTTCTACCACAATTGTTTTTACTGAAGTCAGGTAAGGCTAAAACTGGTGGGGAACTGAGGGCTTGTTTGAGATGCTGGAATGCCATTTCAGCTTCCTTATTCCATTTGAAGCCATCCTTCCTGAGAAGATTAGTCAAAGGCTTACTAATCACTCCATAGCTTCTAATGAATCTTCTATAATATCCTGTTAGACCCAAAAATCCCCTAAGTTGTTTGATGGTTTTAGGTAATGGCCAGTCTAACATATCTTTGATTTTACCTGGATCAGCTTTAACCCCCTTCCTTGAGATGAGGTGTCCTAAGTATTCCACCTCCTCCTTTGCAAAAGAACACTTGCTAAGTTTGCCAAACAATTGGTTCTCTCTCAATATTTCCAATACTATCCCCAGATGCTTCACATGAGAGTTCAAGTCAGGACTGAAAATAAGAATGTCATCAAAGAATACAAGAACAAACTTCCTCAAATAAGGTGCAAAAACCTTATCCATCAAAGACTGAAAAGTAGCTGGGGCATTTGTCAATCCAAAAGGCATAACTTTGAATTCAAAATGCCCACAATGAGTACTAAAAGCAGTCTTGGGTACATCTTCCTCCTTCATTCTTATCTGAAAGTATCCAGCCCTCAAATCAATTTTTGAGAAATAAACAGACCCAAACAGCTCATCAAGAAGGTCATCAACTATGGGAATTGGGTATTTATCCTTGACAGTTAAAGCATTTAACTGCCTAAAATCCACACAAAACCTCCAAGAACCATCTTTCTTCTTTACTAACAGAATTGGTGAGGAGTAAGGGCTACTACTAGCTTGAATAACTCCATCCTGCAACATGTCTTTCACTAATTTCTCAATCTCTGCCTTCTGTGAATGAGGCACTCTATAGGTCCTCATTTTGAAAGGCTGAGCCCCTTCTTTAAGAATAATTCTATGTTCATGACTCCTGCTAGGAGGTAGCCCTTTGGGCACCTCAAAAACATCAGCATAGTCCTCCAATTTCTTCCTAACAGCTTTATGGCACTCCAGCTCCTTCTCTTCAATCATCTGGAGTGTACCAATCTCCTCAGCACATTCTCCAGGTAAGTACTTCAACTCTCCCAACCATACCTCCACAGAATTCACCAAACCTTCTGAGTGCCTTGGCTGAAACTGATTGTAATCCCAAGTTGTCCCCATTACTCTGGATCACAATTTCTTCCCCCTCCTTAATAAACCGTATCACCTGATTTTTGTAGTCCATGGTGATAGGGCTGTACTTTTCAAGCCAATTGGGATCTTACTCATGCGCTCTTGTTCTTCCTTTGTGGAAGGTCTTTGAGTTTTGCTGAGTTTAACGCCGTGTGACATAGGCAAGAATCCCTTTTTGGAATCTTACAAACTGAACCATTTCAGTACCTTGTCAATGTATACACTCTGGCTTAAACCAATCATTTTGTTGGATCTATTTCTATAGATCTAAATACCCAAAATGTAGTTAGCCTCGCCTAAGTATTTCATGGAAAAGCACTTCCCCAACCAAGCTTTTACGCTTTGTAATGTGGGGATGTCATTTCCAATCAATAAGATGCCATCCGCATAAAGCACAAGGAACACTACTGCATTATTAGTCACTTTCTTATAAACACAGGCTCGTCTTCATTTTTGATAAAATCAAATTCTTTAATTGCTTCATCAAAGCGACGATTCCATCTTCGAGATGCTTGCTTCAATCCATAAATGGACCTTTGAAGTTTACACACTTTGTTTGAATTTGATGGATCAACAAACCCCTAAAGTTGTGTCACACACACATCCTCGAGAAGGTTTCCATTAAAAAACGCAGTCTTAACGTCCATTTGCCATATCTCATAGTCATAACATGCAGCTATGGCAAGTAAATTCCTAATAGATTTTATCATAACGATAGGAGAAAAGGTTTCATCATAGTCTATACCATTAATTTTTCAATAACCTTTTACTACTAGTCGAGATTTAAAAGTGTGTACATTACCATTTATGTCGATTTTCTTTTTGAAACACCATTTGTTATCAATGAACGTACACCCGTCGGGTAGGTCAACCAAAGTCCACACTTTGTTATCGTACATGGATTGCATCTCAGACTTCATAGCTTCTAGCCACTTGTCTGACTCAGAACTACTAATTGCCTCTTTGAAGGTAGTGGGTTCATCTTGATCAATCAGTTCAATATGATGATCACCAGTTACGAGAAATCCATATCTCTCAGGCTGTTGATGTACCCGACTTGACCTCTTTGGGCCTTGTGTCAAAGATTGAATATCAGTATCAGCATGTGAGCTTACTTGAAGTTCCAAAGCTGGTTCAGATGTTGTTTGTGGATCTTGAATTTCCTCAAGATGGATCTTACTCGCACTATCCCTTTTGGAAATAAATTCCATTTCAAGGAATAAACCATTTCGAGCAACAAACACTTTGTTCTCTGATGGAAGATAGAACTAATATCATTTAGTTTCTTTAGGATATCCCACAAACAAACACTTGTCAAATTTAGGGGCGAGTTTATCAGATAATAAGCGTTTTACATACGCCTCGCATCCCCAAATTTTGAGAAATGACAAGCTAGGTCGTTTCCCAGTCCATATCTCATATGGAGTTTTCTGAACCGCTTTAGAAGGAACTATATTCAATGTGAATGCAGCAGTTCCTAGGGCTTAGTCCCAAAAGAAAATTGGAAGACTGGTTTGACTCATCATAGATCGAACCATGTATAGTAAGGTGCGATTTCTTCGTTCTGATACACCATTCCATTTTGGTGTGCCAGGAGAAGTTAATTATGAAACAATTCAACAATCTCTAAGATGTTCGTCAAACTCTTCGTTAAGGTATTTGCCACCTCGATCTGATCGAAGTATTTTAATACTTTTACCAAGCTAATTTTGTACTTCATTTTGGAATTCTTTGAATCTTCCAAAAGATTCTGATTTATGTTTCATTAGGTAGACATAGCCATATCTACTAAAATCATCTGTGAATGTGATGAAGTACTGAAACCCTCCTTTAGCACTTGTGTTTATTGGTCCACATATATCTGTACATATGAGGCCAAATAAATCGGAAGCTCTCTCACTTTGTCCAGTAAAGGGAGCTTTAGTCATTTTGCCTAGCAAGTAAGAATCACATGTCTCATAAGACTCTAAGTAAAATGACGTCAAAATTCCATCTCGAAGGAGTTTTGATATGCGTGTCTCGTTGATGTGGCCCAAATGACAATGCCAAAAGTAGGTTTGGTTTAAGTCATTTGATTTAAACCTCTTTAATGTTATAGATGGGCCTTTTAATGGATTCATCGAGGTTAAGAATATGAAGCACATTCATCAAAGAGGCATCTCCGTAGAAGATACCATCTTTATGAAGGGTACAAATTTTATTCTTAATATTTATTTCAAAACCATCAATATCCAAACAAGAAACTGAAATAATATTCCTACTCAAAGTTGGAACAAAAAGACAATTATTCAGTTCAATAATAAGGCCACATGGCTAAACTAAATTAAATGTCCCTGTAGCTACATCAACAACTCTTGCTCCATTTGCTACTCTCAGGTCCACTTCTCCTTTTGCCAATGATCTACTCATTTTGAACCCCTGCACATTTACACAAATGTGAGATCCACAACCGGTATCTAATACCCATGAAGTAGGAGCAGACATGTTAATTTCAATAACATAAATACCTGGAGAGACAGTCAAACTGGCTTTCTCTTTTTTCTTCTCTTCCAAGTAAAGCTTGCAGTTCCTTTTCCAATGACCTGGTTCATTGAAATGGAAGCAAACCCCTTCCTTTGGTGTCTTGGCCTTGGGTTTGGGCTTGAGCTTGTTATTTCCTTTGCCATGACCTAATGGAGGAAGTGAGCCCAGGATCATATTTGTGGCCATGTCATGACCTACGGGAGCCCCAAGTTTCTCAAGTTGGTCAAGATAGCCCTTCATCTTAAGAACATGTACACTCACAGATGTGCTAGGGGACATCTTGCAACTATTCAACGCCTTAGTGGTGAGGAACCTTTTTTGACCGGCTTCCTCTTGGAACATTTCCTTGAGCTGGCCCATCATCCGGAAACCCTCAACCTCTTCAAACTGTTTTTGAAGCTCAGATCTCATTGTGGCTAACATGAGACAAGTCACATCGTTAGATTCATCACAATGCTTCTTCCAAGCATCTTTCTCAGCTCTAGCGGCGTTGTTTGCAGGCTGTTCAGGAATATCAGTGTCGAGAACGTATATCATGCTTTCCTTCTTAAGGACAATCCTTAAGTTGCGGGCCCAATCAAGGAAATTGGACCACTCAGTTTTTCTTTTTAAAGAACGGATCGCAATGAATTGTGTGAAGTGTTGGTTGCAATTATCTACATTAAAAATTATTTGTAAAGTCATTAATTAGTTTTTGAGGAAAACTTTCCACAATTTCAACACTTGATAAGCAAGCTTTGGCTTATCACCCATAATTAAAGTAAAATCAATCTCATTTGAATGACAACTACATGTCCCAGCTATTTCCCATGTTATCCCCTAGGCTCAAAACAATTTTGATAGCCTAGTTAAGTCGAACCATGTTTAAGCTGTTGGAAATCACTATTTTCCCATTTCCTTTTGCCTAGATAACCATTTATCTGTTGCTTTGGCAAGCAGACAAAATGATTATCCAAGCTTAAGAAGTGCTTAGATAATGGTAGGCATTTTAAGACTTAATTAAAACATTTTTTTTTAATTCGACGAATAGGTTGTTAGGCCTCTAAGACAAGAATATAAGCATCACTTGCAAGATATAAAACGTAAATGTAAATGTGAGATAGCATGGCCTAATCTATGATGATTCCCACGAGCCTTGTGGGAGCCAAGGGGGTCAATCTAACTCAATACCCATCTCATGGATAGTGTCTTTGATCCAGCATCATCCAGTCTTGTTACATAATTGAATGGGCATACTCAGCCTTCAAGATAATGAAATAAAACTAATGTAAGAAAGCAATTACAATTTTACAGCATTGAAAAACAGCTCGCATACCGTATTATAAAATTACAACCCAATAAATGTAAAGCAAGATGGGATATAGTAGGACATGCTAAAACTTACATAAAACATAATAAAATCATGTAACAAGTACAAATAAAAAGTCTTAGGGCTGCCCCCCGGACAGGGCCCAAGGGGTAGCGCCCCCGGTGGGGTCCGGTTAGCAGGCGGGGGTAAAGGGGACAGCGCCCCCGGAAGGAAAATCTGATTCTCCCTCTGCTCATCGAATGAGTTTTCTGCCCCCGATTTAACCCTCAATCGCCTAACATATATAATCAATTACATAAACAGTTTATACAGTAGTTAATCAGATTAACAATGGGAAGCATACAATCACAGTTTATGCGTAATTAATCATATTAATAAGATTTATGATAACAGTTTATGCGTAATTTAATCGAATTAATTACAGATCGAATCATGCGATAGCAGTTTATGCAATATTAATCAAATTAATATATATCACATATATATCATAATCAATCTTTTCTATTTCACACGTACTCATACCAAATCGAAATTGATACGTGTTATGATGTGACTAACATTATCGAATTCGAATAGTATGAGCAAAGCTCTGATACCACTGAAGGGATTCATGGGCCGAAACTCATTCTAAACACCCATGAATCCTTCATTGAAGGATCCGCTCATACCATATGAATCGAAAAACAGATGAAAAATACTTACAATTTTTCTTTAAAGGTTCTGTTTTTGGATTCTGTGCTGCAACCAATAGCCTTCCTTTGCGGAATTTCTCTCTATCGGTATCCACGCGACGAAACGAGCAGCGAGTGCTAGCTCTTTGTTTCCGAGTTTCATCGGATCTAGAGAGAAGAGAAGGGCAGAAATCTGCTTTCGGGAATTGGGGTTTTTGCGTCTTACAGAAGTCTAACCCTAGGGTTTCAGTCAAAAGAGATTATATAGGCGTGAGAGTTTTTTCCGAAAACCAACTCCCACGTCCTGTCAACCTCTTCTGGTAGTGGGAGTTTTTATCGCATAATAACTCCCACGTACTCCCAGCGAAAACCAAATACCAAAAATGCCCATCCTTAATCTCTAATTCGAATAATAAAATTTTATTATTCTCCTGTAGGTTCATATCACAATGGAAATAAAAACACACTTAGTAGTAGTATGTATTCACAAATCACAAGCGGTCCCTAGCAAGACATTGTGACTACCTATAGTGAATGAATGTACGGTGGAAACTAATATCAATCCACTATTTAATCCCTTTGTCTCACGATATCGAAGTTAAGCATAAGGCATGGTAGTTGTCACCCTTATAAAGCTTAATTGTATTTATGCTCAATCTCTAGGTAGACTATTCCAAAAAATAGTATTTAATAACACTACAAGAAAAAAGTTAAATAGCGACAGAAATTAGCGACCGAATTTTTCGGTCATACACTTAACGACTGAATAACGACCGAATAGCCACCGAAAACATAACGGTCGTTATTCCGTCGCCAGTATCGGCCCCGTTGATTAAATTGAATAGTCATCGTTTTGGTCCCCCATAACGACCAAATAACGACAGAAAGTAACAACCGAATACCGACTGAATAGATAACGACCGAATACCGACGGAATATAACGACCGAATACAGACGGAAGGTTAACGACCGAAAACGTAACAAAACGACGTTGTTTCAGTGTTGGATTTCTCAATATATATATATATATATATATATATATATATATATATATATATATATATATAAGTAAAAATCGTCTAAAACCCTCGTCGCTCTCTCCTTATCCCTTCCGACGAACCTCGTGGCCGCTCCACCATCTCCTTCCTTCCCCCTCCACTCCCCATTTCAAATATTCTGAAACTCCACCATCTCCTTCCTTCTTTTTTCTTTGTTGCGGCTTCTCTTTGCCGATAGAGAGCCTCTCGGCCTAAGTTCACCGCTGCTGCTCGTCGTCTTCTCTGGCCGTCACCATCTCCGATCTCCCTCAATTCCGACATCTCTGTCTTTTTCTCTTATTTAATTTTCCCCTAAATCTTTACATTAATTTATTCTTACTTTTTTTTTCTCTTTCTCCGGCGACCACCGTGTCCTTGCCGCCACAACGCCGTCACTGCCCTTAGTCTTCTTCGGCGACAAGGTAAGCATTTTAACTTTCCTTTTTCCTTTTTATTTTTATGTTTTTTTTATCTCTATTATTATTATTATTATTATTTGTTTCCTTCTCAGATTTTCCCTGCTGCTACTACCGCTGGTCCGCCGACTTGCCGCCGTTGACCACCGCCATTCAATCGTCGCTGACCACCACCGAGGTAATCTCTTTTTCTTCCATTTATTTACTAATTTATTATTATTATTTTTATTACTATAATTATTATTATTATTATGATTTCTCTGTATTTGTTAAATTACTATTGGATATTTTAATATTCTTTTTTCAAGTAAAAGTTTGTAGATTTTGTAATTAATTGAACCTCTTTGTCAACATGTATTAGAAGGGAATTTTGATCCTAAGGTAAACTAAATCTAATTTCACTTGAATATTGAATAATGTTTTTTCAAACACAGAAAATGATTTATCATTACATTCTTACTTTTCCATTCAGATAGTGGAATGTAAAGATGATTCCAAGATGAATGTCTCACTTTCTTCAAATGAATATATTTTTTCCTTAAACTTTCGTACCTAACCTCGTACATTTAAAGAGGAAAAATCTACTAACATGTATGAATTCTATCATTAGTATGTTTAATTAATAAGGATAGTGACCAAAGTACTCTTTTTAATCATTGTTCAAGTCAAATATAGATATTCAATTTCTTCCCAAAAAAAGAGTTTTAATTCCAACAAAAATAATGCATTAAAAAGTTGTTTAACTATACTTTGTTAATTGCTTCCAAATTAATTTTATATAATTTATGCATTCTTCCGCTTAATCTATATTACATAGATGCCTCCAAATAAAACTATCCGATCGTGCTTACCATTTAGTCAGACTCCAGCGTCTGCTACGCCCCTACCTCCCAGCCAGGTTCATTATCTGGTTTGCAGTGAACATCGTGATTTGCCCATGTGACCGGTATGACACCTTTGTTACAGTCTTTCGATGTACACGTATCCCGGGATACGTCCGCGGTAGCACCGCCCACCGAGTCTCCGCCTATAGGAGGCTCAGCGAATCACCAGTCTGTGACACCAGAGACACAGATTGGTACCAGTACTGGTGGAGCACCGATTGCACTAGATACTCGGATTCTCCTGCAGCCTACTTATGGAACGTAAGTTAATTTCAAACTTATCTCCTTTATAAATCAAGTTAATTATAATTCTTATAATCATTATAAACTCTAATTAAATTTTTTCGCGGCTATTATAGTTTTACATTGAGCTCTAGCTGCGCCTCCGCCATTACCGATATATTCCAAGGCCGTTTCAAGGGAGCATATAGCACCCTAAAGGATGTTCCTATGGAAGAAGAAAATATGTGGTGGGAAGAGTTCACGGTAAGTGTATTTAAAACTTAATGAATTTACAAGTCTTTCAATTTTATTGATCTAACGTTATCGGTGGGCTCCTGAGTATGAGGACAACGTCAAGAGAGGTTGGCGCATTATACTTCAAAGGAGACTCAGCGGTGTCATGAGCGACCATCGGAATAAGAAAAAGAAGCCCAAATGGGTTTCCGACACTGATTGGGACACACTTCAACAATATTTGGCAACTCCGGAATTTAAAGCCAAGTCTAAACATACATCAATAAACTGTAAGGAGGGGAGGGGCGGCAAAGGTCCAGTGAAGCATACGGGTGGTTCACTTAGCCACATTGAGCATCACCAGAGATTGGTAATCGTATTATTGTCAAATTCATTAAAATTTTGTATTTTTTATGTATTTATTGTTTTAATGATTTTTGTAAACAGGAAAAGGAGGCTGGGAATCCACTCCCATTCTCGGCTAGCTACGAATAGTGTCATCTGAAGGGATTCATGGGCGGAAACTCGTTCCAAACACCCATGGATCCTCCCCTGAAGGATCCGCTCATATGAAACAATTCGAAAACAGCAAGAAACAGCAAGAAAAACTTACGGTTTTGGATTCAAGAAGCTACTTCTTGAATGGAGGTTGGCGTTTCTTGGATCGGAACGGGCAGCGATTGCTAGCTCTTCGTCTTTTCTGATTTTCGGGAGTTAGAGAGAAAAAGGGAGAGGCTAGAGAAGAAAAACGGTTTTTGATTCTCTATGTTATTTCGGCTGAAAACCTTACCCTAGGGTTTCGGCCAAGAGATCATTATATAGGGTGTGAGAGTTTGTTCCTATAACCAACTCTCACATCCCCAACTCCTCTCGGCAAATGGGAGTCTCTAACTCCCACGTTTCCTAGAATTCTCGCTGGTAGTGGGAGTCCTTATCGGATAATAACTCCCACGTAATCCCAGCTATACCAAAATGCCCCTTTATCTCTAATTCGAATAATAAACACTTTATTATTTTCAGAAAGACAAATGTCAGATACAATAAACCTAGACACATTCTAGATTCATTGAATCTAGACATAAAGCTCAGTTAGCTCGTCTATGCGTGTGACCCCCGTAGGTTCATCTCACAATGGCAATGAAAACACACTTAGTAGTAGTGTGAGTCCATAAATCACAAAGCGGTCCCTAGCAGGGACATTGTGACTACCCAAAGTGAATGAATATACAACGGAACCTAATATCAATGCACTATTTAATCCCTTTGTCTCGCGATATCCTAATTAAGCATAAGGCATGGTGGTCGCCACCCTTATTAAGCTTAATTGTATTTATGCTCGATCTCCGTGTAGATCTGCTTTTGACAAATAGCATTTGATAACCACTTTATCAAATACATTTGAGCACGGCCATGCATTTAAACAGCTCTTTCCCTATCGAGGGGCCCATGGATATCTCTCTCTAATAATAGAGAGGGACAAATTCCTTACAATGTCTCTCACATTCAAGCTATGATAGGACACTACATCCGATCATCGATCGTATTGATTACTCGTTACAAGTAACGTCCGACCGAGTCAAAAGCGTGGCTCCATTCATACTAGAATCAATGAAGACATAAGGTCTAAGGATTCTAAAATAGTATTGAGGAAGTAATACTTATGACTTAAGACCATGAAGTATTACTTCTCTGACGGATCACGTCCAATACAATGTATCCCTATATATTGCATCTATGATGTGATTTGTATCCATTACACATGATCACTATGTATCCCATTTTTTAGATTAGTTATTTATTTACATTTATCTGTAACGTTACATTTTATTTGACAGGGAGTGTTCCATTCTGTTTATGACAACGACGCAACCCAAGCTACTCAAGCAGGCCAGCCTCCTCCTGATTTGCCGACTCATATTGCGCTCTCTACTGAGGCAGCGGGCAGGCTAAAAAAGGGACGAGTTCAAGGACTCGGTTCCTTCTCCAATGTGGTTAAGGCAATGAGGAGAGGTAGCCAGTCAGTCTCTCATTCAGAAATAGAACAAAATATGACAGAAATGAACGAAAATTGGAAGAAAAAATTTGAAGATAAAGAAAGAGAAAATGCGCGGAGGGAAAAGAAGAGAGCTAGAGCATTAGCTAGTACCTTATTTGATATTAGGGACACTATATTAAGTCCCGCTGAGCTAGAAGCTAGATTGACCAATTTAGAGTACGATGATTTAGATTCAGATTATGACGATGATCCCTTAGCCGTAAATGATGTATTGGGCCGTCAATAGATTTTGTAGTTTATTTCGTATATTATTCAACTTTTGTATGTTTGTTTTTGCGTTATCACTATTGTATACTTGTTTTTGCGTTATCAATATTGTATGTTGTGTACTATTTATGTTATTCGTATAATGGTGAACTAGTTAAGCTTTTCTGCTGGTAATGAATTTATTTGAGCCTGTTTTCTGTTGAATTGTGGCAGGATTTATTTATTCAACTCTGGAATACTGGAATAGTAACGACCAACTACCGACGGACTAGCGACCGTCTTAGGGTATCGGGTTAGGGTTTGGTGACCGAATAGCGACCAAACATATTTTGAAAACTGTACAAGTTAAGCATTCTGTAGGGTGATGAAATGTGGTTTACAGTTAGAGATTATTCAAAAATTACCGATACAGCTGAAGAGATTGGTAAAGAGCTAGGCAGGGGACGAGATCACAGTTGGGCCAAACGTAGTATATTTGGGACTTACCTTATTGGCGGACACTTCTGATAAGACACAACATTGATGTCATGCATAATGAAAAAAATGTGTTTGACAACATCTTTAACACCGTGTTGGACGTGAAGGGTAAAACAAAGGACAATGTTAAGGCTAGAGCAGATGCTGAAAGGTATTGCAGTCGGCCGGAATTGAATATTAAACACGATGGCTGAGGTAAAGCAACGAAACCGAAGGCATGTTTCACTCTTATCAAGGCACAAAAAGATATGGTTTTGCAGTGGGTTAAAGAATTACGGCTCCCAGATGGTTATGCATCGAATTTGGCGCGATGCGTTGATATGAAAGAGTTGAAACTATCTGGAATGAAGAGTCACGATTCTCATGTATTCATGGAGAGACTTATCCTTATAGCACTTAGAGAAGTACTACCGGCAAGTGTTTCGGGGCCCTTGGCTGAACTTAGTCTGTTCTATAGAGATTTGTGTTCGCCAAAGTTGAGTGTGGCGCATATGCAAGAATTGGAGGACACTATCTCTAGTTTATTGTGCAAGTTAAAGAGAATATTTCCTCCGGGATTTTTTGATGTGATGGAACACTTGCCGATTCTCCTTCCGTACGAAGCCAATGTTGGTGGCCCGGTACAGTTTAGGTGGATGTATCCGTTTGAGAGGTAACAACCAATGTCTTTATTATCTCAACTTCATTTTTATTTTTCATGTACGCATTTAGAATGTGATTAACTACTTATACTTTAATTAGATACCTGCACCATCTAAAAAAGAAGATAAAAAACAAGGCCAGAGTTGAGGGGTCAATTTGCAATGCATACTTGGTCGAAGAAGCTGCTACATTCTTTAGCTATTATTTCGAACCCCACGTGAAAACGAAAGTTACAACCATGGGGAGAAATGATGGTGAAGACAAGACAAGTGGACCAGATGTATTTTCAATTTGCAAACTTACCGGGACGATCATTTGGAAAAAAAGAAAATATTTTATTATCTGATAAAGATTATAAAACAGCAATGAATTATATCCTGATAAATTGTTAAGAGGTCGAACCATATCTTCAGTAAGTAAACTCATCTATTGCTTCATTTTTGTTATATAATTAAAAGTAGCCAAATAATAATATTGTCATTTAATTTGTAACTCATGAAATTTGGCAGTGAAGTAAATGCCCAAACTCCGCAGATAACGGAGGAAGAACTTCAAAGCCGGGTTTATAATGATTTTTCCAAATGGTTTGGAATTCATGTAAGTTGGTATTATGTAGAAATGTACTTGTCTTAAGAATGCCTAAACTAATTTAAATTTTGTTGTTCTCAACAGATATATATATATATATATATATATAGCCTTCTAGAACATTTCGAAAGGTTGTTAAAAATTTGTCATGGGGCCCGTCTAGGAGAGTGATGTCTTACACCGGTTACTTTGTTAACGGTTATAGATTTCACACAAGCCCACAACGATGGAAAAGGAATGACAAACAGTGGGGTATGGGTTAAAGGAGATAATTACGGAGAGTTAAAGCAAGTCATTGGGGTTGATCTTGCTGGAACACCTGACCAAAAAATAATTCTTTTAAAATGCGACTGGTTTGATTCTACTCCAAATCAAGGTTTGAAGGTGCATTCTCAATATAAACTTGTAAAAATCCATAGGAAAAGAACGTACCAGGTTTACGATCCATTTGTATTTGCTTCCCAATGTCAACAAGTCTACTGATCTATTGATCTGTATGTTCTCCCGTATTCGACTATTGTGGTCTCCCATTTAGCATATGCGGATGATATGGTCATATTCATGAATGGGGGGAAGAAGGGTTTGCAAAATCTGATGCGGTTTATTCATCATTATGAAACATCATCGGGACAGAAAATAAATGCCGGTAAAAACTTTTTTTTATGTCTCTAGCAAAACTACGCCAAGCCAAGTACCGGACCACCTTGATATCCCTGTCATGAAATTAATGAATCACTTTGAGTTTACTTGTATACTTTATAAACTGTAATTACAAAACCAAAACTCGAAATTAACATGTAAATGACCTAACTTCATGTAATAAATAAATTATTTTCCTTTTACATTTGTTTCCTAAATAAAAGATATGCATTTTGTTTCTACGTTTTCTTAGGGAGTCGCCTATAAAACGATACACAAATAAAATGTTAACATCTGACATTAAACCTAAACACATCATGACTATGAAATCAAGTTAACAAATAATATTACTTTAAGAAATGACATTTATTGTCACATGCTAGTTTAGAGTAATATTATAGATAATTTTGAAAGGTCTTCTCTGATCTCCGAAAAAACAAAATCGGACTTCATTGAATAGATAAACAATTACCAACAAGGTGATATTGTCTTCCTAATGCAAAAGAATTAAAAAATAATGAAGAAAAAATATGAAAATAATAATTAAAGGGTCGATGCCTCTCTGCTACCCCAACAAAGACACAAAATAACTGAATTCTAAATTAAAGAACGAGTAAAGAAAAAATAGTAGTTCGAAATAATAATATGGTTAAGGTCAATTCTCTAACTTTTATGACTTCAAAAAAAGGTTAGATATAATATAAATGATAGGATCATTGCATGAATTCTTTAGTAAAAGATTATAGGAAAAAAGAAAAGAAAGTAAAAATATTATTGGAAAAAAAGTTGGAAGAAAATCTTGTGAAGTTTATCACATTGTTGAATTTAATATAAAAAATAAATAATTAAATAAAGGTAAATTGGCGTCGTGGGTCCAAAAACAATTCCCATTTTAGAAGTCGGGTCCAGAAACTATGTTTTCAACGTCTTCTATCCTAAAACAATTTACGTTTGGTGCAGTACGTCCTTCCGTAAAATAATCCTTCAGTCAAATGTTAATTTGAAATTTGAACTTGATCAATCCCAAAATAGCAGGAGTATTTATGGTACATTATGTTAAAAAATCCCCACTCCCCCACCTGACACCTCCATCACTCTCCCGACTCTCCACCCACCACCACCATCACCGTCTAACACCACCGCCTCGACCCACCACCATCACCGCCTCGGCACACCACCACAGCTTCACCCCTACCCCTTCCTTCTTGCACATAGTTCTTGTGGTTAAGATTTCTTGAATGAATTTTTGGGTTGGAAAAAATCTACTAAATAACTTTCCATAATGTCAATAGGAGTAGAAAATCTTGAAAAGGTAATGAAATATTATTTGTTATCAAGGTTTGTCTCCATTAATTTTCTCAAATATATGAACTTAAACAATACGGAGTTGGAAAAAAAAAATCACAATGGAATCCCAGAAAAGGTTATCAAAGGTTGATATTTGTATACAATATAACCAATTAAATTTTCTAAAAATAAACCTTTTAAGCGGAATTCATATCATTATTCATCGAATAAATAAATCTAAAAAGTTTCGAAAGATCAAATATTTATCATTACCAATACGATTAAGGGAAAATAATTTAATAAATAAAATTATGAAGCACAATAGTAATAATAAGAGTGAAGGAATGCATGAAAAAAACAATTGTACATTGAAATTTGTTGATAGCCAATTCTTTCATTGTAAGATTAAAGAAAAAAAATAAATAAAAATGGAAACATAAGTAATCAACATAATCTCTCTTCAAGAAAAATCTACAGATTAATATTAATTAACAAAAAGGCAAAGAATCAGAATTTGAAAAAAAAAAAACATTAACTACTTACAAAACAAAAGAAGATGGATGGTTTCCTAACCACTCAAGTTTTGGTTGTAAGGTGTACATAATTTTTTAGATCTAAGTATGATGTGTGTGTATATATATATATATATATATATATATATATATATATATATATATATATATATAAGAATTAGGAAATATATATTAGCTCAAAGATTACCTCACAATTTGGGAAAAGAAGATCGATAATGAAATTGCCTTCTGAAAACAAATAGAGTTAGAAAAAGGTCTCAAAAAATGTTTGTACAAATTACGAAAAGTGATAGCAGGGAAAAAAATCAAATGCAGTGATAGCAGGGGAAAATCAAATGCAATGAAAATAATAATAATAGAGAATGTAACAAAATAAAAGATAGCAAGTGTGAAAGGTTACCATTATAATTGAAGTAATTTGTTGTTTAAATTTTATTCAGATGAGAATTACTTTTCAATTAATTTATCTAATCTTAATTCTCCTCAACCAATGAAAATTAATAAACTAATTAAAAAAACTCAAAATTCCCAGAAAATTCCATTAGATAATTAAATAAAATAGTTCCCAAAATACTGTAAGTTTAAATTTGTTAGAGATCGTGGAAAAGTTTACTTAGATTGGAATAAAATAGTTGCCAAAACTTGCCAGAGTAGTTGGCAATGTGATGTGTCATTCAACCTGCAAGTTGTGGGATTGAATCCCCCACCCTTGATTTTAAATTCAATAAAATAGTTCAATTTTTTGCACTAATCAAAAGTTTTATAACTAATTAAAAACTTAAAAACCTAGAAAATGACATGTGGCATGATATAACTAAAAATATGAAAACATGTGTGTGTGTGTGTGTGTGTGTGTGTGTGTGTGTGTGTGTGTCTATATATATATATATAGTCAAATATATTTTTATAAACTTAATGGGCTAAAAGAATATGTTTAAGAACTAAATTGAAACTAAATGCAAAAATTTGAACCGAATTTACTATTCTTAATATATAAAATTGACATATTCTCAAACTTTGAAGGGTTAAATAAGAAGTCTTTAGAATGATTTTAGGGACTTAGGGTTTCAATTTAAATTTAGTGTAGGGAATTATAGTTTCAAATACAATTGTTTATTTTTTTTAAAAGTATTTGCGACGCTTTTCAAAAAGCCGCAACACATAGTGGCCATTATTTGGCGGTTTTGGGCTGCTGTATATGACATGACTATTGGGAAGCTCAAAACCGCCGCAAATAATCAAGCATTTGCGCTGCCACAAATGCATAATTATTTTCGAATGTTTTAAAAAATGTGCAAATATGAGTATTTTCGGCGGTTTTTGAGTAGCCGAAAACAACTCCTCAAAACCTTTTTTTCTCGTAGTGGAAATTGCTTTGTCTCTGCAATAACATTTAATCAATACAAAAATTAAACACAAGACATGCAAAACACGTAAGTAAAAAGTCCTGAGTATCACAAAATCCATACTCAAAATTCAGCAATTACAAAAAAAAGGCCGATGGATAAAGATAAAGAAACAATCATCGCAGCAGTTCGGAGCCAGGATACTCGTATAGAGTGGGGATCCACTTTGACTTTTTCATCCTTTTTCAAGCAATATTGTTCAGTATATATGCTGAACAATATGGCCAACGACCTGCTCTGATGCCACATGATAAATTTTAAATCATGTATATATGGAATCGGAAGAGGAACTACATTGATACATGCCTGGGACTACATTGTTACCAATAGAATTTCTTCTTGAGTTTCGGATTCAGATCCCGTTGCCTCTCGCCTTACCAACTCTCAAACTGATAAAAAATACATTTCTTTGAACCTTCTAGCCTATAGCCATCGAAAAACACCATAGACTGATGAAAGTCACATACACTTTTTTTTCCAGGTTAGGGACCCTAGAGAAAGTAACGTGCGCGTACACGTTTTCTTTCCATCAAGAAAATTAATTATATGCACAATCAATTAACTCCTTAATAACGTAACATGCGATAATTAAGAGATATATATCAGTTACCATAAATTATGTTAACGAAATATAACTGTGTGCCATCATTAAATCCCTAAATAAAGGAAATAGCAAACAATATTATTAGGCTGACGATATTGCTAGGGCAATTTGCTTTAAAATGACCAAACTACCCCATTGGTTAACACTAGTATCTCCCACTAGAACATTCTCTCCCCAATCGATTCTTCCCTATTATATTCACTCTATGTCCTATCTACACAATCAGTACACACACTCTCTTATGTTTCCCCCTATTCTCTCTTTTTTCTCTCTTCTCCGAGAAGAAGCAAAAACCACCATTCCATTAGAGTTTTAGGAACACAACAAACTAATCGTCAAACCCCAATTCAATTAAAGTGTAATTTTCATAGGAACTATCAAGATAATTTGCATACTATTGAAGAATTAGATTTCTTTGTATTTTTTAGACTTTTCAGAATAGATATTTGGTACATTATGTTTTCTCCTTTCAAGAGATAAATCTTGGACGAAACAGTTTTCTCTAATACAATCATTTTATAAGAATCTGGAAGGGGAAGTCGGGGAGAGTAGAGCTACAGATGAAAAAAAAGTTATTTTCTTGGTTCTTGAATTATGGATAGTTCTTTTATTTTTTTATTTTTCTTGAGTTTTGATGAACTTTGATCTTATTTTTCTAATTCACGATGCACAAATTATTTTCTAAGCCATATTATTTTAGATCTTAAATTATGATTATAGGAAACTCTATTTAGGAATAGCCCCTCTACGGTCCTAAAGATATTCCTATAGGAAGTTTTTCTGTAATGAACAATTTGTTCAAGTTATACAATGAATCAAGTATAGATTATTAGTCTATGATTTCTTCAAGGTATTATTTAGCTCATTTTAATTATTTTTTACTGCTAACCACTAGCACTAACCCGATTTTAGAAAGAAAACCAGAATCATAATATAAATATATGGATGAAGTGTGTCCTTTGCTTTCTACTTCTACATATCAAAGAAATTTACCTTATTCACTACTGCCTTATGTCCACTACAATTCATCTGTAAAATAACTATAAATTTTTTATCATTCTTTACCTAGTACCCTCTCCGCACCTTGGTACTTAGGGGGTTCCCTAGTATTATGAATATATTTTGCTCTATATAACTCCTATTTTTTTTATTTCCATATACTAACTGATAATCTACGTAGAACAAAAATAATGAGATTTGTTATAATATAGAGAAGGAGAGGAGAAATTGGGAGAGGAGAAGAGAATTTAGGTGTGTATTATTATGAACCAAAGGCCTCCAAAGGCCTCTATTTATAGAGGTAAAAACCCTTTGGTTCATGGGCCTCATCCTCTATTGGCTTTATGGGCCTGGTCATTCATCATATTACAACACTCCCCCTTGAATGACTAATCTATACAACAATTGTCTCACAAAAACTTATTTGGAAAAAAAAACCCAGTGGGAAAAATTAAATCAAACTAAGAAAATGAGTACAATTGATGTTGGAGTATTTAATTGCCGCCTCGTTAAAACCTTGTCAGGAAAACCCAGTGGGACAAAACCTGAACGAAGGAAAAAGAGTACGACTACTCCCCCTGATCATTGAATGTCTTTAAAACGACGCATTCCAATCTGATGTATCATCTTTCTGAATGTTGATGTTGGTAGAGCCTTGGTGAATAAATCTGCCACATTATCACTTGAGCGTATCTGTTGAACTTCGATGTCGTCACTTTTGCTTAGATATACATAACATGAAGAAAATATGCCTCGTTAAAACCTTACTAGGAAAAAGAAAAACCCTGTGGGAAAAAATACGCCTAGTTAAGGAAAAAAAGAGTACATTAATCATATGTCAAATTACTTCCCTTTTTAACATCATTTGACCAATGCATATAATTTAATTTGCAATTGGATCTTAGTGAATAAGTGTTCATTCACACATCAGGTGTGTCTCGAACTTGTAATCTATAAAATATTTCCTTTTGAAAAATTACATAATTTATATTATGAACATTTAATTTGCAACTCTTCTGGAGTTAGCAAAATATGAACTAGTTCATTTGCAATTTTTCTCTATTGAACTCCAAGTTCGTTAAATTCACATCATTCATTGCTCTCTCCCCCTGATGTGGATAATCATTATACATGGAAATATGTTATCTTTCCATAATGCTTTCCAAATGTATTAATCACTAAGTCTTGATGTTTATATATTTTTCGGGAAGAATTACTTATATGCTTCTGGCATATTAGATCCTTCAAAGACTTCCTATAAATGTTGTTACAAAATTGCAACATTGTGTATATTTCAAGTGTGTGTGCGCTATTCAAACACACTTGCATCCACCTAAACGAATATCTTTCTAAGATTACAGTTCAGGTGTATAATATGTGTAACAAATACATTTACACTTCAAGTGTATTAAAAAATTTCGTACAGGTTTTTCACAATTTGAGGTGAACTCAATGGTCTATTTTGACCAATCATCTCTACAATTTTAATTTTTTTTTCAGTCTGCAGACTTTATATTAAAGATCCTCATTCTATTGCGCGCATAAATAATGTCGACTTTTGCACAATTTTATGTATATGGTTCCATCAATTCCAAACATTTGAGATCTCATAATTCTCACAAATTTTCAGGTACCTGAATTTCTTCTGGAAATGATATAATATTCATGTCTGGAAAAATTCTTTTAGAATTTTAATCTTCTCGACTTGACCATCTATAAATATTTACTCCATTTGCAGAAATTGTATTATTGGAACTCATAATGCTACCACATTTCAATGTCTCAAATATTATGGATAGCTTGTCCTTCCAGGGACATTAAATATCATGGAGTTTTTCTAGCCGAATTTTGGTTATAAAATATTTCTAAATATTCGTCTTTTGAACTTCTGGTTCAAAACTCATTTATTTGAGGATCAACTAGAGACACGAATAGAAATAGTTTGTTCGGCTATATATATTTCCTCTTCTTTATGTTGCAAAAATATATACCAATCTGCAGGATTGATAACCAACATATAATTTATCCTCTTTTGAGGACCAATCTCAACACCTTGTGGTGGAGAATAAGCGCACATTTTATTTTGAGGTGGAAATCTTGTTGTTTGCAACAATAAAAACCAATTTAAAAAGAGGAGAAATAAGAAATTAATAGTTGGAAAAATACAATGAAACATCTAATAAATTCAAAGCAATATATGATTCTACAAGATCATTTAATATATGAACATATTCTTCAGGATACGCAACTTTTATCTAGATGACATATAATATCACTAGTACATTTGAGACAAATTATATTTATGGGAGAATGAGCTCATTAATTTATCAAGAAAAAACGCAAACTTCAAGTTGCGGATTAACAATATACGTATTTCGATGCATCGAATAAAATATTCATCCCAAAAAATATATTCAATCTCAATATTCATAGTACTAAGACAAAATATAATTACTTTGAAATATGTAGCTAAATTCAAATAATATTTTAGGAAACTTACGGATCCATAAAAAATATTTTTTTCACGAATTTTCTCATGATTTCGTATTTTCAATGATCCGAGATGGTCTAATCAGTCATGCCAACTAATATATTTCTTTAACCAAGTAAGCTTCAGGCTTAATCAATAATGCATTTCAATGCAATTATTTACAGTACAATATAATTTATAAGAGATAAATAGCAATTTTTTTCAATGCATTATTTGCTAATAACAATAGCAATGATTGAAAAATGCATTTGTCCACTATCTAAATGAATCTTTATAAGGAAATTATAGATAATAATCGATTTCATAGATCTCTTCAAGAGTCTTTATTCAACCAGCTCTTCAGGAGCTTTTAATCGACTATTTCTACTTGAATTGTACAATATTATTTATATCGTGGACAATAATTTGAAACTGCTTTTAATCGTTTAGCTCTTCCGGAGCTTTTAAGAGAATATAATTCTATAAGAACTACATATATTCTTATAAATAAAAATTCAAAACAGTTGAATTTTTAATAACCCATCTTTTGTTTCCGTCTCAATGAAACATGATATCAATAATCTTTTTTTTTTATCAATTGCTACTACAGGAGCGAATTCTAAAAACCATATTATTATTTTGTGATACTTTAACCATATTTCAACCTTCAGGGTTCTATTGTTAATAATGTCTCTGAAACTCATTACATCAAAATTTACAATAACATATACATCACAAGATAAAGACATAAAATACAATATTTTTCAATTTGTATTTGTGTTATAACCATCTTCTAGTGGTCGTAGCATAATTACGAAATATATTTGTCATAACAACCATCTTCTAGTGGTTGTAATTTGTCTACATGATTTGATACAACCATATTCTCGCGGTCGTATATTTGTCCGTATGATTCAATTAAAATCCATATACAAACAACAATAAATAATGTCATCGGGACATATTATCCTTCAGGGATTATACTAACATGATCAAAATGCTACATCGGGAGCATAAGAAAAAAAAAAAATTAAGAATAAATAATTGTTACTTCAGGAACAATATTTCAATATTCTTCAGGAATATTTAGATTATAATATACTCTTCCAGAGTAAATAATTAATTTTTGATTGTTACTTCAAGTACAATATTTCAATATTCTTCAAGAATATTTAGATTATAATATACTCTCCCGGAGTAAATGATTAATTTAAAATAATAATATTCTTCAGGAATAAATAAATAATTTGTAGTAATAAGAATAAATACTATTTTTCAAGAATAGCAGATGATGTTCTTCAAGAACATTTAATATTATTAATTTATATAATTACTACTTCAGGAGTAATCGTGCAATATTCTTCGAGAATATTGATAAAAGACTCTAGATAACAATAATAAATGAAAAAAAAAATATTGAATAGTGAATCATGGAATGTTGATTGCTGCCATAACAAAAGCCATAAATATATGACAATTAATATGCTATCATTTATATATCATTTATATAAATATATATGCAATTAATATACGCAATTCAATTACATAACCAAAACTTGTGGTCGAATATACTCCAAGAATAATATTCTTATATTACTCAAGTAATTTAAAATTACAATATACTCTTCTGGAGTAAATAATTAATGAATAATAATATTCTTCTGGAATAATTAATTTTCTTTAGGACAAATAATATTCTTCAGGAATATTAGATGATGTTTTTCAAAACTAACTAACACTATTACTACTTCAGGAGTAATAGTTCAATATTCTTCAAGAATATTGTTATTATAATATTCAATAATAATAAATAAAACAGAAATTATATTATATTTTATTAAATCAATTTATTTGAAACAATAAAAAATATAAATAAAATAATTTCCATCCGTGTATATAAATGTTAATATAGCCAACATATTACCGAACAATTTAAACAAGAGTTGATGATAGTCTGTAAAAAAAAAAATAGATCTTGCATATGTTTATAAAAACGGATAAATAGTATATAATTACATAATCAAAGTGAAAAATTGTGCACCATGAATCAATATCAATATGTCATTAATAGCATTGAATCACAGATTCCAAATTGATTTTAATTCACAATGTGGTATCAAAAGTTTGACAACGTAAATACTTACCTTTGCTTGCTGATGATCCCTTTTCTTTCATTTCAGAACCATTACCAAATGCTTACAGACGATCCCTTTTCTTTTTGTTTCAAACTATTATTAAATCATACCTTACTTCGAATTAAGCGATTTGTGAATCATGTCAAATATAAAACATACAACATATATATATATATATATATATTTTTTATTTTTAAATACGCACATGAATCCGCATATGAACAATGAAAAACATATAAATATATATTATATACATTATAAAGAATCATGAAAAGAAAAGAAAATTAAAATCATGATCTGCCAAAAAAAAAAAAAACATGCTGATTCGTCCACAGATGCAATACAGATGCTAGATTTTTTTTAAAATTCTAATAGAGATTCTAGATTTATTGCATACTTCAATTGATTTGAAGCCACAATATCAAAGATGTTAGATCTATTGCGTACTCCAATTGATTTGAAGCCGCAATATCAAAACGAGATATACAAAAAAAAAAAAATATATTGTAACTATATTACCGTATCGATCTCTCCAATCCTCAAATTTCTAAATCAAGATCTCAAATTACACCGTGCGTGTATTTTTGAATGCTTCAAATCCTATGATTTTAATGAAGGTGATGTGTTCTTTGATTTCAGGGAATTGATTAAATTATTGAGCCATAGATGGATGATTGTATCGGATTCAAAGAATCATATCAAATATTGAAAATCGTGATATATTCAGAGAATCGTGCTGATAACGTGTTATAATATAGAGAAGGAGAGGAGAAATTGGGAGAGGAGAAGAGAATTTAGGTGTGTATTGTTATGAACCAAAGGCCTCTATTTATAGAGGTAAAAACCCTTTGGTTCATGGGCCTCATCCTCTATGGGCTTTATGGGCCTGGTCATTCATCATATTACAACAAGATTCAATATAATAAATAAAGATATTGCTTTGTATGACTTGTATTGTTTACCACTTTAATTTCTATCTCAATATGTTAATTACTTTACACGGAAAAGAGAGTCAATGTAATAAATGTAATTCTGAAAATGATTAATATTACTCTCTGCAACTTATATTTTCTATTTATATATTAATTTCTAATATACGTACAATAGAAGAAGAAAAACAAAAACAAAACTCAGCGTAATCTTTTTAGGGTTTGCACGCTTACATTACAACGTGATAAGAAACCCGATATATCCCTTCATGCCTCCGGTTAGGTACTTGACCTAAAGATCAAGTGAGAATCATTTTGCACCATATGGAAATCATTTTGTATGCGATAAAATTCAAGTCTGCAAAGAGAGATAAGAAAGTTGCAACAATAGTATTTTATTGATATTTGAAGTAGATTACAATCTCCGTAGGAACTTCAATTTTGTAGGAAGATCATCCGATTCTTTTCTTCAAGAAAATGTCAATTCTAAGGCTTTGTGGCTTCATCCTGGCTCAAATGGACTTTGATCAAGAACACTGGATTGCGGAGACTTCGAAGTTTCTTGTGATCCTCCGGAGGATAACCGTGAACATGTTAGTATGTTATTTGACTATCTCATAAATCAAAATGATTCATTAGTTTGTCTTCTCTAATGCCTTGTGACTTTGATTTGAGGGCATTATTCCGTAGCAAACGTGACGTTATAGGGGGACTCATTTGTTTCATTTGATATTACGTGAGCGATCCATTTGTGTGCATTCTTGTCAAATGTTAGGCCAGTCTCCAATCCACCTGTTAGGGGTGTTCATGGCTCGATTTGGTTCAGTTTTACACATTTTTTGAACCAACCGAAATATTCGGTTTGAAATTTTTTAAATCAATCAAAAACATTCAAAATCCAGAACTAATCGATGCATTCAGATTGTATCGGTTTGATTTGGTTTGGTTGTTCGGTTTTTGTGATATACAAAATATACTGATTATAAAGTAAAAATAAAACAAAAAATATGTATATTGTTTCTACAAGTTAAACAAAATAATTTTTTTTTAATGAAAACATAAATTTTGATCTTGATTCTCCAACTTCAAACAGATTACTGCAAAATTATTGTATAACAAAAAAAGCAAAAAATATACAAAATTACACCATTATTAGTTTAAAATAAAACAAAAGTTTCAGATAAATTTAAAATCACGTATCAACTTATGACTCTTCAATTACTTGCTTTAGCACATGAAGAACTTACTTGTCATGGGTATAAATAAGAAGTTAAATATATTTTATTGTAAAAGAGTATATATATATATATATATATATATATATATATATATATATATATATATATATATATATATGTTCTCACGATCCTCATTTGAATTGGGTGGGGACCTACTTACAGAATGTGGGACTCCACTCCAGTTACATGTGAGGGAGTTGTAGGGACTGATCCCCACAATGATGGTCCTATAATTGAGTGACCTGTTAATATATGAACATTGTGATATAAAACTGCCCACATAAAACATATAATCATATATTTCCTCATTATGTGTTGATATGAATAGTTTTGGATCACAAAATCCATATCAAAACTATCATTAAAGATATCCTACTCAATATACTTAGTAGTTTTTATCTTTGTTCAGAAACATCGTATCATCACCTAAAATAACTTTTCAACCGAGCATTTACAATCGTTGATTCAAAAATAACTTTTAAGATGATAATGAGTTATTCCTGGACGAAGATAAAAGTGCTCTAAGCACAATTGACCCAACAAATCACTGACATGACTGCAAAATACTTGGTCTTAATGAATAGATATAAAGACATCAAACATAATAAAACTTAAAGAAATATCTTGAAGAAAGATTGCAAATGGAGTTGGATAAGTTCAACGACAAACAAGCACAACAAACATCATCTTCAACCCTAGGATTACATAGGACGCCAAAGGTGCGGTCAAGGAAGTGCTGTTCTCTTGCACATCGGGCAAATATTCTTCTCCATCAGCCAAGTCTTAAGGCAATCCCAATGATAATTGTGCCTGCAGATGAGCTTTCCGAGCACATGGCCGTTACTAAATTCTTCCTGTTCAGGCACAAATTAAGTTTAAATAGAATAATATAACGATCGGAAAACTATAATCAGGGTCCAAGGGATTCTTACTTGACATATAACACATGTTCCATGTGCTTGAGTAGCTTTATTTTTATTGATACGATATGTATGGCGTTTTAAACCTTTGACAATTGCTTCCTCACTTAACCTCGTATTTGTCTCATCGTCCAAATCAATTAGCTCCTAAGATCCACAAGAAAATGTTATGATAAATCATTTTTTAAATAACTAAAAAAATATTATTGAAAATATGTACTCCTGTTGTATCAAAAGAATAGATCTAACATTGTATTACATACCTAATATTGCCAAGCTCATTATCTTATTCTCAATAACATTTAGCACATTAAACATTACCATTTATCTCCTGGGTTAGTGTTATCATGAGATATTGGAACGGGTCACTAGTCGATTGAGATTTCAATTGGACAAAGAACTTGTGTCACGTACGAAGACCTCGAGCTTGCGAGCATGACTCGTGAGTCTGTAAGCACTCACTATCACTTATTTATTAGCCGAATTTGCTATGTAAAAATCAATATTCTGAGGTGATAATAGATATTTAGTTTCATACTTTTATTTTTTTTTTTTTTTAAACTAGACCATTTATAAGTATGGACTAGTTTATTACAATTATATTTTTATTATAGACCTCTCCAGAGGAGGTCGACCTCACCAGAGGAGGAGTAGTAGTAGAAGTCCCGTTGAGCGGGTGTCGTAGAAGTCCCGAAGAGCGGGTGGCGTATAAGTCCCGAAGAGCGGGTGTCGTAGAAGTCCCGAAGAGCGGGTGGCGTATAAGTCCCGAAGAGCGGGTGTCGTAGAAGTCCCGTTTGAGCGGGTGCCCCGTGAGGGGAGTATAAGACTCACACAAGGGAATCCAACAAATGACAATTAAATCATTTCCCTTGTGTGAGGTGGGTATCGAACCTTGGACCTCTCGGTCACAGGCAATGGATGTTATCCATTGGGCTACCATGCCTTCGATAGTTTCATACTTATATACTAGTGAAACCTTTCAAACAATCCTATATAAGATGAGGGCTCGCAACAATTATATAAGAACATAATCGGACTTCCTCGCTCTTTCGAAATATAATAAAACACGGTAAACATCTTGATGAAATATTAGAGAATGAATTAAAAATAACTCGTATATTTAATAAAGATAAAAATCAACCAGTAAAAAATATATGTAGGCCAACATATACAAGTGGAAAAGCATGATGTGTAACTGAAAATGATGATGAAGGAAAAAAATATATTCTGAAAATTATGTGTTTTAGTATCAACTAGTTAAAAGACTTTTGCTGTAAACTAACACAGGTCTTCCAACTATAAAAAATAAAAATAAAAAAACTTTAAAGAGATGGACAGAATGCAAACCGTAACCCCATTCTGATGTATGAGTGAACGAATGGTAAATCTTGGTGCGTTAGGTTGTCCATATGTTTCTAGCGAGGTATCAACGATCGTAAAGGTTTGTATAACCGGACGATGATCAATATTATCTTCTCTACTTTCTCTTAAATTTCTCGTGTTTCTCCCAGAACGAAGACGCATTCTGAAACAACAATAATTAATCTCGTCGATTTAACTCAAAGACATCAATATATATAAAAAAAAATCTAAACATCTAAGAGATTGTATTCAGTTTAGTTAATTAGCACTGAACGACATACAAATGAATTAAACTAATCACTTAAGCACAAATAACGCATAAGATAAAAGAACAATAAACATCTTTTTTCTTCTTTTAAACAGTACCTTTTGGTTGATTTCACGCTCAGAAGCTGCAAAACAACACCAAAGAAGTTAGGAAACAAAATTTCTTTGAGACTAAAATATAAATCAAAATGTGACCACGCCAGAGAAATCTTGACAACATTTATGATCAACACTAGTAACTTAAGTCTATGTAAATATCACGTGAACATAGAAGCGCTTATTTTAATTAAGTGAAGAAAAAAAATCATGTAAGGTATTTCACAGATTAGAGAGGCTTTGACCAATAAAATATTTCACACTTAAAACCTGAAACATTAGAGCTGGAAATTTTGTACACCCAAAATGAAATAAAACCCCTAATAACATTATGTATGTGATGGATTAGAGATAATCTTAATAGGACAAAAAAAACGTTCCACACTCATAACTTATTTTTAGGGTACACACTTATAACTTGAAATGAAATAGTTAAAATAAATAAATAAATAAAAACGAATCACATCATGTATGATTAAAGAGTTACCAAATTTATTTTAACAATGAAATTTAACTCGTAGAAATTTTTTTTTCTTTTAAATTCAACCCTGCTAATTTGAAAACTTTAGATCTGAAGAGTTTACTCCTCAAAATGAAATAAAAAGGAAAAACGATTGCTAATCACATCTGTTATGTGATGGATTAGACTGCCCCTCAATTGTTTAAATAATATAACTCGAAAACTTCAGATATGCATACTTTATTCTCTTTCAATTAAATTAAAGGAGAAATTTAGAGATGCATACACATATCAACGATCTATCACTAGATTAGCACAAAGGGTGTTAGGGATTTGAGTGGTGAGGGTTGGAAAAAATTATTTAAATCAGAAAATGAAAATCAATCTCTCGTTCTAGGTAAATAAAAAATTATTTTAGAAAAGAAAAAAAAAGATTTCAAAAATAAAGTGTAGGATTTCTCTCTCTACTGTTCCATTGGAATGACCTAAGCTTAACTTTATAAAAAACTAAAAAAATAAAAAAACAAGGAAAAGAACAGTAAAGAGGATCAAGGCTTCCCTCTTCTACCTATAAACTGAACCCCATTAAACAAAGGAAATTTATATTCCTTTATTCAATCTAAACTAGCACGAAGACTTACTTAAGAAAAAAAATTGAGTTAATTGAAGGAAAGGATTCACAGATTAAGGGAAGATGAATTGAAGAAGAGGAGGAGTTTACCTAAAACTAAGTGGCGGAGAAAGCAAAGAAGGTATCTCTTAGCAAAAAGCTAGGTGAGATCAAACTTAAAGACTGAATGCTGTTTTATAGAGATAAAGATAGGCAACAATGTGGTCAGAAAATTCCAAATTAAGATTATATTACCATAATTTGCTACAACCTTGTAATGTCCCAATGTGGTTAGAAATAATTAATCACTGAAAGACCATCTTTCTTTGTGTAACGTTTAGTTTGTTGATATTTTCTTCTCTCTCTGTTTCATTGCTGGCCTTGGCCACACCAAAAAAAAATTAAGTGGATTTATCTTCACTTCATTGAACCTAATTACAAATTTTCTTAATATGCTCATGACAAATCTAGTGTTCGTGTGTGTCTACACGCGCACACACATACACACACAATATATATATATATATATATATATATATATATATATATATATATATATATATATATATATGATCAATGCTATTTAGATAAACTTGATAGGGGGTTTCATTGGATTAAAGGACACAGAGCAATGTATTTTTAATTTTCTAGCATTTTGTAATATTTCAACCAAGGTTGTCAAGATCGTAATTTTGACTCGGAACGGAAGAGGTCTCAAAAATCGTAGCACGGATCGGAAGATCCGAAAAAATTATTAAAATAATATTTTATGATACATTTAAACCAATAGAACTAAAAAGTTGAAATTAAAACACAAACTAACAAGTGATAAACTTCAAAAGCAAACCACCAATTCATAAGGTCTTTTAACCATATTTTCATGCTTCCACCCCGGATCGCTCCTATTCCCGACTGCTCTTTTTCGGAGATTTAATTGACCACCTCCAACGCTAGAATCATTGCCCACACTTCCACTATCCGATCCGGACGCTCCCGGCATCTTATTTTTCCTTAGTTCTTATTAATCTTGCACCTATAACAATTATTAATAGTAAGATCTTATTTTCTCAAATGTATTATAGAATTTTTTTTACAGTAAAAACCATAACAAATGATTAAATCTGTAATTAGTAATTTCATGATTCACTAACTAATTAAATCACAAGCAAAAGAAAAAGTAGAGAGGGATTTCTCACATTAAAACAAATTTGTATTATGTTATCGGGCCAGAATCTAAACAAAAAAAAAAAAAAAAAATTGAAAAGAGACAATATTGGATCGTACGATCTTTTACGATCCAACTCTGATGCGATTTTTAGTACGATTTAACTCGATTTATACCCATAGGATCGTAAAATCGTAAAACTCGCGATTTTGACAACCATGATTTCAACAAATCTTACTTTATTTTCTCTTGACCACCAAAGATGCAAGGGTAAAAAGTGTCCATACCCCCTAAACTATCCCATTTTTTGGTTTTTGACCCTCAATTAAAAAAGGTCAAGTTTTACCCCCTAAAACTATTTAGACGTATCAATCTTGCCCCTTCCGTCCATTTTCTCCGTTACATTATGATGGAAGCTAAAATAAATGGGGATATTTTGGACAAATCATTTCAGACATTAAAAAATTCATAAAAAATGAAAAAAGAAATTAAAAGAAAAACATCATATTCTCATCTGCCCTACCATGCCGCCGCCGACTCTTTCTTCTCTATCTTGCAGCACCATCCCGACTCTTTCTTCTTCAATAAGAGTTCGACTTGCATATTGCAAACATTCTATGATTACAACGAAATATGAGCCTTCTTACAAAATCTTGCACATTTTTTTTCTCTTAATTCCCAATGTGTATATCTGGATCTCTATTTAGGTGTGTGTATAGTACTAATTGAGTAAAATATTATCCAAGAAATTAAATTTTCTTGAATAAGGTTGAGATTTTTTGGGGATGAAATTTGCGTCTTTGTAAAGATTTTACCTTTTTTGAGTTCTCGGTTGCGACCCACCCATTCCGATGAAGTTGACAGTCAAATTACCACATCCATTTCCAAAGAACGAAACGGTTGGCGGAATAGTGATTTAGAATCAGCACCAACACGGTAGGAGAGGAGGAGGATTTTAGGATTTTTTAATAAAACAAAAAATTCCATTATTTTTGTGAATTTTTTTTTAATGTCTAATATAATTATATGATTTGTACAAAATACCCCCATTTTTTACCTTCCATCAAAATGTAGCAGAGAAAATGGACAGAATGGACAAGATTGATACATCTGAATAGTTTAGGGGGCAAAACTTGACCTTTTTAAATTGAGGGTCAAAAACAAAAAAAAGGGAATAGTTTAGGGGATGTGGACACTTTTTACCCAAGATGCAAATTAGTGTTCTATCCGAGGGTTTCTAGCTTTTAAAAGAAAGAAGAATAAGAAGCATTGATTGTCGGAAATCAAACCGCCGGAAAAGAAGAGTAACGGTGAAAAACTAGGTGAAAGAGAAGGGAGAGAGAAAAGAGAGAAAAAAGAGAAAAAAGAGTCTATAAGGAAGAGAGAGGAAAGTGGAAAACTCGGGCACTTGCTTTATATTAAAATTTATTATATCGAGTCTCTTTTTTGTTCTGCGTAAATTAAAAATGAGACTCAATATAAGAAATGTTAATATAAAGTAACTGTTTTTTTGACTTGCATTACTTACACTTTAAGTTTTTACATCAATATATTGATTTTTATACACGTACGATATAAAAGAGACTTAACATAATAAATATTAGCCTAAAACCATTCGTGATTATGACGTATATTATTCTCTACAATATATATCTTTTCTATTTATACGTGTTAATTTCGATTATAGTACTACATAAGAAAAATAAAATCACGACGTAGTCTGTTTAGGATTAACACTCTTGTAGTACAACGTAGTAAGTAACTACATATATATATATATATATATATATATATATATATATATATATATATATATATATATATATATATATATCCCTACATGCCTCCGGTTAACTACTTGAAGATGAAGCTAAAATCCATTTTGATCATATGGAAACCAGCTGACTGGTATTCTTACTAGAAAAAGATAAATATGCTAAGCTTAAAAAGTTAACCTTAATGTATACTTCATCCATTGAGTGCAAAAAAGCTAATCTTTAAGGTATCTTTCTTCCATTTCACATTATCAGGGCATTTAGTTTTTCTTTTCATAAACTGTTTGACTTTTTTCAAAGTTTAAGTATTATTTTTTCTTAATTACACTCACCTTTAAATATATTTTCCTCATTATCTCATTATGTCAGTTAAAGTAGTCAATGATATAATTAAAATACTCTTATTATTTGCTTACTGGTCCTTAATATATGGAAATTGGCAGCAAATCTTTTATTGTATGAAACAGATAAAATAGTACTCATGAGAGTACGCCGATCAATATAAGAAATGAAGACTTGGTGATGGCTTCCTGGACACTTATTACCTCTAGTCTAACTATTATTTTTTGTTGAAGAACTTGGTGGAGTTGCGGGGAGGGCTGGCGCAGGAAGGAAAGGGATTTCTCCTCCTATTTAAGTCACGTCCAGAGGTATTGGAGGGGACACCTCACAAGTGCATTTGGAAGACCCGGCACAGCCGGATGACGAAGAACCGGCCAGGCCGGTTGAAACTGTACAACAGGCCACTGCCACTAATGCCGAGCCTACCTCCATTGATCAGGTTTCTGTTGATCTCGCTGCTTTTGTCATAATTAAGGTGGTACTAAACACTGTTTCATCTCAATTGCCTTTGCGCCGATCCCCTAGACTTGCTCAAAAGGGATCGTCCCCTACTAAAAATAAGCTTTTGCTACTTATCTTTTTGCTTATATGTGATTTTATGAATGCTATTATGTGGAACATTCGGGGTATAGCGAATGATAGCACTATTTCTAAGATCAGGCAATTTAAAAGAGAATATCGTTTGAATCTTATTGTCTTATTAGAACCTCTGATAGGCCTGGCGGACCTATATACTTATACTCGGCGGATTGGATTTGATTTTAGTTACGGTAACTGTTGTAGTAAAATCTGGATTATGTGGGATGCGTCGGTGCATTTATTGATTTTGGGGAAATGGAGCAAGTGATTAATTGTAAAATTAATTCTTTTTCTGGCTCACCTATTTGTTGCTCTTTTGTTTATGCCAAGTGCTCTCATGTGCAGCGCATAGTTTTATGGAATAACTTAAGATCCTTTCACTCTCAATATGATCATCTGTGGCTTATTGGTGGTGACTTTAATGTTGTGTTGAGAGTATCTGAGAGTCAAGGATTTATTCTATCTTTGTTACCTATGAATGAATTTGGTGATATGGTGCAGGATTGTTAGTTATTGGAGATTCCTTACTCGGGTAGCCCTTTCACTTGGTGCCGAGGGGGGTTCGACCATTTCTCAGGCGTTTGGATCGTGTTTTTGTCAACACGTCTTGGAATTCTCTTTTAAAACACACTAGCGCTCTACATTTTCCAAGCACTGTTTCAGATCACTGTCCCATCTATCTTGACAATGGTGGTTCTATTTTTCTCTTTCAAGATATGTGGGTCAGACATGTAACTTTTCTTGGTATTGTTAAAACTGCTTGGGCTACTGAGGCAACAATTAGGGTATGCACATTTTGCAGACAGAGTTAAAGATTGTAAAGATTGCTTTGAGTAATTGGAACCGTTAGACTTTTGGGGATATTCAATCTAATATCCATATCACAGAAATGGAGGTGGCCAGCCTGGAATCCTTGCATGATATGGACCCTACTCTGTATCTGCAAGAGGATCTTAAAAGGGCGAGAGATGAGCATGCTCGTAATCTTGAATTTGAGGAAATTTTTTGGAGGCAGAAATCTAGGCAACAATGGCTAAAATATGGTGATGCTAACACTAAATATTTCCATTCTTATTGCTGGAACCGTCAAAGCAAATTTCAGATTACCAAAATTAGCTCCCCTAACGACACCTTGGCTGCCACGCCCGACACCATTGGCTCGGCTGGAGCATTGTTTTACCAGTAGCTTTTTGCTTTTGATCCAACTCCCCATCGGGACTCTCAGATACTCGATTTATTACCTCGGTTGGTTAATGACGAAATTAACACTTCACTTGATTGCTTACCCACAGGTATGGAGGTTAGAGATGCTGTTTTGGGTTAAGTCCTTCTAGTGCAACCGGCCCGGACAGTTTTACAGATAGATTTTTCCAGGTTTGTTGGGATGTTATTCAGGCAGTGCGGAATTTATGGGCTGGTCTTCCCCTCCCTCGTGTTATGTCCAGTTCGTTCTTGGTTCTTGTTCCAAAGTTTGAGATATCCTTTTGGCTATGGAGATGATCAACTCGATTAACAAAAGGGTTCGGGGTGGTAATATGATTATTAAGCTTGATATGATTAAGGCCTTTGACAGAGTTTCACAGGGTTTCCTTCTTGATGTTTTGGCTCATTTTGGTTTTAGCGCTCATTTTCTTCACTTGATTCGTAATCTACTTAATAATAACTGGTTTTCGGTACTCATAAATGGCTCTCCTTTGGCTTTTTCCGTTCGGCTCCGGGAGTGAAGCAAGGAGACCCACTCTCCCATTTACTTTTCATTTTAGCCGCAGATGTTTTCTCTCCCATTTACGCTTATGTTCTTTTTCTCACTTGGCTTATGCAGATGATGTGATTATCTTTCTGAATGGAGGCAAGAGAGGTCTTAAGGCATTTATACACTACATCAGACAACATGAGGCTTGCTCGGGTCAATGACAATAAATCTTCCTTTCATGTCTCTACAAGAGCTCCACCCAGGCAAATTCAAATCATTATTCGGGTCACCAGTTTTCTCAGGGCTCTTTTCCTCTCACCTATTTGGGCTGCCCTATCTTCCCAGGCCGATGTAAGATCACTTATTTCTCAGGCTTGGTTGACCGTTTAACCTCTCGCGTGGCGGGTTGGTAGGGTAAGTTGCTTGGTATGGGTGGACGTCTCACCTTGATCCGTTTTGTGCTAACTTCTATGACTTTACATATCTTAGCAGCTTCTAGACCGCCAAAACAGGTACTTGGTGATATTGAGAGGATTCTTTCCAATTTTTTATGGGGTAAGACGGAGTTCGGGGAGCGGCGACACTGGATGTCTTGGGATCGCATATGTCAAGATACCGATCAAAATGGTTTTGGTATTTTCTCTTAAAATTCCTTTCAAATTGCTTTCTCATATAAACTTTGGTGCCGTTTCAGGACCACGGGCTCACTTTGGAGATCTTTTCTGCAAGATATGTATTGTTCTAATAACCAGCACCCATCCTTGGTCCAACACACCTCTTTTGATTCACCGGTATGGAGGCGCATGTTGGCGGCAAGAGGCTCTGCGAAGCGGTACATTGGTGTCCTGATCCGGAATGGAAATTCTTCATTTTGGCATGATGATATCACACTTCAAGGCTGTATGAGAGGGATGATTGGTCTACCTGGGGAATCATCGCACACACATGACCACATAGCTGAATACGGTTGGACTTTGGAGACTATGCGGCTCCTCACTTTTGATCAAACTCGGCTTTTGCCTTAACCGTTGTCGCATCTGGGCCATGATGAGCATGTTTGGAAGTTAGAATCTAATGGACGCTTCACGATCACCTCTATTTTGAAATTCATACAACCCCATGGAATTCTCCATTGCTCTCGCCGATATATTTGGACTAAAGTAATGCCTCTTTTCTTGCGTTTATTTATGTGGCGTCTTCTCAACCGATTTTTAGCTTTAGATGAGGTTCGAAGGAAATGGGGAGTTTCTTTAGCCTCACAATGCCAATGTGGAAGGGGGGAGGAAACTTTTACCACTTCTTCTTAGAATGTACTTTAGCCCAAGTATTATGGAGGCGAGCACTGGCATCAGTCGACATATGTCTTGATCACATAAGGTATGCTTCTTTTCTGGAATTGATTAAATTTGTTTGGTGGAAGGGGAAGGGGAAGTGGCATGATATTCATACTATTGTTCTAGCTAGTGTTTGTTGGCTTTTATGGCGTAGTAGATGTCGTTTTGTGTTTGATGGGGCACATTCTAATGGTCGTAGCTTGCTTGAAGATATGGAATATTTTATTATACCCATCTTACAAAATGTGGGACTTTTGAATTTGTTCCAAATGCCATCCGCGGCAAATATTTATGTCCGGGGCAGTTTCATGGCAGTCAGGTGGATCGGCAGTGGAGATGCTTTTATTTTGAATATAGATGGGGCATCTTGTGGTAATCCCAGCGTTGCAGGAGCAAGTGGTGTTTTAAGGGGGTATAGTGGCGAGTTTATTGGGGATATTATGCGACCTTTCTGGGGCAATGTTTTTTGGGATCCGGTTTGTTATTTGTTTGGGGTTTCCACGGTTTTTTATTCAGACGGATTCTAAGTTTCTAAGTGAATGTATCAAAGTTCGGAGAGTCAATGCTTGGCGATTGGATGGACTTTTTCAACAACTTTTGAAGCTTCTTGGTTCGAATCCGGTTCATTATATTTATCGAGAAGCTAACAAAGTGGCAGATAGCTTAGCTAATATTGCCTGTGATGAGCAAGATCTTCAACTTATGCGATTTTTCAAGTGTTCCCGTCATCAATACGTGATCTGTGTCATCTTGATCATGGTGGTACACCTTATTTGAGGCACACAACATAGTTATTTTCATTTAGTTTTCTTGCTTGTTTTGTTTTTCCTTTCTTTTCTTGTCATTGTTTTTATCTTATATCCATTGGATTGGGGACGTCCCCAAATATCCATGGAAGCAATCGCTTTGCATACTACTTCATTTAGACAGCGTTGTATCACCTGATTCATATGACAAATGAATCGGTTTCCTGCATTGTACTGTTTGTATGTAGTGGATTGGTTTCCTCCTACTTAGAGTTTTTGGCTTCAGTCCCCCTCTATGTACTTTTATCGGCCTATTCCTGGCGTTATTAATAAACGGGTAGAGGTCCATGCCAAACCCCCCACCATAACAAGTGGCTTTCTTTTTAAAAAAAAAAAAAAAAAAAACTCACGCCCAGAGACCAAGGTATGCTATGACAACATCCTGCGCGGAAGCCTGAGAATACAAAACCTCAAACGGAACTAATATCCTCAAACTTTATGGTAAATACCTTAAACTACAAATTTTTATCACGAACTCGAACTCAAATTGAACTAATATACTCGAACTTTAGTATAAATACCTTAAACTACGAATTTCTATTACGAACTCTTCAAGTACAGTGTCAAAAAATGTAAGGCAACATCTACTAATTTAAAATATACTATACAATAATTCTTTCTTAAATAAATTCACAATAAAATTTAGGTTGAACGTACTATGTTATGTGAAAACTGATTTGAAATCATTAATGTTAATCTGACTATTTGATTATTGATTACGAATAGAGTTTAGAATATGGATCCGATTACCAAAGATAACATAGCGTAAATAACTAGGTATTTATAGGAATCAAACATTAACCTCCAAGTAAACCATAGAAGAATCGATAATCCTAGATCTTCTCTGATGTCATTCCCTTTACGCGTCTGATTGATCCTCTTAGATTCTCCAAGGATTTGATAGCTTCCAATTAAGAACATGATTTTCTTATCCTAAGAGCCATGCCCGAACGGGTTCTTTGTGTTCTCGCCTCCCGGAGGCGGACTCTCATACTGCTCGAATGTCATGCCCCAAATAATCAGTCAGGTCGAGTGAGGCATCCCAATCCCTAACTCTATATTTGACTTAAACTATTTTGTAACAATCAAAAATAGTTTGCAAAAAAAGTTTCGCTTTGAGGATCATTTCAAAACCTCATTAGAAGGAAAAAAATATAAAAGGAAAAAAAAAGTTTGGTTTAGTGATTAATGTCGATTTGAACATGAAGGTAAGAAATAAAATTACAAGGAATGTAATGACTCCACGAAAACATGGCAGCCGTCTTTTCTCATCACTTTTACAACGACAAATGCTTTTTACTAGTTTGTCTTGTGAAATTGCAAAAGCATATGAGCGCGGTATAATTTTACACAAGGATGATACTCTGCGCATTGCGTGAATTATTCAGGTGTCATTGCGTGTATTGAATCCATTTTTATCCGTGGCTCTAGGTGTTAATGTCCATTTTGACTATAGATAGAATGCATCTTCTTTTAATTATTTAAAAAATTCTAAATACATGTGTATATATATATATATATATATATATATATATATATATATATATATATATATATATATATATATATATTTATTTATTTATTTATTTATTTATATTACAAAGTTTGTTTTCAGTTTCAACCGATCACAAGTTTTCAAAACTCTAATTTAATTTTTTGGGAGTTTTGAGTTTTTTAATTAGTTTACTAATTTTGATTAGTTGATAAATTTATATTAGTTAAATTAATTGGAAACTAACTCCTGTCTTACTAAAATTCAAATACCAAACTACTTCCTCACAAATTTTGAATTTTTTAAATAGTTTTAAAAAAAATGATCGGTGGACACAATTTTTATTCATTAAATTAATTAAATAGCTTGACTTTGACATTTTCAATCTAGATGTATTCAAATAAAGATAATTTAATATTTTTGTATAGTTTTTATCTCTTTTCTCTTCAATTTATTTTTAATATTAATCAAGATCGCACATGGAAAGTGTACGAAGTTTTTGAAGCTACACAAGAATACAAATATAGAGGTTTGACTGATTTTTAATTGAATGAATTGATGGTTGATATTTGTCTCATTACATAAATTGACTACCAACCCCAATTTATGATTCTTATAGTCTAATTAAGTTAGTGCACCACTAATGCTCTGGATGCTAAATGAAAGAAGCATGATGATGTGCACATAAATCAAAATGGTTCTTGGGTCTGCCTTCTCTGATGCCTTTTGGCTTTGATTTGAGGGCATGATTCTCGTAGCAAAACGCTGACGAGCATAGGGTGACCATTGCTATACGTAGTATTATATGAGCAACCACTTTGTGCGACTTGTTGCCAAAGGTTAGGGTTAGTCTCCAAGACATCTGCTTTCAGTGGTATCCCGGGATCAGCCACTTTGTTTGACAAAGGTTAGGTCTGTATCCCGTCCATCCCCGCCCATACCCCCAATTATTGGGGACTTAATGGGTTATGCTATTGTTGTTGTTGTATAGTCTAATTAAGTCTTATAAAAGAAAATTGATTTACCGAACTGTTTTGTTCTTGGTTGAACAATCAGATAAACTTGTTGTTTAATTATTATTATTTTCAAAGAACAAAAAAAAAGAAAAAATGGTTGAGTAGACTTTAGATTGTTTAAATAAATTGAAAACTAATTTTTATCTTAATAAAATTCAAATAAAAATTTTGAATTTTTTAAATAGTTTAAAAAGCTTTAATTGTTAGAGACAATGTTTTATCTGTTAAATTAAATAAATAGCTTGACATATTTGACCTCTTCAAACTAAATTGATTTAGATACACATAATTTAATATTTTTGTATAGTTTACATCTTTCTCCTTTTCTATTTTTTTTCAATATTATTCAATATCACACATGGAAAGTGTATGAAGTATTTTGAGCTACACAACAATATAACATAAAGGTTGGACATAATTTTTAATTGAATGAATTGGTGGGTTGGTATTTAACCCTTTAAATAAATTGAGTAATAAATCCACTTTATCATTCCAATAGTACAAAGTCTTATAATAAAAAACATTGGTTCACCAAACCATTTAGTTTTTGTTTGAACTTGCATGCAACTCTGTTCATTACAATTTATTTTTCAAGCAACAAAAAAAAATGGTTGATAAGTAAAAAAATCTTAATCTAAAGTCACACAAGAGAATTAGTAGCAATAAAGACCTCCCACATAAAAATAATATTTCTGAAACTTGACAAATAATATGACTATAAAGAAAAATATTTTGCATGATTTTAGAGTTATTAACTAGACTAGATGTTCAACATAATTTTTTAGAGTTCGTATTTTTTTAATAAAATAAAAAGAGAAGTCTAAGAATTTCTATCTAGAGTTACCATTCAAGAGAGTAAATGAATCCAACATTGAAAATTTAGGTTATTTGTTAAGCTTGGTAATACTATAAAAGAGAGTAATTTCACATGAAGTTTTGGGTATTATGGAGGCAAACTTATTTGCTTCTTATATTTTTGTTTATAGAAATATAAATAGTCAAATTTTCAACAAATAACGTGTAATTCGGATGGCCTTTACATTCCGATCGAGCTTGCAATCAAGTTTGATTTATCCTAAACCTAAACAATGTGCGTTTTTTTTCTTTTTTATTTAGCTATATGAAACATTCTTATTTTCATGATATATTTTGAAAAATAAATTAAGGGAAAAAAGTTCATCCGCTTAGCTTATACTCCCAAAATAAAGTAATCTCTTTCTAAACTCTCCAAAATAAAATACTCCTTTGTAGGATTTTTAATTTACAATAAAATAAAATAAGTAAAAAAATATTAATCTAATGTCACATAAGACAATTAGTAGCAATAAATACATCCCACATAAAAAAAAATTATATTATTTCTGAAACTTGAGAAATGACAAGACTATAAAGTAAAAATATTGGGTATGAATTTTAGAGAGAATAACTAGATTGGCGGTTCAACATAATTTTATAGAGTTTTGTATTTGTTTAATAAAATAAAAGGAGAAGTCTAAGAATCACACACTGAAATTTTGATTCTTTTTCTTCAGAATGTGGCCTTTATTGAAATGTGTTGGGAATAAACATCCAGCCTTGTGGAGTACATCATAGGAGTCCTAAAGGGGAAAAAAGAAAAAGTTTACAAATTGATACTAATGTTTTGAAAGTCTCATTGATGTCGTTCTTTTTTTATCGAAGAGGCATAGTCCCCGTGCTCCGAGGGGAGGCTGCTTAGGGTCCTGAAATGTATAATTTGCTTAACATCACATGCATAATTTGCCAACACATCATAAACCATATTTCCTTCCCGGGATACATGATAAACTCCATCGCCTTGCAATAGAGAGTAAGCTATGTTGAAGCAGGAGTCAAGGGCCCAAGATGATACATTTCCCGCGCCAATCCAATGAACCACAAATGTAGAGTTCGTTTGGACCTTGACAAGCGCATATCCTAGCCCTCTTGCAAGTCGAAGGCCATGCTCTAAAGCCTTGATCTCTGCAAGGGAATTGGCCACATAATCACCAAGGAATGCTGCAGTTGCCGTAATGAATATGCCATTACCTATCCGCAATACACACCCTACTCCCGCAATGTCTGGGTTCCCATGAGCTCCGCCATCCACATTCAATACCACTACTGAAGCATGATGGTTCGGGTTGAGCCATCGAACAATGTGTACCCGCAAATTAGGCGCCAATCTGGGCGGATTGTGAGTGATCCCTTTCACTTTGCATATATCAGCATAGAGAAAATCGAACTCGTGAATAAGGGTCGAAGCCATCATTATCCTCCCCTCATAAGAGAACCTGCATCTAGCTTTCCATAGAATCCAATAAACCAAGCTAGATAGAAGAATATGGAAAGCACATTGCTTCCCATTGCCCCTTAGCAACCAGATTTTGAGCATTTGCTGAGGGGAGCTTGGTCGTTGTCTAACATCAAAATTCACCTTGGCCGCCGTATGAATCCATAAACATTTTTTTTTCTAAACGGTATTCCATAAAAATATGGGAATAAGAAATCGCAGCCTCTCTTACAAGCACACCAAGTCACTGTGTTATATCCTTGATTGCGCAAAGTCTCTTCTAAGGCCATGAAGCTTTTTAGCATGCGCCACAAAAAAAAAAGATTGAGGGAAAGCTCTCAAATCCAAATGCATCGCCTTAAGAGTGAGCCAACAACTCCATTTTGCCGCTCCGATAATGTTGATCTAAGATTGAATAAGCCGGTGGCCTCAGGCAGCCAAATATGTTTATCAAATTCTTGAGTGATTGTGTGTGTTGGAAATATTTAGATCACTGGTCCTGGGAGCAGCTGCGCCAGTTTTCCATAATCCTAGCCATTGGTGCCAAAATAATGTCACAGGGAAGCTTTTGTGATGGATTGAGAGGCAGTAGGAAAAAGCTCTTGCAATTTCCCTTGAAATGTGAAGTTCTCATAATATTAAGAAGCCTCACCATTCCGAATGAGTAATCCCATATTAGCCTCAGCTTCATCCTTAATCATAATCTTCCTCCATGTATCCGAGGCTTGTGGGGAGGCCTCCGCCAAACAAGTATGCTCCAGATTATGGCATTAGCGCGCATGCAAAAATCGAGCCCAAAGAGATTAACTTGTTCGAAAACGCCACCAAAATTTGATTGAGAAGGCATACATGTACTGTGTCAAAGAGAACAATTTGAGGTTGTTACATTGCTTGCTCTAGCATATCACCTTACAAGACATCCAATGGTGTTGCTGATGGCCGAATGTGCTGCCCCAAAAGAAGGCCGCAAGAAGTTGCTCAATCTTGTTGATAATGAAGGCTGGATGATTTGTCGTAGCAAGAATGCGTAAGGTCATAGAGTATAGGACATGTTTGAACAATATAAGTCTGCCCGCCATATTTAATAATTTATATTGCCATCTCTCTAACCTTTGCGCAATCTTATCCACAAGAGATTGAAAATAATGAATCCGAGCTCTGTCAGGATATAGAGGGCAGCTGAGGTAGAGGACTGAAAAATCTCCTTGAACAAAGCCCGTGGTCATTTGGATCATGGCCTGCTTCCCAACATTAATACATTGACCTGAGGCTCGCTCATATTTTCAGGAAAAAAAAAAACTAGAGCCTCCAAGGTATGCTTGGCTCAGTTGGTGAAAATAATCACATCTTACACAAAGATGAGATGTGACACTTGCATCGAATGCCCTTGGAGCGCATATGGATTTATTTGACCAGCAATTTGTAGTCAATCCAAGCCCCGTGAAAACATTTCAGCTGCTAAAGAGCAACAAGAATATTAGATACCCTTGCTTAACGCCTCTTCCTGCTTTGCAAAAATCATGCGGCGCATAATTAATTAAAACCGAGAACCAGTTCGAGGATAAGAGATTACGCACTAGATGACATGTGTGCTTGCTAAATCCAAAACGGTCTAAGACTGCCAATATAAATTTGTGCGATACACGATCAAATGCTTTCCTCATATCTAGCTTTATGATTAAATTTCACCCCCCACACACACACACACACTTGTTGATATGTTGCACAATCCCTTGGGCTAATAATATGTTGTCTGAGATGAGTCGATCATTAACATAAATAAGCCTAAGAAATAAAACAGAGAGTCGGTTAGCAAGCACCATGGAGATTACCTTACTTACAAAAGTACATAGCGATATCGGTATGAAATCCCCAAAAGAAGAAAGGCTCGAAACTTTGGGAATAAGTATGATGAGAGAACTCGTGATGGACTTCGAGGTTGGTAGCCCCGCCTAGAAATCGTGCACTGCTTGGACCATATCCGAGCTTATAACGTCCCAACATGATTGGAAAAAATCCCCTGAAAAGCCATCTGGCCCAGGGGCGCTTGATTTATCCAAAGAAAAAATGGCCGAGCGGATCTCTTCTTGGCTAAGCAGTGTATCAAGACCAATATTATCATCCAAGGTAATAATTTTATGGATATGATTGAGCAAAGGAGACAAGCTGGAGGCAGTGGTGTACTCAACAAACAATTGTTCAAAATAGGATGCCCCGACCTTACCTATTTATTGCGGATCACATAGCAGCATACCTACATTATCTTTGATAGTTGCTACAAATAATCGCTTGCCACGATTGTTAAACAATGTATGAAAGTAACGAGTATTAGAGTTACCATCCTCAAGCCACTTTATCCGCGAACGTTGTCTCCAAAAAACTTCTTCAGCCAATATACAATTAGTAAACACTTTGCGGGTTATTGTGAGAGAATTGCAATTTGCATCACTGGGAGCTTGATCAAACAGCAGCTCAACTTGATGCATCAAAGATTCAGCAGCCTTCAAATTGTCATGGACACTGCCAAAATTATCCATGTTCCACTGGGATAAAACACCCTTGAGTTTCTTTAGTTTGTGCATGATTACAACCATGCCATTTCCCTGCACTTCAGTAGTCCATGAGTCATAAACAATTTTTTGAAAGTCTTTGTGTCTTACCCACATGGATTGGAACCGGAACGAGGCCGATGCATGCCCTCCTAGGCTTCGAGCAATAATTTGAAGAGGGCAATTGTCCGAAACATGTGAATGGGCATATGAATGGGCTGCTTAAGATAGATACTTCCAGTAGGCCACATTCACTTACTGTATCAGCAAACTCATCAATTGGAAACGATGCTGGGAATCCATCATAGGCTTTCAGATTGTCTGAGAATCCCATTAAAATCCTCGCCTAACAGCCAAGGCCCGTTGTGCCGCTACGAAAAAGAAATCTGATAATTCCATAGGCTCCTGCGCTGAGTATATTTTGATTTTTCTCTTCAAGTTAACAAATGTGTTTATTTAAAGGGAGGTTGTCTGCCCCTTTACTTATTATCACCGAATGAATGAATTTCCTTCCAAACTTTCCAAAAGAGAGTAAATGTATTTGACATTGAAAACTCAGGTTATTTGTTGAGGTTGACAATACTACGAAATATAAGGCATGCACATGGAATTCTAAGTGAATAATTAGGCTAACTTCTTTATTTTTTTTAATTTTTAATTTTTAATTTTTTTATAAACCATCAAAATATTCAACAATTCATGGGTAATTTGGATGATCTAATCCTTTGATTTTCCATCGAGTTTGAAATTAAATTCGACCAGCCTAAAAACCTACACAATGTGCATTGCTTGCTTTTTTCCTTAAGTCAACAAATATTTTTATTCGAAAAGGAACAAAAATGACATTCTCTTTTATACACACCTACACAGAAATCTCATTCTAAACTCTACAAAACTTGAATAGTAATTCGAAGAGCGCAAAAAAAAAGTCTCTTTCCCTTGCCAGTGATATTTTTAAAAAAAAATGTAACCCATGCGCAACATATGTCATTTTTTCTTGCAGTTACGCATTTTAGATTTTAAAATTGTGAAGGAATGTAGTTTCCCCAAACAGGTCATTAGACTAGTGTGTGTGTGTGTGTGTGTATATATATATATATATTAACAGACATGTATCTATACATATAATGATGTAACTATCTTCTTTTTCAAAATTTATTTTTATTTATTAGGAGAATTCAAGTAGTGGGGAGGGGTATTTTAACCTGGAACCTCTTATATTCGTGATTTTAGCATCAACCACTAGGTCCATTCCTATTGGCAACGATGTAATTATGTATTCATTAAATCAACATTCATTTAATTAAGAACATATGTTCACCATTTTAAAGAAGATTGTTGTTGAAGATCTTTAAATTTGAAGAAGACAGTTAAAGAGCTTTAAATCTTGAGTCTTTAAATCACCATTTATTTTCTTGTGTGATTTATTTCTTGAAATCCTTTATCGGCTTCATCCTTGATCCTTCCATTTTATTGTGAATTTGTGATCGTCATCGGTCGTCGGAGCACAGGTGGGTCTTCAGTCTTCGTTTTCTTCTTTTGGTGTATTTAGTACAATTCTTTACACTTTTTTCACATTTTAGTTCAATAATAATGTATTTTAATAGTTAATTATTTAGTGGAGGGAAGAATGCCAAATATTATGTTTGGTTTATGGTTAATAATCAAAATATTAAATCAATTTTGAGGTGGGTTTTTATTTTACTTATACTGTATTTGAATTCTTTGATTTTGTTTTTATCTACAGTTCACTGTTCACCAGGTATTTGAGAGCACTCAAAACTTCATATTCAAGTAGTTTCAATCTTTCTTAAAGTTGCTTAATTTTAATTTTTAAGTCTTTAATTTTGTGTTGAATATTTTAATTATGCCTCCTAAATTTAGAAAATATGAATCTGGATCTGAAAAGCGTAAGAAAAAACAAAAAGGCGAAGTATTAACTCAGTCCTTAAGAGTAGCTCTTGATAAATTTGTTGTGAAAGAATCACATGTGTGTATTGAAAATAATATTGATAATGTGGAAAATGAAGTAATGTTGGATGATAACTGTGTTCTTGATGATGATGTTCACTGATAATCTATCTCAGATTGGCACTAAACTCATACAGATTAACACTTAGACAATCATCACCAGAGTACAAAATATTTCCAAGACTAACTTTATCTAACAAGTAGGCCTGTCAATTGAGTTTATTTAGTCTAAAATATTTGGTCCAGACTCAGGCCTACTAAATTGAGACCCAAGTTGAATTTTTATTGGATTAGGTCCAGATCTTTTCAGTTAGAGTCCGAACTCAACCATATTGAATTTTAGATTTTATTTGGGGTCCTCATTAATTTTACTTATAATTTTATTGATACTCAATTTTATCGATCGAAACCTGAATATTTTTTTTAAATAAAATAAATAACGACTATTAACAAAATATTTTTTGAAAAAAATATGCACCGTTCATTAACATTACCATCATTTCCTTGGGTTCTTATAAAACAAAATAAAAAAATAATCTTAATTGGGTATTTGGGTCCTTGGGTCTCTTGAGTCTATACAATTATAATTTATACTCACAACTCTTAAGTCTCATACTTGGCTTGGGTTTTATTTTATTGGGGGAGGGGGAGGAGGAAGGGGAAGTAGGAATCAATCCCATAACCTCGTCCAGGGAAGGAGCAGCCTCAACCACTGGGATATTCCTTGATTCCTACTTGACTTGGATCCTACCCATATGAGTCCAGACCAAATATAAATATGAGAATAAAAAAATCTATCTAGACCGAAATTGAGTCTTATGAGTTTGGATCTGAATCTGGGCTCTTGAGTCCAATTGACAGGACTACTAACAAGCATATTACACTGTTTAGATCTTTTTATTTCCTCTAAAATGCTTCTTATCAAAGACATAACCAAGGAGAATGGGTTTTTTGCAAGTATAGAGATGATCTCATTTCCTTGTTTCATTTGGACATCTTCTTCGGATGATCATACACGTCATAGATCACTATATGATGATGATGATCATCCAAGTTGGCAGACTTAGAAGTTGAAGCTTTGGAGTAGGCCTCTTTTCCAAGTGACATGAAGCAGATGTTTGCATTAATCTCAGTAGGATCATTACTGTCAACTTCATCTTGATATTTTTCAAATTGTATAACTTTTTATTTCCTTCCTTTGCAATCCCCAATAAACTGTTCCATACTTCCACACTTGAAGCATCTTAAAATTATTGATATGCTCAATGCCATTGTTGCCTTTTTCACTAGACTCATTCTTTTTTAACTTAAGTTTATGAGTGAGTTGAGAGCTAATGATTTTTTCAGTGGGGATAAGTTTTCAAATATTTTGCCTCAATGGCAAAAACTTTTGCAATTCCCATTATTTTCGTAAAGTATAAAGTATTTTCATGTTAACTTCTCCAATGAAGTATGCTTTTCCATAGGCTTTCAATCCATTCACAGTGTTTGTTATTCTGGTATTCATGTTAGTGATAGTTTCACAAGAAATGTGCAACATAAGTATTTTATTGATTGATTTTGATGTAGATTACAATCTCAGAAGGAACTCCAATTTGAGGACGATCATCTGATTCTTTTCTTCAGAAAAACATCAATTTGAAGGCCTTGTAGCTTGATCTAGGATTGAGCGGGCTTTGATGATGGACACTTGATCACAGAGGCTTCAGGGCTTCTCGTGATTCACCAAATGATGAACGTGAAGACCGCGAACAACAAATTGAATTTGAATAAAACCGTTGGTGAAGATCTTCGAATTTAAGGAGGGCCGTTGTTGTAGATCTTTGAAATTGAAGAAGGCAGTTGAAGAGCTCTAGATCTTGAGAGTATTTAAATCTTCAATTGCCTTCTGGTGTTATTTATGCCTTGGGAAGACCCGTATTTATAGGCTGAGATATGCTCTGAGTTGTTTGTTGACTCACTTGTATCAAGTTGGTTTAATCTTTGTTAGGGGCGTACCAATCGTATTAATCCTTTCTTTGCAGGATCTTTATGCAATTCAAATTTTTGTTTGAGACGTTTTAGTCCCAACTTCTTTAATCCACCATATATTTGTAAGTGGATTTGGACCTTATTTTTGGTAGCTCAAATATAATATCTCAATTAAATTTCTTCCATCGATTAAATTTAAATAATCAAGATTAAACATATTTATTTTCTTTAGTCAAAATTAAATTATTTTATTTTATTTTCTCCATTCAATTTACAAAAGGTCGTGCAGTTTCAAGAAAATATTTTCGAGTGACTGGTATTTTAATGTAGCATCATGAATTTTTTTTTGTATGTTAAAAAGGCATACACATCATTAATTGATATAAAAAATTGTATAAAAACATTTGAAGGAAGAGAACGTGAGCTTTTAACTAAGCTTGATCTTGTTTATAAGGAAGAGAAACACTTATGGGCTATCAAATGCAGGGTACACTAGATTATGAGGGATGATATTAACTTTAAGTACTTAAAGGCGGTCTCTATTCAGAATAGAAAGAACAATAAGATTTTGTCACTTAAGAAAGCGAATGGCGAGTGGGAATTTTATATTGCAAATGTTATTTCTATGATCCTTAGCCACTTCCACAGACTTTACTCTACCGATCGTTCCTTTGTGTGTCGATCCAGAGAGCCTTTCCCTTTTTCTTTGGGAGGGAGGAGGAACTACGTTGTCGATATGGCCGAATTGGTTGAGCAACCAACAATTGTTGAGATAAAACAAGTTTTGTGGATGTTTAAGCCACACAAAGCCCTGGACCAGATGGCTTACATCCAGCATTCTTCCAGCACTTCTAGGACATCCTGAAACATTCGATCTCACCCTTAATCTTCGGTTTCTTCAACGGGCTACCTATTATCGAGGACTTTAATGCCACATTCCTTTGCCTTGTACCTAAGGTGGGGAAACCTGAATCGATGGGGCAGCTCAGGCCAATCAGTTTGTGTAATACAATCTACAAACTCATTTCTAAGATCTTAGTTAACATAATCAGACCGATCCTTTCAACCATCATCTCCCTTAACCAAGGCAGCTTCATCCCGGGCAGAACACTGATAATGTTATCGTTGTACAAGAAGCGATGTACTCCATTAGAAAAACTTTTTGCAAGCAGGGTGTTGTTGCGGTCAAGATTGACTTGGAGAAAGCATTCGACCGGTTGGAATGGGATTGCATTAAAGACGTGCTACATTTATTCAACTTTCCACCAACACTCATCATGCTTATTATGAAATTGATTTGCTCCTCAAAAATGGCAATTATAATTAAGGGAGAACCGAGTGAGTGGTTTTACCCTTCTAGAGGAATTAGACAGGGCGATCCGTTATCGCCTTATCTTTTTATCATCTTCATGGAATTCCTTTCAATCAGTATTCAAAACTCAGTTAGCATTAAGAATTGGAAACCTATTAAGATTTGTAGACAATGTCCAATTATCTCTCATTCACTGTTTGCTGACGGTCTAGCGGATGACGATACTATTAATAAGATGAGAAAGGTACTGGACGATTTTAGCTTAAGGTCTGGTCAGAAAATCAACCTCAGCAAATCCAAGTTCACTGCTTCGAACAATCTGACCTCTGTCAGAATCCAAGCGATAGAGAATCTACTTCAGATCCAACAGACAAACAATTTGGGCAAATATCCGAGGGTTTCCTATCTTCCAGAGCAAGCTAAAAAAAATTTTGACTTTCAGTTCATCCTAGATAAAGTTATGAATAAACTTTCATGTTGGAAAGCTAACCTACTCTCCATTGTTGGCAGGAAAACTATTATCCAATCATCTTCATCTCAAATCCTAGCCTACTACTCTCAATGCTTACCTATCCCTATCTCCATCTTTGATAAGATTGATAAAGAGAAGAGATCCTTCCTTTGGGATAGTTCTGCTGCAAAAAAAAATCCATCTTGTGAAATGGGACAGAGTTGTGATACCCAAGAAGCTGGGAGGTTTGGGGATCAGGAAAGCAAGACATATTAATCAAGTTTGGCAAAACTTAATTGGAGACTCAACAAGGGAACAACGGGGATTTGAAAGTCTATGCTTAAGAATAAATATTTTAAAGATGACTTCAAAGGTCTGATTGAGCTGAAAAATAATCCCTGGATCTATCAATCTGAAAGGCCTTAAGTGTGGTGTTGAACTCTTCCACAATTCTTCGGCTTGGATACCGGGATCTGGGGACATTATTAGAACTTGGCACGATGATTGGACAGGGTTGGGACCACTCAGAAAGCTTATCTCGGGGCCACTCAATAAGGATGAAGATGAGGTAACGATTAAGTGCATCTTTAGCGACCTTGGCAAATGGAATCTCAGTAAACTATCGTTTGTTCTGCCAAGTGACGTGATTGACTGCATTAGAGCGGTGCCTAGACCCTACAGATCAGACCTTCCAGATATGAGGAAGTAGAAATTGTCGACGGATGGGGAATTTAATACTAAGACCGCTCACTTCCTGATACACCAAGATGATAAGGATGATAAAATTGACAGTTTAGAGTGGGAGTGGATTTGGAAGGCAAACTGTAATCAAAGATCTAAATTATTTCCGTGGCAATGCCTTCATAATAGATTACCTACGCAAGAGAACTTGCATAGGAAGCATATCTCTGTCGATGTGTATTGCCCTCCCAGTGTCAGTTTTTCCCAGAAACTATTAACATCTTCTAAGAAATTGTGGGGCAGCTCAACAGCTTTGGCATAATCTAAAGTTGTATCATAACATCCCAGGTATATGTAACATCAATTTCATGTTATGGTTCAAAACATGTGTCGAGTGCACTATTACTTCTCCCTACAATGATGTTCCTTGGGGATGCTTATTTATCTATGGATGATGGGTTCTATGGATTACCAGGAACCATAAAATATTTTCTCTTGGTAAAACCTTGCAATGAAACCTTTCTAGATGCTATTTCGAAATCGACGGAATTCTATGCTTTGGGAGCAAGTGACAGAGGTGCAAAGAGGACAAATCATATCGCGGTTTCTTGGAAAAAAACCTCAATTCGAATGGCTTAAACTTAATGTTGACGGTTCATCTGCAGGTAACCCGGGTAAGGGAGGCTATGGGGGTCTCATTAGAAATAGCTGCGGGGACTGGCTTACGGGATTCTACAGAAATATTGGCACATGCACAAACAATGTGGCTGAGCTTTAGGCGCTTAAAGACGGACTCAACCCGGCTATCAGTATCAATGCGCAAAAAGCTAGATATAGCAATGGATGCTAAAGTGGTGATCCAACTAATTCAACATGCGGATATTTCTTCTCACCCTTTATCTTCTCTTATTTCTGATTGCAGGGCATTACTCAGGCGGCTACCGGAGACTAGGATCTCACACATTTACAGAGAGTCCAACGCTTGTGCTGATGCTCTCGCCAAAGCTGGAGGACTCCCTTCTTCCTCTGATTTAGTTTTATTGCACTCTTTACCCCCTTTCGGCTTTTGAATTGAAAATCTTGATTTTTCCATTGAAAAAAAAATGGTTAATGTGGAGTAGAGAAAGAAGAAGCTGGAAATTGTAGTAGTAGAGTAGAACTAGTTATAGAATTTTCATTTAGAGTAATTAAAAGAGGTCATGGTTCGATGTGCAATGGTAATGTGGATTTGTTGGATAAATAAAAATTCATTAAGTAAAGTTGGCTAAAAGTAAAATTGGAAGAAATATGTCAAATATTTATTAAACTTTGAAATGTATCAATTAATTTGGAACATGCTAAAAAGTGAAATGTATCAATTAAAAATGAACGGAGGTAGTAATGAATTTTCCACAAATTAAACCATTGATGAGAACAAACTTGGCCAAAACATCGTCAAACATTATAGTCAGCTGAAAAGTACTGGTTAGAGCAGATATTATTATAATTATTATTATTATTGAAAGACTGACTTATTATATATTTTAATCATTTATTTTCAATCAATCTTTATTTCATTTATATATAAATGTTTTTATTAATGCCAATGCAAAATGTGTTAAATTTGAGATATGTTATTTTGAGCCAATTATACTAGGTTTTCTTGACATTTTCAGCCCATCTAAGTTAAAAAAAGACATTTTTTTTTATTCAGGGAAGGGAGGGTGTCGAACCTGGGACATCACAGTCCCAGGAAGATTGCTTATAACTTAATTAATCTCTAAAAATACCAGAAGAGACAAATTAGAATTCAGAAAGGATTGGCCTAATAAGTATTGTAATCTATTGCATTCACATTAGGTCACATTTATCACCTAATTATTCATATCTAATAACGTCAAATTGTAATCTTGTTTATTCTTTGTTGTTTTGATTTTCTTGTATTATTATTTTTTAACAGTAAAGCATGATATTACTAATTAATATCAGAAATTACATAAGGGAGGAGGAATTTCGGAAGATCCCCTAACCGTTAAAATGATGCTCATAGCCTTAACGAGTGTCTAGCCAAATGATGGACCGGAAAATTACATGACCTATGTACATAACAAACTTTAGAGAACAGACTGCCTAAGGTGTTACGAACAACATCTAAAAAATTATCAAATGATGAGAGATCGACATATACCTGATAAAGACGAACAACTATGGATTTACAATCAGACTCGACTACCAAATTTGGAAAACCTAGGAGGAAACTCTTGCCTGGGACAAGTCCTACTTTTTTAATTAAAAAATAATTTTACAATCCTCTTTCTTTCTCTCTCTCTCTCTCTTTCTCATTCTTTCTTTTTGCTGAATCCTTGCTCTATCTTTTCTCTATTCCCGTGGTCTCAGTGGGCAGCACCAGAGAGGAAACAATGAATGTATATGCTTTTCATTTTTTTCAGCATCCATTATTTTCACCTTTAATTCTTTCTCCTCTTCCCACTCTTCTCTATCTTTTCCACCGACACCCTTTTTCTTTCCATCAATCTTCTGAAACCCTAACTAGAGAAGAAAATGTCTACCTCCCCCTAAAAAAACCATCTCAAATTTGGTGGAGAAAATGGCATAAAGATCAAAGATCCAATCTTTACATATGTATTCCACTTTACCATCTCAAAATCTTGCATTGAAATACATCTCCTGAGCAGCAAAAAGAAAGAAGGAGAGAGAGAAAGAGGATTGTAAAAGTAGAAGGGAGATGAGGGAAATAATGAATAGGGATAGAAAAATTGTTTTTTAATTAATAAGTGGGAATTGTCCCATTGGGACGGTCCCAGTCCAGAATTTTTCAAACCTAAGGTATGCACTGAGCGAAGTCCCTCCACGATTGCTTGTGCCTCTGCTTGTTTTGGTCCCCGCTTGTGGGACTAAAAACTTGGACCCACAAATCATGACAGCTCCAAACTCATCTCGCACAATGAAACCAGCTCTACCAAACCCCACTAACCAAGAGCCATCAACATTTAATTTAAAATGTCCCGAAGGTGGGGCAAGCCACATTCCTTGTGTCCGAGGTAGACTAGCATCTGCAATGCTTAATAGTAAGCTAGTGTGCGGCTGATTGAAAATATGAGCTTCAAGTAACTTTTGTTTCCCCTTGGATGGATCTCTAAAAAATTGCTCACTAGCCATGTCCTTAGAATGTGAGGTGTTATGACTTGACTGATCGAAAACCATAGTTGTAGCACTAGTCTCTGTCATATGAACAGAAGTATATTCTTCTGCTAGAAAAGATGCAATCCTAATGATTTCTGACGGTGAATTAACTTTACCGCGAAAATCAACTAGCTATTGAGTATAGATAAAGAAAACTTTATCGGGACTATCTTCATCCAAAACATTCGAGAGACTTTGAAGGAAGGAAGCTGGGCTCTTGTCCATCTGAAAACTCCTAGGGAATGAGTCCCAAACTGTGACGACCCGTAATTTAAGTATCAATTTAAAGGTTAGTATTATATTATTTTTCACTTTATAAGGTTAAACAGATCTTTTAAATTAATTAGCAAGGGTAAAATAGTCCAAATAATAAATTAGTAATTTTACCAAAAGACAAGAGTATACTAGTAATTTTAAAATTATGAAATAAAAAAAATGCAATAAAAGTCATACTTATCCTATACTTGCTCACCAAAGAAAAAGAAATAATTGCATTAAAAGTCCCTGAATTACATGTTATTTACATAAGAAATTGTACTTATACAAGAAGTCCTTACAAATCAAGAAATTGCAAAGAAGGGCCTCCCTACTACTATAAATAGAGGCCTTTGGCCTCAACATTTCTCACACCAATTCTTTAAAGGGAAACTCTCCCTAAATTCTCTCTTCCCTACACCAAACTCCCTCCCATCAAGCAGGTAATTTTTCTTTCAATCTGTTATTTTGATCCTGCACAATAAATGAACTTAGGTTAATCGAGCTCATGCAAGAAACTAGATTATATTTCTTTGAGACTGTTCGTGCCTGAGGATTGTGGAAACGCAATCCCAGGAGCACTCGTGACCTACCCACTGGTAGAGACATATCTAATCGGACTTTGTCGCCGGTTAAGACGAGTGAACCAGAAGAATATTAATCTAAATTCTTACTTGATCCTAGACTAGAAAAGAGAAACTTATATTTTAAATCCCATTAAGTAACTAAATAAGATAAAAGAATTTATTCAGGAAATTTAAAGTTAGATTTCCTTGAATATTTGGAAATTTAACTTTTTAATCTCCTTGAATCTTTTAACATGTTCATATTTTTCTATTTTATTTATAATCTGAAACTTAAACGAAATAAGACGAAATCAGGGGTATAAATTATTATTAACCTTTTTCAGATCAAGAAATTACTAAGGAATATTAATAAGTAGTAGTAGTAATAATAATAATAATAATAATAATAATAATAATAATAATAATAGCAATAACAGTAACAATCAAAGAAAGGAAAACAGTAGCAGTAAAGCAAAACAAATAAAATGTGTTGTCTTCAAGTTAAAAGATCCTGATTATGATTATCACCTGGGGTTAGTTAAGGAATTGGGAAACAAAAAGTTTTCTTAGAAATGGACTCATTGTAAGACGGTGAAGGTAAAATTGCTTTAGAGCATTAAACATCAGAAGCTCCTACAACTTACCGAGGAAAAAGAAGATGAATTTTAGTTTAAAAAATCTTAACAGAAATAAGAAATTGAATGAAGGTTTAGAATACTCTTTGTAACCTTTAAGCATATTGAATAAATTGAGATTGTTATGTAGCAGAAAGACAATAAAACAAATCTACTTAATCCCCAAGAATACTTGATCACCAAGCCTAGAAAGATCAAAGTAACAAATATAGTTATAACAGTAGAAATAGTTCAGGAAAAATGAAAACAATAACAAAAGAGGGAAAAGGGGGCAAGGGAAATTCCGTCAAAATAAAGTATTGAGGGCAGTAAGGTGGTGATCAGTGGACGGAAAAAGGGGAGACGATATAGGAAATGGTAAATTAATAACAGTAGGAAAAAGGGAGAAGATGGAGAAAGTGTTACCTCAGTGACGGTGGTGGCAAGTCAGCGTTGGAGCCGCGGTAGTCGCCGGAGAGGAAAACAACCTGAAAAGAAATAATAAAAAGAGGAAAATGAAAATTAGATTTAAGGATTTAATAAATAAAATAAAAGAAGAAGAATATAAACAGAAAAAGTAAAAGAGATTACCTTGGCGGTGGAACAGCGGCGGCAACTCAGCGGCGGCGGAGAGACGGCTCCACTATGAAGAAGAAGAAAAATTAAAAAATTAAAAAAAAATAAAAAGAAAAAAAAAAAGGGAAATTAAAAATAGGGGATTTAGGGTAATAAAAATTGAAATTAGAGTAGAAAGAGAAACTTACCTTAGAGATGATGACGGTGAACGGCAGTAGGGAAAGCGGCGGCGGTAGGGAAGAAACCAAGAAAGCACCAGAGAAGAGGAAGGAAGGAAAAGAAGAAAGGAAAAAGGAGAGAAGAAGAAAGGAGAAGAATGGTGACGGTAGAGGGCGGCGGCGATTGAGGAGGCGCGGTACAAGGGGAGGGGGCACCGGTTTGGGTGAAGAAGAGAGGAGAAAATTCTAGATATTTAGGGTTTCTTAGGATAAAAGTATATATATAAAGGACTAAAATGGTAATATAAATTATTATCATATAAATCCTATAAAACACTTATATTACAAAAAACTCCTAAATTGTCTACTTAGTATTTTTAATATTTATTTGGACATTAAAATTAAAGAAAATATTTAAGGAAATAATTAAAATAAAATGTATCTGAAATAACTCATATTCGGAGTCCGATATAACTTTTAGAAATTACATTTTAGTCCCTATAATTGTATATTTCACTTTTATGGCCCGTTAAAACTTATAAACTATTCCGGAAAATTTATAAGACTAATAATAATACATATGATATATTTATGTCTTCAAAAGCGTAGAAATATCATAAGATAATTTTTTCATTTTAGTCCCTGAACTTTAGGAATTTACACAAAAGACCCCAGAAGCCCAGAAACTTTTTCTGAAGAGTTTTAAACATATTAAGTCTTGCATATCATTAATTTTTGTAAGTATTTCATAAAGAGTTGGTATTTACGAAATAGGTACAAATCTTAAAGAAAGTACGAACGATAAGAGGCTAATGTGAGATTCCTCTCAAAATCGGAGAACTTGTTTTATAAATGTGTTTTATGGAAACTTTTTATAAAGAAAAAGTTACAAATATTTTCTGATAAAGAAATCTAGAAAGTATCTCTGAAAAGAGAAATTGTTTACGAATGAAAAGTTACAGTATTTCTAAAATACGATTCTGGAAAGTATCTCTGAAAAGTAAATGAATGAGAACTCTGGAATGTTACTGGAATTTTGATCGAAAAATGCGCTTACACTGCACAAATATGGTAGCCCCTTAACCGACCATTGGGGGTCTGCACTGGTACGAGGTTGGTCACCCGTACAAGGGCATCTCGCACATTTGGTTGGGGACACTATGGATATCGTAATGGGATCCCCAAACATGTGTGGGAATTGTTAGGGGCAGGGAAAGCAGCGGGGCTGACTGTATCCCCTACGTGCACCACATATGGTTCTCAATATGACGGTTGACATGTCTTCGGGGTTAGGAGGTTTAACTCAGTAACTATTAGTCCTTGGTTCCAAGCCGTGGTACCCCGACTTGGTTACATCGTAAAAACTGGAGATAAGGTTGAAAATCGTGAACACGTCTGGTGTAAGGCTGGTATTGACTAAAGAGTTATTGACTTGGCCGGTCATGCACTCTTTTATTTTTGGATCTGATTTATGAAATGGTATTCTTATTCCGGAAGGATATTTCTGAAATTGAAAAGAAAGAATATTCCAGATAAAGCAAATGATTTATCTAAAACGAAATAATTTCTAATTTGTTTTGAAAAAAGATAAAGAGAATGTTTTCTGAAAGAAAATGATTTGGAAAAGGAAAAGTATTTCTAAATAAAGAAAGTTTCTCAGTGTCTTCAAAATAAAATGTTTGCAAAATAGAATGAATTTCAAATCACTCGCACACATTTCATTGGGGACTCACTGGCTATTTATAGCTCACCCTTTCTCTGTTTTCTGTTTCAGTTCTTGTAGGATTGAGCGGATAGAACAAAAACATTCTGAGGTGTAGAAGTGAACCGAGACAAAGAATTGAGTCAGCGCTAGACACAAACCCGGATTAGAAGACTTTTGGATTCAGTCAAAGACCGAAGTCAACCTAGAAGCCATGGAATATAAATTGTATCTTATAATAGTTTAGAAATTTTTATCCACATTTAATTTATATTGTAAAAGATAGAACACAGTGCCGAGAGGCACTCGGCATCGGGCTGGGTGTCACACAAATTGCCGTCGAAGCGGGACAACTAAATAAGACACGGTGGTGTGATTCTGGTTCAAGTTTGCAGATTTGGCAAGTTGAATTAAAATCAGGCAAACGCCGAAAGTTCTACCCCACATGGCAGAATTTTCTTTTGAATTTTTCAAAGGAAGACCCTTAGTTTTGGCGGGATAGGGAGTTTCCATATTTTTCCCAATCTCCCTTTATTAGTGTAGTCGAAGATGATTCCGTGTCGTGGCACTTTTTTTGATCCATTTGTAGATGGTAGGCAGATTTTACCAAGAAAATTCCGTTTTTAGTATATGCCCATGCCTCTTATCAGTGGGCCAAGAGTCACAAAGAGGTACCTTAAGAATCCGTTCCACCTCATATGACGAAAAAAGTTCATGCAAAGATAGCCATGTTCCAACTTCCGTTCTCTCTATCAATTAGAGTAGAAACTTTTAGTTAAACTTTCAGAGAAAGATAGGTTTGGAGGGGAAATCAGTTGAAAACTGGTTGGAGTAGTTAACCAACGATCACACCAGATACGAAGTCGGCGTTTCCAATTCTCCATCTGATACTATGTCGTAGCAAGTCTCTTCCTACCAGTAAACTCCTCCAGATTTGTGACGGTCTGCTTCCTAAGGATGCTGCCATGAAATTATCCAGATTAAAGTATTTTGCTTCCAAAACACGAGTGCAAAGCAAGAAGGGGTTTTGGATGATGTGCCACCCCTGCTTGGCTACCAATGTTTTGTTAAAAATTGCAATGTCCCTAAAACTGAGGCCTCCACTAGTTTTTGGTTGTCAAAGATCATCTCAGGCCTTCCAACAAATTTTCCTCTTTTGGACATCACCATCCCAAAGAAAACGTCTTTTTTATGCTAGTAATAGAATCAATAGTGGAACCATTAAGGACAAAGAAAGACATAACGTAGGTTGGTATCGATTGTATTACCAATTAGACGAGGACCTCCCAAGCCTAAAAAGAAAGAGATTTTTCCATCCAGCTACTAAGCTTTTTCCAGACCCCATCAATAATGAACTAAAATGCCTTTTTTTTAGAGCGTCCGGTTAAGTACGGTAAGCCTAAGTACTTTCCTTTCCCATCACCTTTAGGAATGTTAAGTACTTTTGTGGCCATTTGTTTGATGTCCCCGGGAGTGTTCTTATTGAAGAACATACAAGAATTATCAAAGTTTATTTTTTTACCTGAGCAAGCTTCATAGGTGGTGAGAATACTCTTGATACATTTTAAACTATTCTCATTTGCTTGAGAGAAGAGAAGGGAGTCATCCGCAAAGAGGAGATGAGTGACTGTAAGTCCCTTTCCAAATTGAAAACCTCTCAGTCATTTCATTTCTTCCGCACAACGGATAAGGGCCGAAAGACCCGACGAGCAGATCAGTAACAAGTAAGCAGGATAAAGGATCACCCTGACACATGCCTCTAGTTGGACGGAAAGGTGTCGAGGGGGAACCATGAATTATAATGGAGTATTTTACCGTTCGAAAACATTTCATGACCAAAGAAAGGAACTTTGGAGGAAAATTCATTTCAGCCATCACCATCTCCAAAAAAATCTTATTCAACTCATCAAAAGATTTGCTCATATCTAATTTGAGAGCAAAGTGGTGTTCTCCGTTAGGTTTTGCAACCTACAAGCTATGGAAAGCTTCGAACCCAATGATAGCATTACCAGTGATAAGACGGTTAAGAAGGAAAGCACTCTGAGCTTCATCAACAATCGAGTTCATAACAGGCTTAAGCCTGTTAGTAATCACCCAAAGATATTAGCTTATAAGGGACGTTGCATAAGCTAATGGGGCATAAATGGGCAATGGATATCGGATTTGAAATTTTTGGAATCAAGCAAATATTGGTGACATTGATTTCTGAAAAATCAAGACCTTCATTAAGTACTCCCAAAATAAAAGGCGTGACATCCGGACCAATAATATTCCACAACTTTGGAAGAAAAAAAGAGCATGCATTCCATCTGGTCCCGGTGCCTTATTTGGAGATATTTGAGGGCTCGAAAAATGTCCTTCTTAGTAAAGGGTATGTCTAGTGAATCACACTCAGTAGTTTCAAGTTTGAGGGTAATAATGCGAGGCGCCAAGCAGGCTCTCTCTTTATTACCAGTAAAGAGGTCAGAGAAGAATTCAACTGCCACATCCTCAATGTCCTTTTCACTTGTTTTGAGACTACCATATTTAGCCATAATAGACTCAATAAAAAATTTCTTTTTTATCTACGACACTTTGGAGTGGAAATAAGAAGTGTTATGATCTCCATCTTTTAGCCAATTATTCTGCTTCGAGATTTTCAATAGATTTCGCAAAGCTTTTGAATGTGATCCAACTCCTTAAATATACTTAGCTCATTAGCTAAAGAATAAGAAGGTTTCCCTCTAGAGGCTTGGAAATCAGTTAATTTCTTGTGTTGCGAGTCGAACCTCTTTTCCAAATCACCAAAGGTTTTACTACTCCAAGTTAGTAAACACCCTTTGAAATTATCAATATCATTTTTAATGTTAGAAGAAGAAATGTGATCTTGGGGGCGACCATAATTCCGAAGCCTTCTCTTTGAACATTGGCTCACTGAGCCAGAATGGCTCAAAACGTCCAGCAAACATTTTCCTTCTCTTCCACCTATTCTGTTTTCTTCTAGGAAGTGGTCCAACCAATATTGGGAGGTGATCAGACTCAATAGTAGAAAGGTGCTGAAAACAAGCATTTGGGAATATGTCTTTCCAACTAGGAGTAATAAGTGCTCGATCAAGTCTCGCAAAGACTTCACCATTCCCTTATGTAAAATTGCACCAAGTGAAAGGGCTTCCAACGAACCCCAAATCAGAGAATCCGCCCTCATCAAAAGCATCTCGAAAATGTTGAATTTGAGAAATGCTTCGAGTGTGATTTCTTGTTTTTTCACTTTGGGACAGAAGTTCATTAAAGTCACCCATGCAAAGCCATGGGAGAGAATTAATAACATTCAACCGCTTTAGTAGAGTCCAAGAGAGTGGTGCCTTTTTTGAACTTCCGGATTTTCATAGAATCCCGTAAAATGCCAAGTGAGATTAGAGTCAAGCATAGAAACAATAGAATCAATATGGCCTTGCGAGTAAGATAAAATATAGATTTTTATTGAATCATTCCATAACAAGCAAAGTCTGCCACCAAGGCCATGTCGGCTTACAAACTGACCAAAGGCAAAACCTAACTCTACTTTTATTTTTTCCATAAAGTCGCTAGTCGACTTAATCTCAGAAAGGAAACTAATACTAAAACGACTTGTCTTTAATTATCCAAGTCATTTTGGCCCAACTATTTCGTTGAAATTTGGATGGCACTTAAAAATACCTACAAACATGCGACATGGAGGTACGTGAATTATTTTCATGTGAGACTTTATATTTCTGCATATACCTTTAACGAGTTAGATTTAGGTTCGTGCCCACCGTTACTGTTTTTCATAGTTTTAGTTACGATTGAGTACGGTTATACATAAATATAGTTATATACGATTTTTTACCCAATTCCAATATAGTTCCAGATTGGATCCGTAAACAAGCAATTCGATTTTAATAAATTGCAAAACTCGACAATATTAAATAATTTTTCAGATGCGAAAAATATGGAATTCTGTTTCAGTTTGATTGGAGTTGCTAATAAATTTAAGAATTCAAAAAATAATTAAAAAGAACAAAAGAAATTTAAATTTTTATTGTACAAATGAAAATTTAAAACAAAAAAAAAAAAAAAGTAAGACGAAACATAGAGCTCTGAGTTGCTTGTTGACTAAGAAACCTTTCACTTATATCGGGTTGGTACAATCTTTGTTAGGGGCGACCCAATTGGATTAATCCTTTATTAGTAGGACCTTTATGTAATTCAAAATTTTGTTTGAGATATTTTAGCCCAACTTCTTTAATCCACTATATTTTTGTAAGTGAATTTTGACCTTGTTTTTTGTAGCCCAAATATAATATCTCAATTAAATTTTTTCCATCGATTAAATTTAAATATTCAAGACTAAACATATTTATTTTCATTAGTCAAAATAAAATTATTTATTTTATTTCTCCATTCAATTTACAAAAGGTCGTGCAGTTTCAAGAAAGACTATTTTCGATTGACTGGTATTTTGATGAAGCAGCATGGGCTTTTTAAAGGGCATACACATCATTATTTGATATAAGAAATTGTATACAAACATCTGAAGGTCTCTGAACCGTTGATGAGAACAAACTTGGCAAAACATCGTCAAACAGTATATTCAACTCAAAAGTAGTGATCGGGGGCAGATATTATTTTTATTATTAGTGAAAGACTGACTTATTATATATTTTAATCGTTTATTTTTAGCAAGGTTTAGAAATACGAATCGGCAGGTTGTACCATCAACCAGCATGCTTTGCGGTCCGGTTTGGCCCTTAAAACTGGTAGGGATAAAAAAACATACTTCCTTTATTCAACCAGGTAAAATCTAGCAGTCGGACCATCTAACTCGAAAATCGTAACGTGTTTAGTAGAACCGGCAATTTTAAATAATTTTCAAATACGAAAAATATGGAATTCTATTTCCGTTTAATTGGAGTTGCTAATAATTTAAGAATTCGAAAAAAAATTATTTAAAAAAGAAAAAAGAATTTTAAATTTTTATTGTATAAATGAAAATTTAAAACGAAAAAGAAAAAAAATAAGACAGTCTTGAGCTATATGAGTTGCCTATGTATTGTATCGGGATATAGAGAAATCAAAGTCAACGTAATCATATTAGATGGTATAACCACCTACCTGGACGATCATTCGCTGTCCGTTCCGGTATTTGGAGACATTGTGCCATATGTTAAATATCAAAGTCGAGGGCAAGTTCGTCAATATCATGGGGAGGGTACTCCTGCTTCATTTTCTTGAGTTTGTCCAATTATCTATTTCTAATTACGCCTCAAAATTGCCAGGATGTGAGTTGGCATGTCACATCCACTTATACTAAAAGTCCATTCAACCAAAATTGTTGATGCTGGAAAAGCTAGAATCTATGATGTGGTTGTTGCTTGAATTTTAAATCTAACTTTATTCATATAACATGTAAACTCCGCCAACTCTTCTTTCTTTCCGATCCTTGATATTCCAACAAATTCATATATATATATATATATATATATATATATATATATATATATATATATATATATATAGGACACAAATAAATGGGTAGTTCCACAGTCAAATAGCACATATGCAGGTACTAAATTAACTAGGAGTGTACTTATCACCACATTGGATAGATTCCCCGCCTCTTGTTTAGTAAGAGTGAAGACTCTAGCATTAAGCTTCGGCCTTGAATCCCCAACCCTCGGTGATGATGTAGTAGATTGAATATTACTCTGAACCGGTGATGCAAACTGGTTGAACTGACAACTCGATTTTTTCACATTTGAAACCTGATCCGGTAACCCATCGACACTCCATGGGTGCCTCCTTCCAAATCTGCTACAAGTCTCAAGAGTCTAATAAGTACTTGGTGCCCCCAATCTTGACCAAGTTCACCCCTGTTCTCACTCTCGGTCTGAAAGTATTGGTTGGTCCCGAGACGTGAACGAACCTTTTCCGTGTTGCCATAGGAATTGTTGTTGAAAGACGTGAACTATGTCCTTGTACTATAGTAGAGTGTGATCTCATCCTCACTCTCTCAACTTTGACCCTAAAAAACTCGGCTTCAATATCTAGGCTCCTCTAGTAAGCGTTCATATATGTGGTAGGACGGTTACTAGAAAACCTCCCTCTAATTCGGGACAACAAACTTCTAACAAACATTTGCTTTCTCATACCAAGATCCCGAATGATTGTTGCTACATACTTTCCCAAGCAATTAACTTTCCCGCATACTCAGCCACCGACACTCCCTCGGTCTGTTTCAACTCGAATAGCTGATTCTAGCATTCCATCTTATAGGTCTTGGGAAAGAACTAATCTAAGGACGCCATTTTAAACTGTTCACATATGATAGGATGTCCCATTTGTTTGATAGATAGGGCTACACCCTTACACCGTTCAGATGCCTCAACTGTCGAATAAGCTACGACCACAGTGGTCTTAGTATCTTTCGGTACCCTCATGATATCAAAGTTCTTATCCAACTGATCGAGCCAAACTTCTTCTTGATCAAGCCCCAAATTCCCATCAAATGAAACCATCCTCGTTTTCTTCATATGTTCATAGTACGTACTCTGTTCCACCTCATACCTCGGTCCCCTCTGAGCCCCACAATTCTGATTGATTTGTGCATGTTACTTGTATAGAACTTGAGATAAAATGGCCAAGGTTGCTGTCAGGTCAGTTGAAATACTGGAGTTACTGGTGGTTGAGGTGGCGATGCAACATTTTCATCCCCTATTTTGGTTTCAGCTGTTGGTTCCGGTTTCTGACTCGAACTTCCTAGTACCATGTTTTGTCTACGGCCACCCTGAGGCCTTGGCGAGCGGAGGCAGCAATAAGCATCATAGTCATCAACGTTGTATTGTTGGCGATCCATCTTACCTAAGTAACAGCCAAACAAATATAATAAGTAGGTAATTCAAATAATAAGTAAACACAATATAGCATATCAAACATCAATGACATATAAAGCGAATAAATAGACACTTATACCCTATTACGGAATCTCTATTGAAGGATCACATCATAGGTTATTTATCATGTTCTTCTTATGTTCATTCTATACTTAGTGCCTGACCATACATTAAAACATAAGGTTCAACCTGTTATGATACCACTTATGTCGCACCCTGTAACCAGGTGATGACTTAGCAGTATATCATCATCAATGAGAAATCAGACTCATAACTAAAATGTAACTCCATTAGTTTTTATATCATTAACTTAAAAGGAAACTTACATCATACTTAGAAAGAACTAAAAGTGGTTCTTAAACGTGCTTACAAGATAAACATAATTATAATCCAATTGGTAAATAAACTATGTTATTCTATTACATTATCATGACATCAATTTCATTCATTGTACTCCCCATCATAGGTCTCATCAATAACACATTCCTCAAACTCATCTGCAAAATAGAATAAGGCCAGTAAGGTTCAAACACACTTGGGATGAAGCATCAAATAGGACTCCAAATCAACTAGAAACATACTTGGCTTTAACTTGACTTTAAACATTATTAAAACACTTGGAAATACTCTGCATTAACTTAAACAAACATAACATGGAAAACGAAACAAAAAGCATTTCAGAAAAGGTCCAGACAAACTCCGAATGATGGCTCCGGACGATGCATAATCCGGACACATCGTTAGAAGTAGTCCTTGAGGGGTTCGCGGTCGACCGAAGGTCGTCCGAGGTCCAGGCAATAGACTTTACGAATATCCCAGACGGTCTAGGGCCCCTTTCGATCGACCGAAGAAGTCATTCAGAATTCAGAGTTAGCCCAAGTATCTCCCTCCGGACGAAGGACAAACTGGTGAGGTCGACCGAAGAGGTCGTCCGAATTTTAGAACCTGCCTATTTCAGTGTAAAATAACAAAGGAAACCCATTTTTCTGAAATTAAACATCCCCAACCTAAAAATGACACATTTTGACCTACTTAAACATACCAAAACATGAACTACAAGGAGTAAGACATACTCTTTCATATCTGACACTTTGTACATTGGAATTTTTGCTACGAGCCCCATTAACTACTCATAACATACCAGTCGACATACATCTAATCAGATACTACAAGTATCTTTCTTACATACAAAACCTACAATTCACCAATCGAGCACAATCATCTAATCCCGACGCTAAGGCAAACTACTAATGGTCCCTAACTTTTTTCGAACTTGGATAAGCCCAGAGAAAGTACATGGGTCCAGATATTTATCCCCTCCAAATGAACGGGGCCCAGAGATTGTTTAAGGATTCATCCAGTTATGTCATCACACATCTTAGTGAACTCCACAACGACCGTTAGCAACCCCTTATTATTTGTCCAACTAGGAAAGGCCAAGAAACATAACATGTCACGCAAACTCCCGAGTTGAGCGAAAAATACATATATTTGGGATGGATCCTGCTATAAATCCATTCATAAACAAAAGCTCTAGATTTGGGAATGGCCAACAACTTTATGAAATCACAACCACATCAAATATTCACATTTCCTACGCAATTAGACACGATGATCAACAACACAACAATGCATACATAATTTAACGCTTCATCTAATTTGACGCAATAAAATACATGAAGAATCATTTTATCTCAATTCATGCTTTTAGCACATAAAAATATCAATCCATGCTTTTAGGACATAAAAATTAGAGTGTAAGAACATTACCTCAATTGCTTAATTCAAATCTCCAAAGAATTCCCAAACTTCTACTTTTTAGATTTTCAAACCTATCTTCCATAGGCTATAACTTCAAATTCGACTGTTGAAATTCGATCTACACCATTCTAAATGAAGTTCTACGAGTCTTTTAATTTTTGCCACAAATTTGAAGACTATTGGAGTCTGTTTGATCTCTCTACTTAGCACTCTAAGACTTCTCCTATGTTTTCTTCAGATTTTCTTTATCTTCTTTTCTTTTTGTAACTTCATCCCTTCTCCTCTCCAACCATAACTCCTACTAAAGTCTTCTTTAAATTCTTACAAAACAACCCCACAAGTTTCTAACATCAACACTTAGATACTCATATTTCCTAATCTAATCAAAGCTCCCCTAAACAAATAAAAATCCTAATATATAACATATAAAATAATTAAATACACAAAATAAAAAAAAAATATGCAAAACATATAAGCCAAAAATTCTCGGATATCACATCATTGGCTTTAATTGTCTTTTTATGCACGCCCTACTTAAAGAGCAACCCGTGTGATTCTTTTCCTCATTTTCTTTTCTAATTCTAAGATTAACTTTGCGAGAGAGAAAAGAAGACGTTTTTGACGTAGACTAGGGCTTCACGGTTTTAGAGGCCTTCAAATTCTTTTCACACACACACACACACACACACACATATATATATATATATATATAAAGAGTGAATTTGGATAGAATTTTTTTATTTGAGTGAAAAGTTAATGTTTTTATATTTTTGTGAACTATACGGTAATTTTTGTGAGAGAAGTAGTGGACCGGAAAAAAAAATTGAAGAATTTTAAATAAAAGTTTGCTCAAATTCACCCTAAGTAATTTAATATATTTTTTTAAGGGAACACGTAAAGTTAAAAGGCCAAACACTATTATGGTTGAGTTAAATAATTTTATTTGGGAAGAAAAAGTAAAGTGAGAAGACATCAACATCGATTAAATTAATTGTTTATCGATAATTAAATTTTGGAATATCATGATTACAGACGTTGTTTAACTCATGTTTAGACCCTGGTGTCCTCACTAGTAATGAGACAAAACGAATTCGACATGTGAAATGTCCACAGATTCTGACTCTTTCTCTGGGTAGGACTTGACCTGAAGCCCTTTAACGTGGTACCAATTACTCAGTGTGAAAATGAGAAACTAATCTCATTAAGTATCCAAAGTCTGATCCCTGGTGTGATATTAGCAAACCACTACAACTTGTCACAAACTAGCTGATTATTGATTATAAAACTTTTATAATAAATGATTTCTTTTTTAAAAAAAGTAACAGAACATTAAAAAATTACCAAATTAGGCATCATGTACATATATAACTTAGGGTCCCAAATTTTCTCTAGATGTGCTGATTCTAGTCATTAATCAATGGAATACAATATTATAGTTAATTATGATATGAACCGCGCGGTCAAAGTTCATCTACACTAGGAGATAGGGAAAATTGCACTAAATGGCCACCAACTATTTCACTATTTTAAATGTTAGACGATAACAATTATTTTAGCAGTTGTTAGCCTTCCAAATACTCCGGCCACAATCCCGGCTAAATTTTCTTATTTTCTTACCTAAAAATGTAAAAATACTAATGTATCCCTAACTGAAACATTATGACCCGACCCGACCCAATTAAAACATACCCGACCAGCAACACCCATTGTGACGACCGGTAATTTTGGGACCAATTTAAAAGGTTAGTATTGTCTTTTCACTTTTATAAGGTTAAACATGTCTTTTAAATTAATTAGTAAGGGTAAAATAGTCCAAATAATAAATTGGTAATTTTTATAAAAGACAAGGGTATAATAGTCATTTTAATATTAAGAAATAAAAGAAAATAAAATAAAAGTAATACTTATCCTATACTTGTTCACCAAGAAGATAAAATGCAAATAATTGCATTAAAAGTCCAAGAATTACATGTATTTATATAATAATTTGTTTTTACACATTAGTCCTTACAAATCAAGAAATTACAAAGAAGGGGTTTAGCTCTACTATAAATAGAGCCCTTGTCATAAGCATTTCCTTCAAACCAATCCCAAAAGTGAAACTTTCTCTCTCTCTTCTACTACAAAAGCTAGTATTCTCTAAAACTAGCTAAAAAGAGAAAACTCTCTAAAAAGAATACTAGATCTCTCTTTGCCTGGAATCTCTGGCGGTAGACTTGGCTACTATAGACAGGTATTCCTATTTTGAATATGTTGTCATAATCCTGTAAAAACAAACTTAGGTTAATCGGGCTCATGAAAGAAATTAGATTATATTTCTTTGAGATTGTCAGTGCCTGAGGATTTTGGAAACGAAATCCCAGGAGCATATGTTTTCCTATCCCCACTGGTAGAGACATATCTAATCGGACTTTGTATCGGTTAAGACGGGTGACCAGAGGAATATAAATCTAAATTCTTACTTGATCCTAGACTAGAAAAAAAAATTTACACTTTAAATCCCATTAAGGAACTATATAGATAAAAATTGATTTAGGAAATTTCCTTGAATATTTGGAAATTTAACTTTTAAATCTCCTTGAATCTTTTTATCATTTTATTGAAGTAATATTTTCATAATCTTCTACTTTATTTATAATAGGAGGAGATAATAGAATTTTAATTACCTCACTTTCTTTCAAAGAAATTTGATTAGTTTAGTTTATGAAACTTTCACATAAAAAGAAACTCGGTTAACTCATGTAACTTTTAACTGGAATAAGGATTAACTCGATTGAATATTATATTACAGGAAAGAAAATTGATTAAATTGGGGTTTTTACAAATTTTAAAAAGTTGAATAGAATTTTATGAAATTCTAGTAGAAAGAAAAGTAACATAAAGAAAAGCCTGGAACTAAATTCCGGAAGACGCTATCGATCCGGGACTACGCGCTTTCAATCCCTTACAGCTTCCTTCCACAGCCCGAACTACCAATCGCCCCACTATCTTCTAGTAGTTGGACCGACTCAGTACAGTTTGATAATTTATTCATCAAATTCTAATTCCTCCTCATTCTTTTATGTCCATTAAGTTGCAAGATCTCAAATCATCCTTTGTTCTTGGTCAATTGTAGCCATCTTAGCTACCTGAAACTTCACAAAAATCACACTCTTGGCAGGCCATTTGTTTAGTCACTCTATACCATTTTCCGTATATTCACTTCTTGCTACCTTACTGTTTCTTCCTTCTAGGCTGCCAATTAATCAAGATGAAGGTAAATTTAATTTGCAGTCTGATCATTTCCTATTGTTTATCTATAGATCTAATGGTTAATAGTTCTTTAGAGTTGGGATTTGTTTTATTATCATTTTCTTGAGAGTAGACTTTGGATTGCATATTAGATGTCGGCAAATTTTTATGATTCTATTTTTAAGCAAGTCTTGAAATCTTGTATTATTTAGTGATTTTCTTTTGAGGATCAGGATGAATATTATAATGTAAATAGGTTTTTAACTGAATTAGAATTTGTTACCGTTAATGAAAAAAAAATGTATTGAATCATTGAGCCACTTGGATTTGTAGGAAGTCTTTGGTTTACGTATATGGCATGGTTAGCAACCGCACTCTCAGGTGAGTTTCGCAAACCGAAACCTACTGGATTTAAAGTGCTTAAGATATGTTTATAAAACTATTCATTTTGTTTATAAGGTTATTCATTTTGACAAATGATTCTTTTGGAAAATAGAAATTATTTATTCTTAAGAATTTGGTTATTTATCAACTTCTTTAAATTGGAGAGGTTCTCCAATGTTTGTATAAAATGTGCATTAGAATTGCATAAGAGCGGTGCTCCGGTTAAGAATATATGATTTTTGAAATAACCTCTTTTTTTCAGGTTCGCTTAACACGGATAAGTTTCGGAAAATGATTTGATATATGAAAACTGCATTGTTTTGGAAACCCATGTGCATTATAATGGCATATTTGAGAAATTGTGTATTTTTATATCTGGACTGGCGGACGGGTGAATATTTTGAATTAGATTTGAATATGATTATGTTGGTTGGCCTTTATGTTGGCTCGTTTGATTGTGAAAATTGCATTAAAATCCCGTTCCGACCAGCTTTGTTTTGGATACGATTCGAAAATGATTTGGTAGCCTGAAGCGTCAGTGGATTGCACTGTACATGGCTAGTCACCTGTGCTAGGGCCTCTTCTGCTGGCGTGGAACGCAAAGACTCTGGATTGTGGTACCACTTGAAGGGGGCGTAGTATTCAGGGAGGGGTTCGGCCCAACCGGTATTGCGATTATTTGTGTGGAACATCGTATTGTGGTGTTCAGCTGCTCTGCAACGAGTCAGGGAGGGCTCGACGTTGGAGTTAGTCACCAGGTGCGGATTGGTAGGTGCCCCAGTTTTCGTAGTCTGGTTTTGTGTTTGGGGAGGCATAATGTATGAAATTCGAGCTCGTACTGGTGTGAGACTGGTAATGACTTCGGGATCCGGACTTGTCTCCGTGATCCCGACTTTGATTTGAGAACTATTTTAGAAACTCGGGGTTTAGAGGGTGCGTTGATATGTCTTGATTTGTTCAGACTTTTTGGCTGTGCCTCTACCCTTCATGTATTTATGCATATGATTTTGAAACTCGATAGAAAAGGGATTTTGTTTGCACTGAGAATATTTTCGAAAAGCATCTGCATGCATTCATTAAAAGATATTAGAAAATTGCACTGCACACACGCAAACTCACTGAGCTTTCTGGCTCACACGTGATTATAACATGTTTTCAGATGAGCTGGTCCAGGAAATTGGCTCAATAATCTCAAGGCAATATATCCTCAGAGCTTAGGAAAGTTGATGTCCGTATACTATCATACTTTTGGAAACCATCATGTATCAGATCCACCTATGAGAATTTCCTATTTCAGTTATTTACCTTGTAAGAATTAGTTAGTTTTTTTTTTGGATGATATATTTCTTATTTTTGTTGTTTTTTGCCTTCGAGCATTTGAAATTTTGTGTATGTTAGAGCCGAGAGGCACGCAGACATCCTACTCAGCCACAATGGACCCTAGCGGAGGGGTTAGGGGTGTCACAGGCTGGGATATAACAAAATGGTTTCAGAGCAGTTCTATCCTAGAGGCTGTAGGGAAATGACCATTACTAGGAATCAATCTATGGAGAATGTGAGCTTCATTCTCACTGATTGTGTTGCCCAATTAATGCAAATAATAGAAAGTAATTCCCATTTTCATAAAATTTCATCATTATCAAATTACATTAGCCGATTTGAGAATTAGAGAAATTCAGTAGTGAGAGTTGGGTCAAGCTTAGAGTTAAAGAGTTTTGTGGATAAATTTGTAGATGGATTGAATTCGGATTTTAGAAGTAGAGCATATACTTGGTCTAGATATGTTTTGAGGGAATGTGATTTTGTAACTTGGGAAAGAGTATATTGCAACATTCTATAAGAAATTTGATTACTATCTTAGAAAAGAGCAAATGGATAATGACATAATTGTAGAATCAGTCGAGAATTCAAATGGCCATGTGATTGATGAAATTCCAGTCGGATGGGATCGACTAATTGTAGTTGTGAATGGAGAAGAGAAATCTATAAGTGAGGTAAATGAGTTGCTATTAAGTGGAAAGGAATCAACCAACGATTAGGGAGTTGGAGAGAAGGTTGTTGTCACAGGAAAGTCTTCTCTTGCAGCAGAAGGACATCAATGTGAAGATGAAAATGTGAGCGACTTGTGGCTTCTTGTCAAGGAAAACTTTGAAGATAGAGTGCCATTCATAACAACTTTTTTGAATAACAAGACTAGTAATAATGTGCTTGTTGACAAATTTCTAGTGGAATTCAGCTCAAAAAAATAAGGAAGGTGTAGAGATTATTTCCAATTACAACATGTAGACGAAGCAGAAAAAACTGACCTTACTCAAATGAATTTCAGAAAAAGAGCTTATTCGTGGAGTATGGGACATTTACCAACTCACCCTGATTGTACTTGGAAGGAATGTGCAGCTTCATTTTGTAATAAAGTTTGTGAATCATATGAAAGACAACTTGAAGCTAATGGTAGTTTTGTGTACGATGGTGGAGGGTACGGGTATGAATCTGTGGAGGTGGTGGATATGGAGGCAGAGATTAGCCAATCTGCTTCTTCCAAGTTGTATGTTGTTTACATGGGCAGCAAGGAAACTGATGACCTAGATGAAATTCTGAGCTAAAATGACCAAATGCTTACTAATATTTATGGAGGAAGCATGGAACAAGCCATGGCTTCTCATGTGTATAGTTACAGACATGGCTTCAAGGGTTTGACAGCCAAGTTAACAGAAGAACAAGCTTTTGAAGTTGCTAAAATGCCTGAAGTGGTATCTGTGTTTCCCAATAGGAAGAAGAGGTTGCACACTACTCCTTCATGGGATTTTATGGGCCTTAATGGTGAAGAAACTATGGAAATCCTAGGTTATTCAACCAAGAACCAAGTAAATTTCATTATTGGTTTTATAGATACAAGAATTTGGCATGAATCGCCAAGTTTCAGTGACATTTGGCATGCCGCCGGTTCCGGCAGGAGGGAATGGAAAACGCGAATCAGGGGAAGCATTCAATGCATCGACATGCAATAGGAAAGTCATATGTGCAAGATATTATTACAGTGGCTATCAAGCGGTATAAGGTTTAGGGGAGAGTGTCTTTTAAGCCCGATAGGGACAGCTCAGGCCACGACAGTCACATAGCCTCAACTACTGCTGGCCGTTATGTGGAGAATATGAATTATAAAGGTTTTGCAGCAGGAGGAGCCATGGGAGGTGCACCAAGGGGGCTCGATTGCAGCGTACAAGACTTTTTGGAGCTCGAGTTGCTATGATGTTGACCTTTTGGCGGCTTTTGATGATGCGATTAGAGATGGGTTTCATGTCATATCTTTGTCTTGGGTCTTGAAGCACCACAAGGAGATTATTTTAATGATGCCAATTATGTGGGATTGTTCCATGCTATTAGTCATGTAATAGTGGTGGTTGCTTCAGCTGGAAATGAAGGGATTGTGGGATTTTCTACAAATCTTGCTCCTGGGATGATTACAGTTACTGCGGGTTCAACCGGTAGAGATTTCACATTTGGTATCATGCTGGGAAATGGAACGTGCTTAAATGGCGAAAGTTTGACTCTACTCCAAATGAAAACATCAACTAAAATCATCTCTGATGCTAAAGCCGGTATCGTTTCTACAAAACATACAAGAGTGTGATCAAGTCCTATGCAGCCTTATCATACGTGGAAGCTCAAGCGAGGATGGATGACAATCAGTTGGCAGATACAGTAACTTGGGATTTGCGAAATATGAATGTTTTGGCAAAAATCATGAGACAAAAACGTATTGACAGTGGAGCCCTTACATTAGCTTTTGCAGAAATGAAGTTTCAAATTGACACTGAAACTCATGATCCTCTTGATATTGGAATGTACCAAATAAGGGATGTTAATCAAATGGTTGAGGAGTTTAAGCTCGCAGCTAATGTTTTAGTTGCTGAAAAGATTCTGAAACATTTTCCACTGTGCTCACTGCTCAGACGACATTCTACTCCAACAAAAGAAATGCTAGAACATTTGCTTCGAACGACTACTGTTGTTGGTCCGAGTTTAAACGTGACATCATCAAGAGCTCTGGCTGAATCACTTGATCGTGCTGTGGGTGATGATCCTTACTTTAAAAAGTTGATTCTTATTCTGACAACCAAGTGCATGACCCAAACAATCTACTTTTGCAGTGGAGATCGCAGTCCTCCGAAATTCATTCATTATGTGCTGGCAGCAGCTCTTTACACTCTCTTCACCTCCGATAAGAAGATATGCAGATGTAATTGTTCACAGGTTGCTTGCAACATCATTAGAAATCAACAAGCTCCTAACTGTCTTCCAAGGACGACCACAGCTTACGAGTATTGCTGACAAAGATACCAAGCAGTCCAAGGGATTTGCATATGTTCTTTATGCCTTTCCAGACTCTGCTTTAATGGCGTTAGAATGGATGGATAACTCGATCTTTCAAGAAGATTATTGCATGTCATGGCAGCAAAACAAAAGTATTTTCTTCCGAAGCAAGAGGCCAATATTTCCAACACAAACTCGTCAGAAACCCTTAAGCAAAGAATGTTGGAAGAAAGGAAGAACATCCCTCGTATGCAATGGCTGATATCGTGGTTCGAGAAAAAATAAGATGTTACTGAGAAGGATATTGATTTCATGGAGCAGCTATTCCGAATCGTCAAGTCTTGAGGACAAGACTTGTTTCAATGAGGAGGGAGTGTCAGATCCTACAATGAAGAAGAGGAAAATGTCAGGTTTGGCACTTGGAATGAGCAGCTGTTATGTTTGGAGGGAAAATAAATTCAAAGGAATGAGGAATAATTAAGAAATTAGGGCAGGTAATTAGGATTATTACTATTTAACTAAAACGACAGCGTTTTGGACTTTTCCTATTTAGAATAAAAAGAGGACTGAAATAGAAAGTAGAGGGACTGAAATGGAAGGCTAGTGGCTGCTATGTGCCTTCTCCAACGAAAAAGGGAAATGTTGAAACTGAGAGAGCTGTTGATTCTCTGACATTGTCAGAGGATGCTGAATCAAAGAAGGAGAATTATTCTAGGGAACTCAACCCTAGGTATAAAAGCTTCATCTCAAGCCATGGGAGAGCATTTAGAAAATTATCCATAATTTGGCAACTGCCAGACCTCTCATCTTGTAATTTCCTTCCCTCTTATCACCCTAATATCTATAATCCATCTTACCTCTCTTTATCTAGTTACTTATTCGAGTTCATCACTGTTCTCAGGAATATCGGTGTGCTTTGCAACTTGGGATTACAACTAGAAGTTTGCCTCTCTGCTCCTTACTCAGTTTATCATTATTTTGCTTAAGTTAGTTTTTGAGATTGATCTTAGAGTTAGTTGAATTATGTTAAAGGGGGAGCCCGGACTCTATTATTTATAAAAATCAATTGTTGCTTCTTAGATCATCTGTATTTAGTTTGCTTTAGTTCATTGTGATTTTGTCATATACTATTTATGTGTGTGTGTTGAGATGTTGGGATATAACAAGAAAAAAAATGGAAAATTAAGTTTGATTTAGGAAAAATTAAAGAGAGAGAGGGGGGATGAACGGCAACGGAGAACGGCGAAAGGGGACGGCAGTGATGGAGGAGTCGCGGCGAATGAGAAGAGTTAAAGGAAGAAGAAGAAGAAGACATGAGAAGAATAATAAGAGAGAATGAGACGGCAGCAGTGTGGTCGCCGAGAAATGATAGGGAGGAGAGAGAGAAAGTGGCGGTGATAGTGTTGATGGAGGAGCCACGGCGGAGCTGAGAGAGAAAAGAGGAAGAAGAGAAAATAATTTTAGGGTTTGGTCTCCTTAATAACATATATATAATAGGACTAAAATGGCAATTAAAATAATTATCACATGAATCCTATAAAATAATTATATTACAAACAAGTCCTAAATTGTTTACTTTTTATTTTTAGTACTCCCTCCATTCCCAATTAATTGTCGTTTAGGAGATCTATAGGTATTCAAATTAATTATCGTTTAAGGTTCTTTTATTAGTTGTCAACAATTTATTCCAATTATACTCTCGACATTTCTTTTATTTGTGACCTCTGCCATCCCTATTTTTTCTTTCTTTTCTTATGCTATAGAAGTGAGAGAGGGGTAATATTGGAACTTTCGGTGAAAATGACAAGTTTCTTAATTTTCTAAAATTGTCTAAAGAGTCTTATATTTAGGAATGGAGGGAGTATTTAATTGGACATTGAAATAAAAAGGAGAGATTCACGGGAATGATAAAAATAAAATATATCCGGAATAACTCTTATTCGAAGTCCGAACTAACTTTTAAAAATTACGTCCCTAGTGCATATAATTTTATTACTTTACTTTTAAGGTCCGTTTAAGACTTATAAACTATCTCGGGAAATTTATAAGACTATTAATAATATATACGATATATTTATGTCTTCAAAAGAGTAGAAATATCATAGAATAAATATTTACAGTTTAGTCCCTAAACTTTAAGAATTTACACAAAAGACCCTAAAAGCCTAGAAACTTAATCTGAATATGTTTAAGCATATTAATACTTTCATATCATTAAGTTTTATAAGTATTTCCTAAATATTGGTATTTACAAAATAGGTACAGATCTTGAAAAAGGTACAAACGATAAGAGGCTAATGTGAGTTCCCTCTCAAAACCGGAGAACTAGTTTTATAAATGTGCTTTATGAAAAAAATTTACAAATGAAAAGTTACATTATTTCTGAAATGGAATTTTGAAAAGTATCTCTGAAAAGTAAATAAATGACAATTTTGGAAAATTACTAGAATTCTGATATGATTGAAAAGGGAGCTTGCACTGCACAAATATGGTAGCCCATGTCCGACCATTGGCGGCCTGCGCTGGTACGAGGTTGGTCACCCGTACAAGGGCATCTCACAACTTTGGTTTTGGATACTCTGTTTATTTCATGGGATCCCAACCTGTGTGGGAAGCGTTAGGAGCAGTGAAGCAACAGGCAGACTGTATCCCCTACGTGTACCACATAATGTCTTAATAGACTACTGACATGTCTCAGGGGTTAGGAGGTTTAACTCAGGAGATGTTAGTATCCGGGGCCAATCTGGCGGTACCCCAGTTCTAGTTACGTGTTTAGGTAAATCATGATCATGTCTGGTATGAGGCTGGTATTGACTAAAGAATTATTGACTTGGCCAGTCATGCACTCTTTTTATTCTGAATCTAATATCCGGAATGGTTTTTTTATTGTGGAAGGATATTTCTGAAATTGAAAAGAAAGAAATAATATTCTGTATAAAGAAAATGTTTCTAAAATGAAATAATTTCTAAATTGTTTTGGAAAAAGAGAAGCATTTCTACATAAAAAAAAATCTCCGTGTCTTTAAAAGAAAATGTTTGTGAAATAAAATGAAGTTCAAATCATTGGCACTCACTTCACTGGGGACTCACTGAGGTATTTATAACTCACTCTTTCTCTGTTTTCTGTTTTAGTTTTTGCAGGATTAAGCGGTTAGAACAAGAACAGTCTAAAATGTACAGTTGGATCTAGGACAGAATTAAATCAAGTATAGACACAGATTCAGTCAAAGACCAGAGTCAATTTAGAAGCCACAAAATATAATATGTTTTTAGAATTGTTTAGGAATTTTAATCCACATGTAATTTATATTGTAAGAGATAGAACCCAGTATCGAGAGGCACGTGGCATTTCCGGCACGAGAGGACTGGGGTGTCACACACATTCCCACCAACACCAACACCCACACCCCGCAACCCCCTTCACCACTCCCTCATCTACTCCCACCACCAGCAACCACCAACAATCAGGATACCAAAAGTCAGCAGGATAAACAAAAAAAATGGAGATTTTCTGACTTACCTCGCCAGAGAGCCGAGACCGGCTGGAAGAGGAGTAGAACTACCTGAAAAATCAGAAGACCAAAAGTCAAAAAATAATAATAAAACAAAAGGGATGGGTCCTCCGCCAATTCAATTTCACCAATTCCTTGTGAATTTAAGTTGGATATGTGAATAAAATTTTTGTGTGTTTCTGTTTGTGGGTTTTATTTTAAAGATTGAATTAAGTGTTGTTCAAGAATTGTTAAAGATTGAAGAAACCAAGTATGAATTTTGGTGGTGAAGTCAAATAGTAGCAAAATCAATGGCTACTATTGTTGAAACTGTTGGAGAAATTGGATTTTCTCAAAGAATTAAAGGGTAATTAAAGTGTCGTGAGTACATATTTGAGCTAATATATCTATATGTTACACCACTCGGTTTTGAATGTTATTGAGTTTATCACGAAGTGGGTTGCGCAAGCTTCGCTATGATATATAACATGTGAGAAAACAATTTTTTGGTGTGAATGATAAATTGGTATTAAGGGAGGTACAAATGGAAGTTCTTTGGATACCAAATTAGCTTGAACTTGTGTGCGGGCGCGACCTGCGTACACGAATGCCGGACAAAAATACGCGGGTTTGATCAACCACGTTTTTGCTACTGGGTTGAGTGTTGAATATTCAAACCTTGCTGCAATTTTGCTGCTGGTTGAATTCAATTTTTACTGCTATTATACATGATTGTAATGTTGCTTTAAAACATATATACATCATTGTAATACATTGTGAAATCGATTGCAATACTCCCCATTCTTGTGCCTATAAAAGGCAGGGAACTTAGCAATTTTTGGGGCAATCAAAAAAATTTCTCCTCTCCCTCTACATTTTCTATCATATTTCTTGCATTTCATATACATTCTAAAAGTTCAAAACTGTTAAGACATTCGAAGGTTCTATTTCTTTCGCTTCAAAGAAACGGAAGTGGTTGGGCATTGTACCTTGGGAGTTCATTGTTCTCGAAGGCCTGAAGCTGATAAAAGGCAGACAAATTGAACTTAAGGGGAAGCGGATTGCTGCTGTCTCGTCCAAGATTTAATCCAAACCAGTTGAGGTTCTAAGTTTTAGTTATTGCTATTTTGTATTCAGAATTTATTTTTCTGTCCAGATTTTTATTTTTTTGTCAAAAATTAATTATTTTCAGTGCAGAATTTTTGTCCATAAATTCTTAAACCAGTGCATTATTTCTGTCCAGAAATTATTAAACCAGTGCATAATTTATTTTTTTCCAGTGCAGAATTTCTGTCCAGAAATTATTAATCCAGTGCAGTTTAATTTTCAAAACTTTCCAGTATTTAAGGAATATTTCCAACAGTCTTAAGTTCAATTTATATAGTTATTTTTGTGTTTATTTTTTGGTGCTATTTCTATAATATATTACTAACTTTTGTGTTCTGTTTTTGATTATAGAAATGGCAACCACTAAGAATGAATCTGCTGCAACAAATATTGGCACTAGTTCCGGTAATGTTCTGAATGGAGTTCCGACTACAACAGTTCATCCTTCTGGTATTGAGACCGTTTTCCCTCCTTTTGTGGCTACCATACCAAATCAACCAATTCAATTTGGTTAGTTTGACAAACCCGAGAAATTTAAGGGTGGCATCAACTTTAAGTTGTGGAAAGAAAAAATTATGTTTTATCTAACCGCACAACATCTGATTCGGTTTATCACTGAGGATAAACCTGTGAGGACAGTAATGATCCTAAATCTGAAACCACGGTACGAGCGTGGCTAAGTGCGAATTACCTCTGTCGACACAGTATATTAATGAACTTAGATGATTCCCTTTATCAGTTGTACTATGAAAAAAAGTACATCAAAAGATTTATGGGAATCTCTATTGAAAAAATATAGTGTGGACGATGCGGGGTCCAAAAAGTTTATAGCCGCTCGTTTCCATGATTTTAGAATGGTGGATGGAAAGTCTGTTTTGACCAATGTGAAGAGCTTCAAAAGATATATCATGATCTTGCCACTGAGGGCATGGGAATCACCGACACTTTACAAGTGGCGTTGTTGATTGAGAAGCTTCCTCCTTCTTGGAATGATTTCAAGCATTACCTGAAACACAAGAAGAAGGAAATGACTCTGGAAGATCTGATGCTGAAATTAAGGATTGAACAGGACTCACGAAAGATGAGTAAGAAGCCTAGTAGCTATATGGCTAAGGCTAATGTAGTTGAAACTGAAAACTCAAGGAATAACGCTAAAAGAAGCGTCCAAATGAGTTAAAGGGTTCAAACTCCAAGTTTACTAAAATTTTCTATGTGTGTGGTAAACCTAACCACAAAGCAAAGGATTGCCGCAATCGAGTTGCGGTAAAGGACAAGAACAAGAGAAATCCTGGTGCTGGGAACAAGAACCGAAATCAGAAGTCTGCCCAAGTTAATGTGGCAAAAGATTGAAGACTGGGCTCTGGAATAGAGGACATACATCTGGTAGCTGTCATTTCAGAGGTAAACTTGGTTGAAGGCAACCAAAAGGAGTGGTTTGTTGATACTGGGGCCACTCATCACATCTGTACAAACAAGTGGATGTTTAAAACATACCAAGTTGTTGAAGATGAAGTCTTCTATATGGGGAACTCTGCGGTATCCAAAGTAGAGGGAAAAGGCATTGTGATCCTAAAGATGACATCGGGAAAGGAGGTGACTCTGACTGATGTGTATCATGTGCCAGAGATCCGGAAGAATCTCATTTCGTAAATCGTGTTGAACAACAAAGGTTTTAGACTTGTCTTTGAAGCAAACAAGTTTATTCTTACCAAGAGTGGTGCCTTTGTAGGAAAGGGGTATTTAACTGGAAATTTATTTAAAATGAATGTAATGACAGTACTACCAGGTACTGAGCCAATTGGCGTTAACGTAATTGAGGCTTCCGGATGTTAATGTAAATGGAACAATCACAAGAGGCTAATAAATATGTTAAATGTGCTTATTCTGTTGAATCTTTTAATTTATGGCATGATAGACTTGGTCATGTAAATATTAAAAGTACACAGAAGTTAGTTTCATTAAACTTACTTCCAAAATTTAACATTGATAAAAATTACAAGTGTGAGACTTGTATTGAGGCAAAGCAAGCTAAATCCTCTTTCCATTCAATTGAAAGAAGTTCATAACCGTTAGAATTAATTCACACTTCTGTTTGTGATTTAAAATATGTGCAATCAAGAGGCGGTAAAAGTTACTTCCTCACTTTTATTGACGATTGCACAAGATTTTTGCTATGTTTACTTAATGAGAAGTAAAGACAAAGCAATAAATATGTTTAGCCATTATAAAGCTAAAGTTGAAAATCAACTTGGAAAGAAAATTAAAAGGCTAAGAAGTGATAGGGGTGGAGAGTATGAATCTCCATTTGCACAAATGTGTGCTGAAAGTGGCATAATTCATCAAACAACTGCGCCTTACACTCCAGAACAAAATGGAATAGCAAAGCGCAAAAATAGAACTCTTAAAGAGATGATGAATGCAATGCTAATAAGTTCTGGTTCACCCTAGAATTTGTGGGGGGAAGCTTTGCTTTCCGCAAATCATATCCCTAAATAGACTACCACATAAGAGACTAGATAAAACTCCTTATGAATTATGGAAAGGTCACACACCTTCTTATAAGTTCATAAAAGTTTGGGGATGTCTAGCAAAGGTTCCAATTCCGCCTCCTAAGAGGACGAGAATAGGACCTAAAACGGTACATTGCGTGTTTATAGGATATGCACATGATAGTAGTGCTTACAGATTCTTAATGCATAAATCAGATAACTCTGAATTGCACATAAATACAATTATTGAGGCTAGAGATGCTTCATTCTTTGAAGGAATTTTTCCCTTATATGAAGCATTCTAGCAAAGATCCTAAAAACAATCAAGTTGAGAGGATTGTGGGGGAAAATGAACTTCAAGAAGAAGTTGAAAAACCCAGACGTAGCAAAAGAGTTAGAAGGGAAAAGACATTTGGTCCAGGTTTCCTAACTTATATTTTAGAAAATAAAGCTTTGACTTACAGAGAAGCAATTACTTCTCCAGATTCGATTTATGGAAAGAAGCAATTGATAGTGAAATAAGTTCAATTCTTCAAAACCATACATGGGAACTTGTGGAGCTTCCACCAGGTTGTAAAGCATTAGGTCATAAATGGATCTTTAAAAGAAAGATGAGACCTGATGGTACAATTGACAAGTATAAGGCGAGACTTGTAATTAAAGGATACAGACAAACTGAGGGTGTCGATTATTTTGACACTTATGCCCCTGTATATAGAAAAACATCAACCAGGCTGATTATTGCTTTTACAGCCTTGTTTGATTTGGAGATCCATCAAATGGAAGTGAAAACAGCTTTACTTAATAGAGAACTGGAAGAAGAAATATATATGGAACAACTTGAAGGGCATGTTGTTCCAGGCCAAGAGAAGAAGGTGTGTAAACATGTCAAATCACTGTATGGATTAAAACAAGCACCTAAACAATGGCATGAGAAATTTGATAGTGTAATGCTGTCAATTGGTTTTCAAATAAACCAGAGTGATAAATGTGTCTACGTGAAAGGAAGTAAAGACGATTATGTAATAGTCTGTCTCTACGTAGATGGCATGATAATTATTGGTAACAAAGAAAATATTAAAGTTACCAAAAGATTGTTGTCGCAAAACTTCGATATGAAGGATATGGGACATGCTGATGTAATACTTGGAATGAAGATTACCAAAACATCAGATGGATATTCACTTTCTCAAAGTCATTATATTGAAAATATTGGACAAATTTGATAAAGGAAATGATTTAATTGCGAGAACACCTATGGAAGTAGGTGTTAATCTTCACAAGAATCGTGGAGATGGTGTGCGAAAACTTGAATATTCTAGGATCATAGGTAGTCTAATGTATCTCATGGAGTGCACTAGACCAGATATTGCAAATTCAGTTAACAAACTGGCAAGGTATACAAGTAATCCCAGTTATGAGCACTGAAGAGCGTTAGTAAGAGTACTTAGATATATAAGGTACGCTACTAACTATGGATTATTTTATACTAGATATCCAGCTGTACTTGAAGGGTATACTGATGCAAATTGGATAGCAGATTCCAAAAATATAAAATCCACAAGCGGATACATTTTTGTAATTGGAGGTGCAGCGGTTTCATGGAAATCATGCAAACAAACTTGTGTTGCGAGATCAACTATGGAATCAGAATTCATAGCCATGGATCTAGCAGTCGAAAAGGCCGAATGGTTACGTGAATTTTTGGAAGATGTTCCAATGTTTTCAAAACCTATGCCACCTGTTAGCTTACATTGTGATAGCATGTCAGCTATTGGTAGAGAAAAGAATAATGTGTATAATGGGAAGTCTAGACATATACGTCGTAGACATAAATCCGTAAAGAAACTTTTGAAAATCGGTGTTATAGCTTTGGACTTTGTGAGATACAAAGAAAATATAGCAGCCTAATTAACAAAAGGTCTAACGAGAGATATTTTTGAGATTTCATCGAGGGGAATGGGGCTGAAGCCCATTAAATCGATTACCACTCATGATGGCAACCCTACCTGAATTGTAAAGCCCAATTTGCAAGTTCAAAGGGACAGCCGAATTGTTGGGGGGGAGTCGAACAAAGCACTCAGGAAAAAGAGTCACAGCTCATTCCTAAGGTTAAAGAGTGATATACATGTCCATTGGAGGAAAAACGAAAGTTTTCAATGATCCTTATATGTATTACGTGAAGTACGATAGGATACTTCTTATAAGAGATCACCTATATCGAATGTGAAGGGGCCACTTTTATGAGATGACATCAGGGGTAAATCTCTAGAGCATTCGATGAATATTTCCAAGGCAGTCCAGAGCCAAAATGGACAACAACGAAAGAATCGATTAACAGTATAGACAAATCGTTGTGTGAGTATCATTGTCTTGGTAAACACAAAACGCTGAACAGTTCAAGGCATCACGTCCACTGGTTAGCAAGTGTATCCGATGGTATGTCACTAGGGAAGGTTCAAGGCTAACAACTACCTATCCTGATGCAACGAATTCTCGCCGAACTCTTGCATTGCATTTCATGTGCATTTTTAAAATATCTTCATTCTTGTGGGGAATTGTTGGAGAAATTGGATTTTCTCAAAGAATTAAAGGGTAATTAAAGTGTCGTGAGGACATATTTGAGCTAATATATTTATATGTTACACCACTCGATTTTGAATGTTATTGAGTTTATCACGAAGTGGGTTAACCAAGTTTCGCGATGATATATAACATGTGAGAAAACAAATTTTTGGCGTGAATGATAAATTGGTATTAAGGGAGGTACAAATGAAAGGTCTGTGGATACCAAATTAGCTTGAACTTGTGTGCGGGCGTGACCTGCGTACACGAATGTCGGACAAAAATACGCGGGCCTGATCAGCCACGTTTTTGCTACTGGTTGAATTCAATTTTCTTCTTTCGTTATAATAGTTGTAATCTTTCTATAAAACAAATTGTATCAGCTGTAAATAACATTGTATGCTATTGTTGAAAATAGTTGTAAACGTTGTTGTAACAACTGTAAACAACTGCAATACTTCCCATTCTTGTGCCTATAAAAGGCAGTGGAACTTAGCAATTTTTGGGGGCAATCAAGAAAAATTCTCCTCTCCCTCTACATTTTCTATCATATTTCTTGCATTTCATATACATTCTAAGAGTTCAAAACTGTTAAGACATTCGAAGGTTCTGTTTCTTTCTCTTCAAAGAAACGAAAGTGTTTGGGCGTTATACCTTGGGAAGTTCATTGTTCTCGAAGGCATGGAGCTGATAAAAGGCAGGACAAATTAAACTTAAGGGGAAGCAGATTGTTGCTGTCTCATCCAGGATTTAATCCAAACCGGTTGAGGTTCTAAGTTTTAGTTATTGCTATTTTCTGTCCAGAAAGTAATTATTTTCAGTGCAGAATTTCTATCCAGAAATTATTAAAACAGTGCAAAATTTATTTTTCCAGTGCAAAATTTCTGCCCCGAAATTATTAAACCAGTGCAATTTAATTTTCAAAACTTTCCAGTACTCAAGGAATATTTCCAACACAAACCTCTAGCGCTTCTTTGAAAACTGGTGATGCAGTTTCCGACCGGGTTTCCAATCAGTTTTTGGCGGGTCTCTGGGTTCCTGTAGTAGATGATGAGGTGGTGGTGTGGAGGTTGTGGGGGTGGCTTTTGGAGATTGTTGGTGTTTGGTGGTGGTGGGAGAAGATGAAGGAGCCGGAGAAGGGGGTGTTATGGGGTGGGCGTGGGTGTTGTGAGTGGTGGTGGCAATGATGGTGGTGTAGAGAGGAATTCTAGATGAAGAAGACAACAATGGAGGGCAATTTTTGAGGAAAATATTGTGGAATTTTTTTTTTGAAAGATAGAAGGTCAAAAATATTTTATAATCAACTATAACTAATTATTTAAGTTGTAAAGTATTTCCTTTGCATTATTATTTGTCATATAAAAAAGACTTGTCCATTGGGTCAACTTTGAGCTGCCATCTAATACTCAAGTGCTGTCCCACGAGTATTTAACATCTACTTTATCAACAAATATCCTTTGAAAGACTGACTTATTATTAGCACTGTCAAACGGGCGAGTCCGGTCCAGTCCATCACGGATTACTCTAAAAAGGACCGGACCGGATTTGGACCAATTTTTGCGGACCAACGAAATGATGGTCCAAGCCCGTCCGGTTGAAGTCCGGGCCAATGGGCTGGCTCAAGGACCAGAACACTTTTCACAGTTTTTTTTAATGGAAAATTTTCATCTCCATCAAGATCAACAACAATTTTGACTTGCCATCCTGCTTGCAAAAGCAGAAGAAAAAAAAAGGCAAAATCAGAAAATAAAACCAAAATCAGAAAATACAAGCAAAATCAGAAAATAACCATTGTCAGAAAATATAAGTAAAAACACAAAAGAAAGTAAAATCAGGAAAAAAACAAAATCAGAAAAATAAAACCAAAATTGGAAAATAAAACCAAAATAAAAAAAAAAATTACCTTAAGAAAATCAAACCGAGATCAGATCGGAAAAGACAAAAAGTTTCGGGTTGAAATTAAAGAGAGAGAAATGACGAGAGGGGTCTGCGGGTGGTGGCGGTGGCAGACTGCGGCTGGTGGTAGGAGAGGCAAGGCTGCCAAGGCAGCTCCTGCGGCTGCTGAGAAGTGTTTTGTTAGGTTAAATTTTTTAAGATATATATATATATATATATATATATATATATATATATATATATATATATATATATATATATATATATATATATAGTATAGTGATTAGTGAATAGGGTAGCTAGGTAGGGTTATTTGATGGGTCTGGGTTAGCGGGTGTTAGTCCGTCTTGGCCCGCGTCCAAACCGGTCCGGTCCGGTCCGGTCCGCATTAGTCCGCGATCCAAAAGGAGCGGGCTATTTTGGCCCGCATTTATAAGGACCAGCTTATACAAGGTCTAAATTCAGTCCCATATTTTGTGGACTACAGTAGGCTTTCATGAACTAGTGGCCACTTGACAGCAGTCTTTACTTATTATCTATTTTAATCATTTATTTCCAGTCAATTTTTTTATTTATATATAAATGTATTTTTTTTAATTTGAGATATATTAATTTGAGTCAAAATTACTGGTCAATTATATAAGTTTTTCTTGACATTTTGAGCCCATCTAAAGTAACTTAAGTGTGAAAAAAGAGACAAAATAATAACTGAATTAATCTCTAAAAATAACAGAAGAGATAAAATAGAATTTATAAAGGACTGAACTAATAAGTATTATAATTTATTGCATTCACATTAGGTCAAATTCTTGACCTAATTATTCCTTTCTAATAACGTCAAATTGTAATCTTGTTTATGTTTTCTGTTTTGATTTTCTTCTATTATAAAACGACTCGTCTTTTGTATATTTTTAATTTTTTTTTACCAATGTTCATGTATTTTGATCCAGCTAATTCCCTTGAAATTTGAATGGCACTTGAGAATACCTACAAACATGGAGGTACATGAGCTATTATCATGTGATATTTCTGCAGATGCCTTTTAGGAGTTAGATTTAGGTTCATGCCCTCATTAGTGTTTTTCTTAGTTTCGGTTACGGTTGAGTATAGTTACAAGTAAATATAATTATATATGATATTTACCCGATTCCAATACAGTTCGAGATTCGATACGTAAATAAGCAATTTGATTTTGATAAATTGAAAAATCTAACAGTATTAAATAATTTTTCGAATGGAAAAAATATGGTTCAAATTAGGCATCATGTACATATTTCGCTTAGGATCCCAAATTCTTTCTAGATGTGCTGATTTTAGTCATTAGTCAATATGAAACTACAATTTTATAGTTAATTCTAATTAATTATGATATGGGTTATGATCAAATGAAGCATGTGGTTCAGATTCATGTACATTAACAAAAAAAATTATATATCTTCTAATGTAAATGAATCTGAACCACATTATACATTAGAACAAGGTCCATATTTGAATCTTGCCAATATTATAGCCTTTTCATTTCTCAATTTATGCAACGGAACTTACTTTGAACTTTTCCACTAACGCCAAGATTGTATTCTTTTATAGGATTTTACAACTACGAAGAACTTGTCTTTTTTCTAAACGCCCAACTCGAAGGAGCAAACCGTGTGGTCCCCCTTTTTTAAAATTTAAGTAACACTGGATTAAAATTAAAATTAAAATTAATTAATTTACGAAAAAGAAACATTCGGATATAAATCAGTTTCTTATTCACTATTATTATTTAGCCTTTTGATTTCTCAAAATGTACGGACAAAAATGTACAGAATTAAAAAGAAGTGGCAATAAGTACAGAACTTGACTAGTGTTGCTTAACTTTTTGTCTGATTACTTTGTGTTTTCACATATAATTGCATTGCAATTAAGGGTTTATTGCATTTTAGTAACTCTAAATTAGGTGGTAGGTACATTTTCGTTCACATAGTTTGAAAATAACCACTTATATTTCAACGAATATTATCAAATCTGAATATTTGTTAGCTGATCTTTTAAATGTCACGGCTACCCTTATTTTCCCTATAAATATCACAAACATATCAATATCTTTATAAAATTTTTAAGTAATTGTTGTTTACGAAAAGGCAAAAAGATAATGAAAGTCCAAAAACTAAAAGGAAAGTAGAGTTGGGGCTTCGGAGTAAGTAGGGGTGCGGGTGAGGTAAGTTTTAGGAAAGAATCATGATGCAAGTCTTTTGCTTCTTTTTTTTTAAATATTTTCCTTTTTATATATTTTTGTCTATTCGAATAATGTTTTAAACAGACTGTAACGTGAGGACGGTAGGTAATCCTTTTCAATCTATTATATAAACTAAAGTGCTATTACTCGTCCATTGTATAAGAAGAAGGCCTTTTTGCATTAGGTATTGTTAGGTGACTCTAATAATTGTATATATATTTTTAATGTCCTCGGTAAAAAATACCGTGAAATCATTTCTAAAAATAGGGGTTGAGAGTATTTTATAATCTATTATAGCGTAAATATATAAAATACTGTGGAACTTTTTTCGAAAAATAGAAGGTCAATAATATTTTATATGCAACTATAACCAATTATTTGAGTTGTAAAGTATTTCCACTGCATTATTATTTGTCATATAAAAAAGACTTGTCCATTGGGTCAACTTGAGCTACCAAGTACCATATCATGTACTATATCAACAAATATACTTTGAAAGACTGACTTATTATATATTTTAATCATTTATTTCCAATCAATTTTTTTTATTTATAAATAAATGTATTTATTTAATTTAAGATATATTAATTTGAGTAAAAAGTACTGGTCAATTATATAAGTTTTTTTTGACATTTTGAGCACATCTAAAGTAACTTAAGTGTGAAAAAATAGACAAATTAATAACTTAATTAATCTCTGAAAATAGCAGAAGTGATAAAATAGAATTTAGAAAGGACTGGCCTACTAAGTATTGTAATTTATTGCATTCACATTAGGTCACATTCTTGACGTAATTATTCCTTTCTAATAATGTCAAATTGTAATCTTGTTTATTTTTGCAGCTTTGATTTTCTTCTATTATAAAACGACTTGTCTTTAATTATCTATATCTTTTGTTTTTTGTTTTTTTTTACCAATATTCATGCATTTTAGTCCAGCTAATTCCGTTGAGATTTGAATGGCACTTGAGAATACCTACAAACATGCGACATGGAGGTACATGAGCTATTTTCATGTGATATTTCTGCAGACGCCTTTTAGGAGTTAGATTTAGGTTCATACCCTCGTTAGTGTTTTCCTTAGTTTCGGTTACAGTTGAGTATGGTTATACGTAAATACAATTATATATGATATTTACCGGTTCCAATACAGTTCGAGATCCGATACGTAAATAAGCAATTTGATTTTGATAAATTGCAAAATCTGACAGTATTAAATAATTTTTTGGATGGGAAAAATATGGATCAAATTAGGCATCATATTTTGCTTAGGATCCCAAATTCTTTCTAGATGTGCAGATTCTAGTCATTCGTCAATATGAAACTACAATATTATAGTTAATTCTGATATGGATCATGATCTAATGAAACATGTGATTCAGATTCATACACATTAGCAAAAAAAATTATATCTCTTCTAATATAAATAAATATGAACCACATGATACATTAGACCAAGTTCCATGTGTGAATCTTGCCAATATTATAGCCTTTTCATTTCTCAGCTTATGCAAGATGGATGTAATTAGATTGTATTATTTTATAGGATTTTACAACTACTAAGAACTTGTCTTTTTTCTAAACGCCCAACTCGAATGAGCAAACCGTGTGGTCCCCTTTTTTAAAATTTAAGTAACACTGGATTAAAATTAATTAATTTAAGAGAAAGAAACATTCAGATATAAATCAGTTTCTTATTCACTATTATCATTTAGCCTTTTGATTTCTCAAAATGTACAGAATTTGTTTTTTTTTAAAGAAGTGGCATTAAGTATAGAACTTGACTACTGTGGCTTAACTTTTTGTTTCATTTAATTTGTGTTCTTTGTACACAAAAAGGTGATACCCACGCCCCCAGGGCCTCCACCACCCGATCCGACAGGCATTGTGGAGGATGTAAATCAAGGTGACCCAGCGGTTCGATTGGTGGGAGGTCTTGTCTTAGCCCACCGCAAGAAGCCACCCCCACATTGGAGGGTTGAAATTTCCACACTGCGGCTGCCAAGATTCGAACATGCTGCCCTTGTACACAATCTACCACCCCCGAATCAATTGGGCTACCTTGCGGATATTTAATTTGTGTTCTCACATATAAGAAAATTGCATTGCAATATTAAGGGTTTATTGCATTTTAGTAACCCTAAATTAGGTGGTAGTTACATTTTCGTTCACATAGTTTGAAAATAACCACTTATATTCCAACGGATGCTCTACTTCGACAAGGTTTGGGTTTGGGTTTGGATTTGGGATTTGGTTTCAAAATTGGTGGGAAAATACAAATTTTTACTTAGAAAATTGGCGGGAGAATTTCAAATTCAAATTTTTTCGTTCAAATATTCGTTGAACTTGAAATTTTTTTAAGGAATAAATTGAATTTGAATTGCTCCCGCCAATTTTCTTTAAAAAAATTCAGTTTCAACGAATATTTGAACGAAAAAAATTTGAATTTGAAATTCTCCGCCAATTTTTTAGGTCAAAATTTGTATTTTCCCACTAATTTTGAGACCAAATCCCAAACTAAACATTGTCCAAGTATTAGATCTGAAAGTTTGTTAGTTGATCTTTTAAATGTCATTGCTACCCTTATTTTCCCTAGAAATATCACAAATATATCAATATCTTTATAAAAATTTTAAGCAATTAAAAAGACACCTCCCAGAAAAAAAAATTAATAAAAATTATTGTACACGAAAAGGTAAAAAGATAATGAAAGTCCAAAAACTAAAAGGAAAACAATTGTTGTACACGAAAAGGCCAAAAGAGAATTATTAGCCACTTTGATCATCAACGTTTTTTCGTCTAGCCACTTTGGTCAAAATTCAAGTTTTTTAACTTATTTCATCATTAAACATTTTTCGGCCTGCCATTTTGGTCATAAATGATTTTTTTAACTTTTTTTCATCACTAAAGTTTTTTTCTATCTGCCATTTTGATCAATAAAGTATTTTCATTCTCAGCATTTAGGTCACTAAAAATTTTTGACCAAAATGGCGAATCGAAAAACTTTAGTGACCAAAATGGCGTAATGAAAAAACTTTAGTGATGAAAAAAAGTTAAAAAAATTATTTTTGACAAAAAATAGTAAGTAAAAAATGTTTAATGATGAAATAAGTTTAAAAAACTCAATTTCACCAAAGTGGCTAGACGAAAAAACGTTGATGATCAAAGTGGCCAATTATTCGGCAAAAAGATGATGAAAGTCCAAAAACTAAAAGGAAAGTTGCAAGGAGATTCCCAGAAAGTAGAGTTGGGGCTTCGGGATAAGTAGGGGTGCGGGTGAGGTAAGTTTTAGGAAAGAATCATGATGCAAGCCTTTTGCTTCTTTTTTTTTAAAAAAAAATATATATTTTCCTTTTTATATATTTTTGTCTATTCGAATAATGTTTTAAACAGGTTGTAACATAAGGTCGGTAGGTAGTCCTTTTCAATCTATTATATAAACTAAAATGCTATTACTCGTCCATTGTACAAGAAGAAGGCCTTTTTGCATTAGGTATTGTTAGGTGACTCTAATAATTGTATATAATATTTTATAAATTTGAGTAGAAAATATTGTGAATTTATTTTTAAAAATAGGGGTTGAAGGTATTTTATAATCTATTATACCGTAAATATATAAAATACTGTGAAACTTTTTTCAAAAAATAGAATGTCAATAATATTTTATAGCCAATTATAACCAATTATTTGAGTTGAAAAGTATTTTTTTTTTTTTGCTAAATAAATTTTGTTTCCATTAATCACAAATAAGCAAGCACATTACAATCAATGGAAAAATCGAAAAATACAGAAAAGTAAAGGTTATACTAATGATTTAAAAAAATCACGATAACAGATAAAGACACATCCAAGAAAACTTGGATGGTTAGGAAAAAACAACTAGAAAAAGCTAGACAACTAAACAAATACATAATCTTCTTCTTCAAAACATCTTCATCGCCATTCTTGAACCACGAGTGACAGGGAGAATATCACTTTCAACATCTTCGCTAGGAGTCGACAATTTATAGGGGCCAATGGGCGTATCAGCCGTCCCTACAAATTGCCTCGGGAAGATGTAGAAAGTGGATAAAGGGCCCGAGATCAAGTCGGGTTGAACGAATCCTCCTAGAAAAATAGAAAAAAAGTCTAGATCCGTGAAGATCCGAGACTCATCTAACCACCGTGTCTTGAATCTTGAAGAAAAAAACTACGAAAAAATGTTTCATATGATTCAGTAGTACAAAATAGAGTAATATAAACTGAACAAAAGGACCAAGATTTGACCATTGGCCGGAGTCAATGGCCAAATCTGGCCAGCAGCAGCAGCAGGGAGAAGAACAGGAGGAAGAGAGAGAAGAGAGAGAAAAAGGGAGAAAAATGACTCATATGAACAGAAGAACAGGAGCTGAAAAGTATTTCCTTCGCATTATTATTTGTCTTATAAAAAAGACTTGTCCATTGGGTCAAGTTTGAGCTGCCATCCAATAGTCAAGTGTTGTCCCGGATCATGATCTAATGAAATATGTGCTTCAGATTCATGCACATTAGCAAAAAAAATTATATCTCTTCCAATGTAAATAAATTTGAACCATATTATAATATATTAGACCAAGGTCCATATTTGAATCTTGCCAATATTATAGCTAATGGTGAAGCATAAGAGGGCAAACCCCCAAGAATTTTCAATTTTTTTCTACTACGACTCCTTAAACTTCAATACTGCATCCGCCACTGATTATAAGCCTTTTTCATTTCTCAGCTTATGCAAGATGGATGGAATTAGATTGTAAGGAACTTACTTTGAACTTTTCCACTAACGCCAAGATTGTATTATTTTATAAGATTTTACAACTACGAAGAACTTGTCATTTTTCTAAACGCCCCAACTCGAACTCGAAGGAGTAAACCGTGTGGTCCCCTTTTTTTAAAATTTAAGTAACACTAGATTAAAATTAAAATTAAATAATTTGCTGGAAAGAAATCTTCGGATATAAATCAATTTTTTATTCACTATTATTATTTAGGAAAAAAATCCTCTATCCCCGTTCCTGTCCCGATCTCTGTCTCCAGCTAATTACAATTCACCATGTGTATATATAATTGGAAAAAATATTTATATAATAAATTCTTATTAGTTGGAGATAGAGATGAGAATAGTAATGGGGATCACCCTATTATTTAGCCTTTTGATTTCTCAAAATGTACGGAAAAATGTACAGAATTTGTTTATTTTTTTAAAGAAGTGGCAATAAGGACAGAACTTGACTAGTGTGGCTTAATTTTTTGTCTGATTTACTTTGTGTTCTCTCATATAAGAAAATTGCATTACAATATTAAGGGTTTATTGCATTATAGTAACCCTAAATTAGGTGGTAGTTGCATTTTCGTTCATCTAGTTTGAAAATAACCACTTATATTCCAACAGATGTTATAATTAGAGCTAAATATTTGTTAACTGATCTTTTAAATGTCATTGCTACCCTTATTTTCCTTAGAAATATCACAAATATATCCATACCTGTATAAAATCTTTAAGCCATTAAAAAGACACCTCCCAAAAAAAAATTAATAAAAATTGTTGTGCACGAAAAGGATAAAGGATAATGAAAATCCAAAAATTAAAAGGAAAGTTGAATGGAGATTCCCAGAAAGTAGAGTTGGGGCTTGGGAGTAAGTAGGGGTGCCGGTGAGGGAAGTTTTAGGAAAGAATGCTAAGTAAAAGTTTTAGGAAAGAATTATGATGCAAGTCTTTTGCTCTTTTTTTAAAAAAATATTTTCCTATTTATATATTTTTGTCTATTCGAATAATGTTTTAAACAGGTTGTAACATGAGGTCGGTAGGTAGAGTCCTTTTCAATCTATTATATAAACTAAAGTGCTATTACTCGTCCATTGTACAAGAAGAAGGTCTTTTTGCATTAGGTATTGTTAGATGACTCTAATAATTGTATATAATATTTTATAATTTTGAGTAAAAAATACTGTGAAATTATTACTAAAAATAGGGGTTGAGGGTATTTTATAATCTATTATAATGTAAATATATAAAATACTGTGAAACTTTTTTCAAAAAATAGAAGGTTAATAATATTTTATAACCAATTATTTGAGTTGTAAAGTATTTCCTTTGCATTATTATTTGTCATATAAAAAAGACTTGTCCATTGGGTCAACTTTGAGCTGTCATCCAATACTCAAGTGCTGTCCCACGAGTATTTAACATCTACTATTTATCAACAAATATCCTTTGAAAGACTGACTTATTATAAATTTTAATTATTTATTTTCAATCAATCTTTTATTTATTTATATATAAATATATTTATTTAATTTGAGATATATTAATTTGAGTCAAAAGTACTGGTCAATTATATAAGTTTTTGCTGACATTTTGAGCCCATCTAAAGTAACTAAAGTGTGAAAAAAGAGACGAATTAATAACTTAATTAATCTCTAAAAATAACAGAAGAGATAAAATAGAATTCAGAAAGGACTGGCCTAATAAGTATTGCAATTTCTTGCATTCACATTAGGTCACATTCTTGACCTAATTAATCCTTTCTAATAACCTCAAATTGTAATCTTGTTTATGTTTGCTGTTTTGATTTTCTTCTATTATAAAACGACTTGTCTTTAATTATCTTGTTTTTTTATTTATTTTTAATTTTTTTTCCAATATTCATCTATTTTGGTCCAACTAATTCCGTTGAGATTTGAATGGCACTAAAGAATACCTACAAACATGCGACATGGAGGTATATGAGCTATTTTTATGTGAGACTTTATATTTTCGCAAATGCCTTTTAGGAGTTAGATTTAGGTTCATGCCCTCGTTAGTGTTTTTCTTAGTTTCAATTACGGTTGAGTACAGTTATACGTAAATACAATTATATATGATATTTATCCAGTTCCAATACAGTTCGAGATCCAATACGTAAATAAGCAATTTGATTTTGATAAATTGCAAAATCTGACAATATTAAATAATTTTTCGGATGGGAAAAATATGGATCAAATTAGGCATCATGTACATATTTCGTTTAGGGTCCCAAATTCTCTCTAGATGCGCTGATTCTAGTCATTAGTCAATATGAAACTACATTATTATAGTTAATTCTAATATGGGTCATGATCTAATGAAGCATGTGGTTTAGATTCATACACATTAGCAAAAAAAATTATATCTCTTCCAATATAAATGAATATGAACCACATGATACATTAGACCAAGTTCCATATTTGAATCTTGCCAATATTATAGCCTTTTCATTTCTCAGCTTATGCAAGATGGATGGAATTAGATTGTTAAGGAACTTACTTTGAACTTTTCCACTAACCCCAAGATTGTATTATTTTATAGGATTTTACAACTACTAAGAACTTGTCATTTTTCTAAACGCCCAACTCGAAGGAGCAAACCGTGTGGTCCCCCTTTTTTAAAATTTAAGTAACACTGGATTAAAATTAAAATTAAATTAATTAATTTACGAGAAAGAAACATTCGGATATAAATCAGCTTCTTATTCACTATTATTATTTAGCCTTTTGATTTCTCAAAATGTACAGAATTTGCTTTTTTTTTAAAGAAGTGGCAATAAGTATAGAACTTGACTAGTGTGGCTTAACTTTTTGTTTGATTTACTTTGTGTTCTCACATATAAGAAAATTGCATTGCAATATTAAGGGTTTATTGCATTTTAGTAACCCTAAATTAGGTGGTAGTTGCATTTTCGTTCACATAGTTTGAAAATAACCACTTATATTCCAACGGATTTTATTAGATTTGAATGTTTGTTAACTGATTTTTTAAATGTCATTGCTACCCTTATTTTCCTTAGAAATATCACAAATATATCAATACCTTTATAAAATCTTTAAGCAATTAAAAAGTCCCCTCCCAGAAAAAAAAATAATAAAAATTGTTGTGCACGAAAAGGCAAAAAGATAATGAAAGTCCAAAAACTAAAGAAAAATTCTGATATGGACCAGGGTCAAGGGTCGGGCCCTGCTCCACTTGGCTCACATTCTGCCACGTCGGCCTTCCCTTTAAATTTTTTTTTCATCTTTCAGTCACAGTTAAAATACAAAAAAGATAGTCCTGATATGGACACAGTTAAAAGTACAAAAATTGTACAAACTTGTCACATCACTATAAAATGAGGAGAGAGATATTTTTTTACTTTTAACTGTATTCATATCATAACTATTTTTTTTGTATTTTAACTGTGACTGAGAGATGAATTGTTTTTTAAAGAGATGAGCGACGTGACAGAATGTGAGACAAAGTGGACCAGGACCCTAACCCTGGCCCTGGTCCATATCAATTGTCCAAAACTAAAAGGAAAGTTGCAAGGAGATTCCCAGAAAGTAGAGCTGGGGCTTCGGAGTAAGTAGGGGTGTGGGTGAGGTATGTTTTAGGAAAGAATTATGATGCAAGTCTTTTTTCCTACAAGGAAAGAGCAAGGAGATTCCCAATATAGACTACGAAGAACTTGTCTTTTTTCTAAACGCCCAATTCGAAGGAGCAAACCGTGTTATCCCCTTTTTAAAATTTAAGTAACAATAGATTAAAATTAAAATTAATTAATTTGCAAGAAAGAAACATTCGGATATAAATCAGTTTCTTATTCACATAGAGAAAATCACTATTATTATTTAGCCTTTTTATTTCTCAAAATGTACGGGCAAGCTTAATAACAGGCAAACTTAATAAAGTGAATCGGTGAGTATCTCACTTCTCTCAAGTTCTGAATCCGCAACCCGCTCCACTCCTCTTCTAACTTCCCCGTTGCATTCCTATCAACTCCTCATATTGCAGTCCGGCTCCTATGCGGAACAGAGGAACAATCCCAGCTGTCGGATGGGATTTTGAACGGCCCAGATCTGGAGAGAAAAAAGTTACGGTTGGACTTAAAATATTAAAAAAAAATGTCTCTCTTCAGATCTGGACCGTTAAAAAATCTCATTCAACGGCTGGTAGCTTGTCCCGCACATACGGAACAAAAAGCTGTCCCGCATAGGAGCCAGGACGCTCATATTGCCTCTCTGTGCCCATCCCATCAAACACCAAAAAATTAAAAGGAAAGTTGCCAGAAAGTAGAGCTAGGGGTAAGTAGGGGTGCCGGTGAGGGAAGTTTTAGGGAAGAATTATGATGCAAGTCTTTTGCTTCGTATTTTTCATTAATTTTTTTTTTTAAATCTTCACCATTTTATATATAGTATTTTTATCTATTTGAATAATGTTTTAAACAGGCTGTAACGTGAGAACGGTATATAGTCTTTTTCAATTTATTATATAAATTAAAGTGCTAGTACTCCTAACTTAGGGGTACAAAAATGTAACAAATCCTAACATTCATTGTATAATAAGGTCTATTTGCATTAGGTAGTGTTAGGTGATTTTAATAATTGTATATAATTTACTATAATTTGGGATAAACAAATACCGTAAAATATTTTCTGAAAACTAGTGGTCAATAGGTTAAAAGTATTTTATAATATACTATAACATAATTATTTCTAAAGAAAAAGGAGGTCAATAATATTTTATAACAAATTATTTGAGTTATAAAGTATTTATTTTTAGACTAATTATTTGTCATATAAAAAGACTTGTCAATTGGGTCAACTCTGAGCTGCCATCCAAACTCAAGTGCTGTCCCCAGTCCCACGAGTATTTAACTTCTACTACACTAGTTAAGACTTATCCTTTGCTTTGTAGATCAAAATATCCAAAATAGAGATGGCAAATATTCCAGATGCTGCAATCGAGTTCCTTTTAGAGAATGTAAAGGAGTTCATTCAGCGCAACTCGGAATTGCTAAAGGGAGCCAATGAAAATTTCGAGAAACTTTGCAAAGAGCTTGATCTCTTGAAAGTCTTTCTCCAAGAGTGGTCTAAAAAGCACGACAATAAATTTCTTGAAAATTTGGCGAATAGCGTTAGAGATTTGGTTCACAGAGCCGAGGATGTGATCGAGACATTTATTGTCGAAACCGCCAAGCAAAAACACAGAGGTAAGTTTGATCAATTCATCCACAAAGCGGAATATAAACTTCAGACCAGAAATTTGGCGATTCAGATTGAGACCATTAGTAAAGAGGTTCAGGACTTTTACACAAACAAGGCCAAATTTGGGCTTGAGGCTTTGGCACTTGAAAGGCTTGCAGAAGCAGATGAAGAACCAAAGAACCTAAAGGTAATTAAATCTTCTTGTTTCGTTCTCGTTTTCTCTTTTCTGATTTCGATCTTCCGGATCCCACAAAGATAGATCTGGTCATTTTTTTTACCTTTTGAAAAGGACATGGTTTGTTGATACTAATCCACAATAATTTAGGCATCAAATAAAAGGAAAATAACAAAAAGAGGGGTATTAGTGTAAAATTTTCCAAGATGTAATAAATCATTCCAATTAACCATTCATTTCATTTAAACTGTTAAATTTTGAAAATTCAAAGTATTCCACTAATTATTAATTAGACAATTCACTCTCCAATATATTAATACAAGTTCACTACAACAAAATAACGTAATTATAGAGATTTAGATATTGAATCATTTAATTATATAACTGCCTTAAATATAAGATTACCACAATTTTACATCTAGCACTGTCAAACGGACATGTCTAAATCTGGGTCCAAGCTTATGTGAGTCTATTAACTTGTTTTCATTGAATTTGTTTTTTACTTTTGAAAAAAAAGAACTATTCATTCATCTAATTAAATATAGAAAACTTATATTCAAGTAATACTCTAATTATTAAAACACACAGTGAAATATGTATTTACAAGTATAAAAACATAATATTATGATTGGAAAATTCTGATATAGACCTGGGCTATATGTGGGATTGTGGACCACTTGGTGCAGAATTAACCACATCAACTCTTTTGATTAAAAAATAAATAAATAATTTTATAAGGCCCCACCTCTTTTTATTATTTTAATCAAAACTGTGATGTGGCTGAATGTGGACCAAGTGGTCCATGACCACTTGGTGGCCCAGGTCCACAACAGAATGCTTCATTATGATTACAACAAAAACTATTTAAAGAAAATACTACACATTATATAATTATACATGCATTTATATGACATAAAGCAGGTAATAAACAAATAAAATAATGAGACTCATTAATTTTATAATTAGAATTGGAGATATTTTTATTTTTAAAATATATATTATTGTTTGCATCCAAATGAACCCGGACCTAAAAAACCAGATTTTTTAATGGACTTGAAATGTGAAGTCCAAGTCAAGTTCATATAGAACGGACTCGGACCAGTCCACGGACTTCAAGTTCATTTAACAATGCTATTTGCATCTTTTGTTTCCGTTTAATTATACAACTTCCACATCTGCGTAATCCTCTAATACTAACTTTGAACTTCTCATTTAATTTAGTTATATTCAGTCGACTGTCTCATAATAAATTGCGTTTCCTTTTAATTAGATGTCTTATGTTTTTCTTCCGCTGTATTCTTTTAGTCAATCTTATGATTCCCAATTCACTTCAAATTCTTTAGTGAATTTTTTGTATATTTAGTCTATTATCGCATCTGTTGGCATATTTTGTTTCCTATTAATTAGAAGACTTTCCACATCCACAGAATCATCCATCCATAGTATGTAATGATTATACTCTCCAACGACTTCCTTTGCGCCTAGTCAATTTATTCCTTATTAAGTTCAACCTATTTAGAAACTTTTGGTATATTCAACCGACTCTCTCATAATAAAACTCCAATTAGTTAACCAACCTAGAAGAAAATCCCCTATGTCTCGCACAAAGTTGGTTAGGAGTCGACCTTCAATGCTTTGAAAAGCATTACCAGTCGAAGATTGTAATAGCGATGCAATAGTTAAGTTAAAACGTAAACCTTCAGATGATTATGAGAATTTCCTTTACAAACTCTTTGAAGACAGATGAACTGAGAACTATGAAAATCGTCAAATTTCCCATATCCATATTTTGTATTATTTCTCGTATCTATTACATCATCATGCTCCTCCTTAATTTGTCGTTTCATTACATTTATATCATTGTCTACATCACTATAATCTTTCATTATTATTTATAAATTCATATAAAGGTGTGTCAGTCGATTGCCTTAGTTCAAGTAGTCGATACAATTTGTCGTTTCATTACATTTATATCATTGTCTACATCACTATAATCTTTCATTATTATTTATAAATTGATATAAAGGTGTGTCAGTCGATTGCCTTAGTTCAAATAGTCGATACAATTTAGTGTGTACATAGTGAAAAATCGTTTAAAAATCATACTGATTAACTAATTAATTGCAATCTCATTAGTAATGAATAAATGAAATCCGTTATTAATGGTAAAAAATTTTTAGGGAGATTGACCTAGAGGGATTGATGTAAAAAATTTGTAATGAGACCGATGAAAAAAATATGAAACTTGTAGTGCAAGCATGTATTTTGTACTCATGCTCGTAATAATTGGACTATAGACAACACGAAAGGAAACCATATTTAAAACACGTTGGATCAGGTGTCAGCAATCCTTAAACTTTCAGGGATTTTTTTTTATAAATTTATTATTTACTAGGGAGAAGGATATATCTATTACAAAATATTTGAGGATTTAATAAGCGGGGGATGGGATTTGAATCTAGAACCTCTATTACATGGGGCCTCAATATTAATCACTAGGTCAATGTCTCATTGACCCCATAAACTGGTTATGTGATTTTTACATGATTGTTTTCTATTAGTAATTAACAATGCGACCTAATAGAATGTTCAACATTGATACTATCAGATAATTCAAATTTAAACACTTAACGTTTTTTAGTTGAGAGTAAAATATCGAAATTCTTGAAAGTTAAGGAGGTTCTGACGCTTTTTACCTTATTATGCTCATAGCTTGCTCAACAAACCAACTCCACATTCATACATTTTCTTAATAGGCATATTTATTTCATATTTTGTGATTTTAAAATATACTTTAATTTTTTATGTCAACAGCCTCGAGTGGATGATCTTGTGGTTGGCCTTGAAGATGAGGCAGAAAAAGTAATTGATCTTCTCACTAAAGGACAAGACAAGTTAGATGTGGTCTCAATTGTTGGTATGCTTGGCCTGGGAAAAACTACCTTAGCAAAAAAAGTGTTTACTGACCCGAAAATTGAATATCACTTCTTCATTCGTGCATTTGTTGAAGTTTCACACAATTTCAGGAAGAAAGAAGTGCTCCTGAATATCGCAAGTAGTTTTACTGATGTTACAAATGATATTCGAAAGAAGTCAGAAGATCAGTTAGTTGAGTTTATTAACAAGAATTTGCAGAAAAGGAAGTATTTGATCGTCTTGGACGATGTCTGGACTAAAGATGTATGGGAAGCCTTGAAATATGCTTTCCCAAACAATGACAAGTGTTGCAGAGTATTGATAACTACCCGACACGAAGATGTGGCAGAGAATGCGAAAAATAAAACGAATCCTCATAAATTGCGTTTTCTTCATGATGAGGAGAGCCAGTTGTTACTGAGGTTGAAGGTTTTTCAAGAGAATGTTTACTAGGCAAACCTGGTTTCGCATGAAAAAAATATACTAAAAAGATGTAAAGGTCTTCCACTAGCAATAGTTGTCATTGCAGGTATTCTGAGAAATCACCGAGATCAAGCTGAGTGGTGGAGGAAAGTGGCTGATGGAGTGGCGGATTATGATCCTGATGTTAAAGAGAAAACTGAATATGTTATCAAGCTAAGCTTTGATGTTTTGCCTTATCACCTTAAGCCATGCTTTCTATACCTTGGAGTTTTCCCGGAAGACTCTGAGATTTATGCCAAAAGGTTGCTCCGATTATGGATTTCCGAGGGTTTTATACCACCCCCGAGAAAGGGGAATTTAACTTTGGAAGACGTAGCAGAGTTTTACTTGCAGATGTTGGTTGATCGGAGCTTGGTGATGGTGGAAAAGAGAAGGTCCAATGGTCTGGTAAAAGCAATCAAAATCCATGACACATTACGTGACTTCTGCAAGGAACGTGGCCATAAGGAAAATCTATTTCACGAAATTTGGAGAGAAGGGGTTAGGAACATGACTTCAAATAACAATCGTCGTCTTTCTGTGAACTCAGACGTGCAAAATTTTATTAATGGTAATCCTTCAGGTAAACATGTCCGATCATTCTTGTGCTTCGCCCAGGGAAATTTTGTGTTGCCAAAAGATAAAGTAACAATCATCACCAAGAACTTCCAACTTCTTAGAGTGCTTGAAATTAGACCGATAAAGTTGGCTGTCTTTCCTCCTGAACTATATTGCTTGATCCTTTTGAAGTACATTTCCATCTCTTCTGACTTCAAGACCCTTCCCGAGAAATTGTCTAGCCTCTGGAACTTAGAAACACTTATTGTTCAAACTACAGCCCATACTTTCCAAATAAAAGCGAACATATGGAAGATGCCACAATTGAGGCATCTAGACGTCAATGCATCCACTCATTTGCCGACTGAAACAAAGAAAGAATCTTCAGAAAACCTAAATTTGCAAACCCTTTCTACAATCTCCCCTGAAAGTTGCACGGACGAACTGTTTGACAAAATACCAATGATAAAGAATTTGGGTATTCGTGGGAAACTAGCCCCGATTTTTCGAGGTTGAAGTTGAAACCAAGCTGTTCACTAGGCTTTCAAAGCTACAATCGCTTGAAAATTTGAAACTCTTGAATGATCCCCCTAAGAAAATACAAGTCCTTCCGGACGCGAACCTTTTCCCAAGAAAACTGTCTAAACTCACTCTATCAAATACATTCCTTGATTGGAAACACATGTCTACTTTGGGAAATCTTGAGAATCTTCAGGTGTTGAAGCTTAAGGACAATGCTTTTGAAGGAGAAAAGTGGGATACAGAAGATGGTGGTTTTAAGCAACTTAGTGTTTTTTACATTGGAGCTACCAATTTGACTGACTGGAATGCTGCAGCAAGCAATTTTCCAATATTAACCAATCTTTATCTTAGAAACTGCAGTCATCTAGAGAGCATACCATTTGACATTGTAAAAATACCAACACTTAGGATAATTGACATTCACTGTTGCAAGCCTTCTGTGGCTACCTCCGCCAGAAAACTTCAGGTGGTTCCTCATGTAGGCAAAAAGTTCGAGCTCAAAGTTTTTCCAACGGACCAGTGATTGCCTCCAAATAAGCTCCATGAATGTTTTCTTGACACGTTAGTAAAAGAATGCGTATGTTGTTCGTGAAATCTCTCTATCCAACCAAACCGCGTCTTGATTATGATGTACATTTTCAGGGTAATTACTGCTCTTGTTCCTTGAATTTAATTTCCTCAATGTAGATTCATATTTTGTATTATGAAATAAAGACAGTATTTCTGTGAAATGTTCCATTGCACTTCGAGTTGAAATTTCGATTTCAACATTACAACAAGATTTACATTGTTTGGAATGTCAGAAATCTCCGCTTCAGGAGAAACGATAGGACATGAGTTTTACTGAATTTGTTTGCATTATTTTTATTCTCCGCTCTTTTTTTTGTTGTTGATTAATCAAGAGAAACATGGCTTTTATGTAAGTCTCCATACTCTCGCCAGAACTACCACTGAGGATGATTTTCTTGCATTATTTATGTTTTTTTTTGTTTTTTTTCCAGTTTTCACTGAAAGATACTCCATCCGTGCTAAATTATCTATCCACTTTATATTTTACATGGGGATTAAGGTTTCATCAAATTTCATAGTGAGAAATGGTAAAATGTCAAACATGACCCTATTTAATTTTACTCATAATTTAATTCTTCCTTTTTTTTATCACTCTAGTATTACCTCTCCAACATTTAATGTTAGGGGTAAGATTAGAAAAATCATTATTAATGAGTTCTTTATTTAGAAAGTGAATAGATAATTTGTGACTGGTTAAAATGGAAATGTGGACAGATAATTTGGGACGGAGTGAGAAATAATTTTTTTATATGTAGTGCAATACTCTTTTTATATGAGCAATGCGAAAGATGTAAGGATTCCACAATAACCCAGCTAATCGAAGCTTACTACCGACGTAATGATAGTACTAGTGCTATTTATGGCCCCAAAGGCATATGCCCAATATGTGGTGGTGATCGAAGCCGAACCCACTCAAACTTTTTCCTAGGAAAAAAAATAGTTAATAGCTATTTTGATCTCTAAACTATCTACGCTTTGCGTTTTTTTTTTTCACTGAACTACTTTTTTAGTTAAATGTATAACCCTAGTCTTTTTTTAGCTAAAATCTATAACGCACCGACCCGCCCCCTGTCCGTATGGAGCGGAAACGAGCCGAGCTGCCACTTGCCCTACCACTCGGTAGAGCAAGGCTCTAAACAAACAGTCTATTAACTCCAAAAATCACACGGTTAAAATATCCACAAGTTCATTACAAATAATCTAATACGATACAAGACAGGAATCCATAAATAGAAATTGCTTATCCAAAGCTCCCGCTGCGCACTCTGATACCCAAAATGTCGCACCACCTTCAACTGCCTGTGGAGGGGGAAAACATTTGGAAAACGTGAGCCGAAGCTCAGTGAGGGCCGTGCAAGTGGTGCCGATGTCTTTAAAACCATTTTCCTTCCAAAGTACCTTATATCCGGAAAATAGTTCACACAATGAGAAAATCATATTTATACTCATATAATAAGGGGCTTGATTCAAAAACAATTGTACAGGACTGTCGAGGTGAAACTGACAAAGGCATCACAATAGCATCAGATCACATTTCATACGGGCCACAATGCACATATCCAAATTAGGAATCTAGAGGTGGCTCACACCATTTGGTGTAGCACTTAGGTCCTTCAAATCAAACCATTGGGCCCGACTCAATAGACTCATAGTCTTATCATGCCGTGTCAATATTCACAGGACAAGTCCGTATAAAATTTAGTCAAACTTATCATTTTCAATGCAATAAAATATATATATCAAAACAATGCCCCAAATTCAGAAAGATATTTTATGGTGTCACAATGCATGCCATGAGTGGATCCATATCATGAGTGCAATGCACAAATGAACACACGATACAAATATATAATTTTACAGAAGGGTTAGGACCACTCACCTGATGAACTGTTCATTTACTTGAGACTCCAAATATTCACAAGAAAATGGTAAATGAAATGTGAGGGGGAAAAAGAAATTATATGATGAAGTGGTGACCTCGGAAAACTTGCAAGAATGAACAATGAAAATGGTTAATACTACTCATATTTTCAGAAAACTGGCTAGACAAAATGGCTACTGAAATACGAGTAGCAACAGAATGGCAGTAGCCTTCTATATATAGAGAAATTATGGCAATTTTGTAATTTATTAACATACTTGGTGGCTACTCAAACTTGGAGCCTACTCAATTCTTTTCTCTTTTTTTTTCAATTACAACATATAAAATTACTAGCATACCCATGTCTCTTAATAAGAATTATCTAGCTCAAAATGGGTATATGTGAAAATGCCTACAGAGCGGGGTGTTACAAAATCACTCTAAACTTATTTAACTTCCTCTTGACCCAGAACTTAATTGTGGGTCAAAATTCGATCAGTAACGCCGATTATGTGAGTTAGAGAGATTTTACATTTCTACTTCTCTATTTCCAGACACATGCTAGACACGTCCCTAGGGAGTAGATACGGTCTTAGACCATGTCAAAAGAGTTGTAATATAAATCATGATGTACATAAATTATGTTTGACCTTTTCGGTCGTCCATCATTTTGTCTGCCTCCTGCTTGATCTTCTCGGCCGACTATATCCTTTGTCCGTTTTTGAGTTCTAGTCTCCTGATTAGATATGGCCATTTCATTTTAAAAATTCGTAATTATGGACATGGAAATTACCCGTTGACAGTTATATTGAACCTTAGAATGGACATTTTGTCCGCTCCTCGAGTTGTCTTGGTCGACCGAAACTTTTCGGGTGTCAACAACTCAATGAGTGTTTTACCACACGAATACTTTACCACACAATGGTACTTTGGTCAATTAGAAAAAAAGATTGACTCACAAGAGTTCTTTAAGCAACCAAAAAAAATTATTTGACTTTAACAAATATTTATTTACGAGCCATTAAACATATTTGTACTTCTCAATACGCAAATACATAATAATTCTAGTTCGTATAAAAAAATTAGAATTCACAATACTTTAGTTGTGGTAATGCAGAGGCAACTCAAACAAGCCCTTAACTGGGATAACTTTGATCGATCATATTGGGTCGCTAAAACAATTATCATGCTAAAACCACTTTCATTTTGTTGACACCCAATAATCTTGGTCACTCAGAAGTTGGGCAAATATGCTATCCGCCATTAGCATTAAGATAAAAGCGGCAAAGAAAATGATAGACAAGGGCTAACTCGAACCAAGAACTCGAAAAGCCGAAGAACCTTAGCTGAGATGGCCAAACAAAACTCATGGACATAAAGAAATAAGTTTCACAAGCGCGATTGACCCATTCTTAGGCCTTATACATTACCTAAATACCACGATTTTCATACAACGAGCATATTTAAAGTTCAACGACTAGCAGCGTTTTTTTGTGGCAACACTTTCTGACTTCCCCCAGCGGGACACCATTGATGTCTGTGTTTCCAGAATGCGCCTCAGATCCAACAAGCATATGTAGAATATAGAGTCAAATTCAAGGACCTCGGGCGAACAGTCAGACTTCTCTAGGTCACCCACCTTACATATATCCTTGGTAGCCATTAGGCAACAAATGATGAAAGTATTCACGATCAAGTACAATGCTTAGTCCAACAATTTACAACGTTAAGCTATTGATCCATAATGCGTTTTGGGCTTTAGAATACCGTCAAGTACATACGGCCTCACGAGTATCTTCCATGACTCTAGAAGGGGTAGCCATTCAACAAAATTGGCAACCCTTACAGTACCAGCCTCCTTTGATTTATGTCCATGTTACAATAGCAACACGACCTACGAAGGAACAAAATGGACCGTCTAACTTTGTTAAAAGTAACCCCCAACATTTTGCAATAAGGCCAGTCTGCACACATGTCAAAACCAAGCACCAAATAAATATTCTCTACCATCCCAGATTAGAGGATAGATACCCTTAATGGTAGGGAAAACGACCTTTGGCAGCCACCCTTCTAGCCCAGGGAAAGTGCTAGCCGTGGTCGGGCAGACGACCCATTCAGGCTGTGGGGCAAATTCTTACAATGGACAGACCGACGACCTATGCGTGGCCAACGACCGATAAGGTTGGGGCAAATATTGATGGCATGGCTGACCGTCCATTTCACCCAGCCAGCTATGCAAATTGGGGTTGACAATTGTCTGTGCCAAACACTTTCCCGACCACACATATCTAGACGCAACTTACAAGAAGTACATCCTACTGTTGTACGAGATTTGCCACTCTCTTATTGGAGAGAGATATATGTGGGCCCCTCCATAGGGAATACTTGTTTAAATGCATGGTCGTGCTCAAATTTATTTAATAAAGTGGTTACTAAATATTATTTGCTGGAACAGTCCATCTGGAGATCGAGCAGAAATATAATTAAGCTTTTATAAGGGTGACTACTACCATGCCTTAATGCTCAATTTGGATATTGCGAGACAAAGAAATTAAATAGTGGATTGAGATTAGGTAATCGTTCCACTGATCATTCATTCACTCTAGGTAGTCACAATGTCCTACTAGGGACCGCTTGTGATTTATGAACACATAAGACTACTAAGTATGTTTTCATTGTCATTGTGATATGAACCTATAGGGTCACACTCATAGACGAGTTAGCGGGATTTCGGTATTTGCTTTTCGATGGGATTACATGGGAGTTATTATGCAATAAAAACACCCACTACCAGAAGAGGTTGGGATGACGTGGGAGTTAGTTTTCGGAACAAACTCTCACGCCCTATATAATCCTCTTTTGGGCGAAACCTTAGACAAGCTTTTTCAGAGCCGCAAAATCCTATGACTTAAATAAGAATTCGGCCATCCATTCTCTCTAGATTTCCAAAACTCGGAAAATGAAGAGCTAGCACTCGTTGCTCGTTTCGTCGCGTGGATACCGGTAGTAGTAATTTCGAAAGGGACGGCTTTTGGTGGTTGCAGCAGAGCATCTGAATTAGAAACCATTAACAAAAAATTGTAAGTCTTTTCGTCTTTTATTTGATTTACATAGTGTGAACGGATCCTATCAGGGAGGATTCATAGGTGTTTAGAACAAGTTTCTGCCTATGAATCCCTTCACCTACAACAACCCTCACAAGCAAGTACAAGGTGGAGCAGTTGAAGACACATTGAGGAGACAATTCGGCACAAATAGTACCGAGATACATAAGTCGCTGTTACCGAAATCCATATCCATAATGGATAGATTTCGTGACTATTTTGCCAAAGGATTTTTAGGTTCCAAATTTCTCTTTCTTCTCAAAAGATGAAAAAAGACCACCATTGAACATATCGACAAATTTACTGCCTAGTGTCGTGAGTTAGGAAGTCGTGAAATCTATAAGTTGCAGATGTTTTCCTTTTCCCTGACAGAAAGAACCTTCAAGTGTTACACAAACGTATTGCCCAATTTTGTGCATAGATAGGCCGAGATAGAGAGCCTATTTCATGAAAGGTTCTACAAATCATTGTTAGAAGTCACTATTGCTGATTTGCTAGCGGCCTAGCGGAAACCTCAAGAGACAGTCACAAACTTCTTAGAATGATTCAGAAAAGTTAAAAGCAAATGTCTCACTCTTTTGCCTGAATAAGAGTATGTCATGATAGAAATATACAGGATGGTCACTCAACTGAAATAAACACTCATTCTGAATAATATCTTAGAACCGTCTTAATTAGCTTCACAGGTTGTCAGGATGGAAGAGTTTATTTAAGTAAAAGAGAAATGTATGGCTTACCGTTTCCAGAAATGCCGGACTATGATTTATCTTATCCCGATGATTCCAGTGTTCAGAGATATTGGCATCCGACATCCTCAATGGAAATCCATGCACCTGCCCGGTCTTGACATCACAAAGGCATATCAGATTTTGTGTCACTTGTTAAAGGATAAACAATTTAAGATCACCTACGACAAGAAAATCCTAACAACCGCGGAATTGAATGACAATAAGCATTGAAAATAGCACAATTATTTTAGCTAGGACATTAATAGTTGTATCATATTCATACGTGCCATAAAGAAAGCCATTCAGGATGCCCAATTCAAGTTCGCTGGAAAATGCGAGCTTGTGCCCCCAAGTGAAACCTTCAGGACATAGTAAGGCCCTAAACAACTTTTGAAATTCTCGCTAATCCAGGAGCTAGAAAACATTATGGTTGTTCTTGGATAGAGTAGGATCAACTTCCATGGGAAGATGAGATAATATTTAGAACCACTGTTGGGAAATTCCCCGTAGGGAAAGACATAACCACTTTATTGTTTCCAGAATTTCCTTTTTCTCCTTTTTCTTTTCTTCATTCTCTTTCTAACTTCCATCTCCCTAAAAACCCAGCAATAACCCCCACTAACTAACTTCTCAACTCCCTAAAAAAATAGTCCATCAATTTCCTACCATCCACAGTCAAGTCCCCCAACTTCTGAAACATCAAATACGCCCATTAAACACTTATAAAACTATAATACAACACATAAAACTTGTAATTACAAATAAATTATACGAAAAATTAAATGTAAGAAATGCAAACACATAAGAAAAAGTTTCGAGTATCATAATAGGCTAGTGCGGATAGTCAGATTAGGAATTTGCAAGAAATTTAAATGTCAAAAAGAATTCTTACTCAAGAGCAATTGATTAACTCGCTCTTCGGAAACATGCTCGCATGATGCTTTACATCACCAAGCACGACCTTCACAAATTGAATCTTCATGGGGTAGTTTTCTGAATAGCTCAAATAGAAATATTGAGTAAATCATTTGGAGGAGTGTTTAGGAAATTTTGAAACATGCACAAGGCTGCTGGAAAAGAAAATAGAGGAGAATTTATCAAACCTCTATTTCTACCTGTTGCTTGAAGAATGTCATTGACCTACCAGAACTAGCGCATTTTCTCAGTGGGTAAATTGATACTCCCCTTCGATGTTAGATCCCACAAACTTATAGTACCTACGAAAAATATTGATTTGTCGGGCACCTAGAGCCCGATACCCCATAATAATCATCATCAGGATGTGCATCCCGTTCAATTGGAGTTTAGCAAGAATTAAACCATATAATTTTAGCAATTCAACTAAAAAATCAGGGAGAGGAAATACCAGCCCCTTCCTCATGTGTTGCTCATACAAAGAGAAATAGTCCCTGAGAGGGCACTTACCCAGTTTTTGCTGAAAGGCATTAGAATAGACAATTCGGGTGGCATCCTAACAAGTTTTGTGTATTCATTAACCTTTACCCCTGACATCAAATTAATACAAGTATAAGGAACACATGGATCCTTCGGAGGGTAAAATTTTCTATTAATTCCTATCTTTGTACTCTTATGAGGAAGGTGAAGAGTTATCTTAGAAAGAGGTGCCAATAGCGAAAAAGTGGTGATGTCTAGGCCATAGGTTCATTTGATGTTCCCAGGCTCCGTTACTCAGGACGGTGAGGTTGGAGACGTTATGAGAATTGGTGTTTTTGGCAACATATTGGTCGGGAAAGGAAGAAAGAAGTGATTGAGGATTTTAAGAGAAGTAGATTGTGAACAACTCAATTATATAAGAGATTGTTTATACAATGACAACAGTGAGTTACCAATGACAATTGATGTCACCATAAAAACAACATTGGGGGAGAAACGTACTGGCTAAGGTCGAACCCGAGAAGGAAGGATCCTTGGACACCGAGGGAGTAGCCCAGAAGACGATGATTTTTTACTTGTATTTATTTTAATCCGCATTACTTTATGTTAGATACAATGAATTTATATTTTACCGTACTTTTTTATGTTGATGAATATTATTATTGACTTTAATGATATTCAATTTTATTACTAAAATTTTGGAGTGTTATCGATTTTGCATTTTATTGAATTGGACGTTACAAATTTTAGGCAAAAATACCTGTTATGTAATGATATATTTCTTGCACACAAAACAATTTCTTTGAACTATCTACTGCCAATCGAGAACGGATTCCCCAAATCCGTTCTGGGTTGACGTGGCCAGACGCGTAAAAAATTGCCACATCAGCCCAGAACGGATTCTCCAAATTCGTTCTCAATCCAGAACGAATTTAGGGAATCCGTTCATGCAAAAAATGTTGGGTAAAAAAATTAATGACATGATTGACCCATTATGCCCTATAATATCCATGTCATCGTCCCACTCACACCATTATATCCGATGAACATGGATTGATCTTCCAATTCATGAGTTCTCCCTCACATCACGTCCATGGTTCAATTGAAGTATATTAAGGTTTTTGGGACTAGACAAAATATTTACTAGATATTTGTAGGTTATCCGATATTAAATTAATTAAATTACAATGAGGCATTGGTTTAGTGATCAAGGCTGATGTCTCATGACGTGGAGGTAATGAGTTTGAATCCTCTTCCCACTTATTTAATCCCTCATTTCTTGTAATAGATAGGTTCCCTCCCCTAGTAAATAATAATAATAGTAAGAGTAAATATCACTAAATGACCACAAACTATTTTCATATTTCCGTTTCTAACCAAATACATTTATTTTAGTGGTTTATAGCCATCAACTATTTACGACTTGCATGTTTTAGCTCCGGTGACAAATTCCGGCAAATTTTTTTTTAAAAAAGCCCACACGTGTCAGGCACGTGATGGGCATTTTCGTCCTAACGTGGCCCATAAGCTGTTCGTCTTCAACCTCCATAAACCTCAAAGAACTCCAAAAAATTTCAATTTTTTGATGATGGATGATGATAAAAGAGTATAGATAACCTTGTTCCCATGATATGAAGTTCGTCTTCAACCTCCATAAACCTCAAAGAACTCCAAAAAATTTCAATTTTTTGATGATGGATGATGATAAAAGAGTATAGATAACCTTGTTCCCATGATATGAATAAGCAAAAACCACCTTTCTTACTCTCGATGCTTTCCCAAATCGATGCCAATCAAGAGTTAAGAAATCCAAAATGGGTTTCTCAAAACCCACTTACAATGGCAGCTCAAATTCTGGGTAGTGTGTTGGAGAAATTGGATTTTCTTAAAGATTTAAAGGGTAATTAAACTGTCGTGGGGACATATTTGAGCTAATATATGTATATGTTACACCACTCGCCTTTTGAATGTTATTGAGTTTATCACGAAGTGGGTTGCGCAAGCTTCGCGATGATATATAACATGTGAGAAAACCAATTATTGGTGTGAATAATAAATTGGTATAAAGTGGAGTGGATGAAATGTGATAAATGGGTTTTTAAACTCACATCCCACATGGGAAACCTTTGGAAGTATTTTTCACGGAAAAATGGTTCAAGAAGGTTTAAATTGTATTAACACTACTATGCCTCAAGTGATAACCTTGTGTGCTGCTGCAGTGAGGAGTGCAAACTGAAGGTCCATGGATACCAAATTAAACTGAACTTGTGTGCGAGTGCCACGAATCGCCGGACAAAAATACGCGGGCCCTGATCGATCACGTTTTTGTTCTTTGCTTATAAACAAATTGCAATTTTGGCTCTGTTTCACTGTAACAGATTCAAAAGTTTCTTCATTGTCTCATGTAAACAAGCAGCAATTTTCAACATTCAAATTTAGCTGATGTAACAGCTGCAATTGGGCAGTTTCTGATATATACATTTGTGCCTATAAAAGGCAGAGAACTTAAGCAGCTTTGAGCATCCAAAAATTCCCCTCTCCCTCTGCATTTTTTCTGCATTGTTTTCCTGCATTTCATTAGCATTCTTTCTAAGAATTTCATACTGTTACAAATCGATTCGAAGGTTCTGTTTCTTTCGCTTCAAAGAAACATAAGTGTTTGGGCGTTGTACATTGGGAGTTCATTGTTCGCAAAGGCCTGAAGCTGATAAAAGGTAGGACAAATTGAACTTAAGGGGAAACGGATTACTGCTGTCTCGTCCAGGATTAAATCCAAACCGGTTGAGGTTCTGAATTTATTTTTTACTTTTTCAGTGCAGAATTTCTGTTCAGAAATTATTAAACCAGTGCAGAATTTATTTTTTCAGTGCAAAATTTCTGTTCAGAAATTATTAAATCAGTGTAATTTAATTCTCAAATTTCTTAGTATTTCGGAAGAATTTCCAACATAGTGTTCATCATCACCACCGACTAGCACCATTTATTTTCTCTACCTACCTCCACCACCGGCCAGCACCAGCACCAGCACCATCTTCCCTCACCTCAACCAAAATCCAAGTCATTAGCAGTTACAAGCTAAGAAAATCAAACCCTTCAATATTTCCAATAATTTCCACACCCAGTAGCAGCTATAATGCCCAAAAGAATGACCTGCGATTTAAAAAAATATATTGACAAGAATCTGATAATGGAAAAGAATTAGCAAAAGCTAAAAGCCTTAAGTAAATTTAGGAGATATTTAATCCCCAAAAAAAAAGGAGGAGGAAACAAGCCTTAAGTAAATTTATGAGAGATTTAAGCCAAAAAAATAGGAAACAATTGAGATGTAAACAAGGAAGATAAAGAATCCGAAAATGGAAGCAAAAAATTCAGCCCACTCAACTTCGGCCGTAGCAAATGCCGGAAATTTGGCTAGTCACTTTGGCCAATTTTCATTTGTTCAAAAATTCAGATTTTTTTTGGGTTTTGAAATGGGTTAGTTTGTTGTATTTTGGGTGTTCTTGAGATGGTTTTAAGAAATTTTTTGGTGAAGTGTTAAAATGGGTCCCTTTAAATGAAAATGGATCTCTTTAAATGGAAATGGAAATGAAAATGGGTTGCTTTTTAATCATGAAAATGATATGAGTTTCATGAAATTTTCATGAAATGGAAATGTAAATGAGTTGTTTTTTATGATTTCTTGAATTTTTACATATTGTTGCTGGAGAAAAGTGTGGTAACAAGAGAAGATATCGGAGAAGATGACCGGAGATGATGAAGATTGGATATGAGATTGGGTCCATTTTAGTTGGTTCGGGTTCGGGTTCGGGTCCGTAAGGATACAATTGTCTTTTTACACTTTCCGGCAAAAAAATTTAAAAATTTGGCCGAAAATAGTTAATGGCTATAAACTACTAAAATAAATTTATTTGGTTAGAAATAGAAAATATGAAAATAGTTGGTGGCAATTTAGTACTATTTACTTTAAAAAAAAATTAATTAAATGATCCTAGTATCGTAATAAAAAAAAAGTTATTTGAACATAATTTCAATCTTCAGGAGAATCTTGTGAAAGTTTTATAATGAATTTATAATCATTAAATTCGTACAAGCTAGAAAATAATAAAAAAAGACAGTTGAAACTCGAAAACAAAAACAGAGAAATTTGTAACTGGGAGAGAGAGCGCATACCGAATTTATTAATTGTTTCGACTAAGAAGGGTGCAACCCGCGGTACGATATCACTGTTTAAACCGATAGGCTTAGACTGAGCTTCTTTAACCATCATTCCCAGTTGTTTCAAGTCAACAACCAATTAGACCACTTGGTCCACAATCACCCACATTCCCTCTTTTGATTAAAAAACAATAAAAACGCCTCAAACAATGCACCAAGTGGGGGAATATTTTTATTATTTTAATCAAAACCGTGATGTGCGTGAATGTGATCGAGTGGTCTATATCCCCACTTTAGAGGCGTCAGCTCACGATGTGACTGATCACAACCAATGGTCTATGGGGATTTCCATTGAAGCCGTCTTTTCTAAGATATTTCTCTAGCCTTTTTGGCTTTAGCCATACCGAATTTAACTGAAAAATTCGTTATGGGACAGGTCCTTGAGGTATCTTTGAGACATAAATGCCTGCAAAATCTACTCTGCAGGTGGATCATGTCTAAAATTATGTGAGAGGAGTGTGGGCCAGACTCATTGGGTCCGCCCCATGCCAAACTTTCCCCGAATTTAACACCTTCAATGCTAAAATTAAGACGAAAAGGAAGCATGAAATTCCAATTAAGCTGTAGATGTTCATTTTCTTCACTGAGAAATGGAGATTGGCTTTGAGGACTCCTTATTTATGGAAGGATAATTCAGATATTAACCAACTCCATTAGAACATGTGGTACACAATTGACCATATTACTATCAAATAAAAAAAGAGATAATTCTGTAATTATATCCCTAATTTTATACTAGAAGGTTCCAGTGAATTTATGCATATCAAAATTTTCGTCCCGGCTCCTATGCGGAACAGATTTTTGTTCCACACTGCGGGACATGATCTCAGCCGTCGGATGAGAGTTTTTAACGGTCCAGTTATGGAGAGAGAAATTTTTTTTTTAATTTTTTAAGTCCAGCCGCAACTTTTCTCTCTCCAGATTTGGACCGTTCAAAATCTCATCCGACGGCTGAGATTGTTCCGCACGTGCGGAAAAAAAGCTATTCCGCATAGGATCCGGACTGCAAAATTAAGCTTATGGAAATTCTCCAATCATTAAATTTCCATCATGCTTTAATTGAAGGTGATTGTCTTAATGTTATAAATGGCTTTAAAGGTCACTCAAATGCCATACATTGGACAGGAGTTGAACTTATAAATGAGGGTATAGCTATTCTTGATGCTTATAATTATTGGGAGCTTAGTTATGTAAATAGAATGGAAAACTACCATGCTCATAACCTTGTTCAATGGGCAAAATCAAATGTTGTAGTTGGTTTTGTCGATATCACTGCCATTCTACCGTTATTTTTTTGTGATAGGGAAGACACTTTTTGTAACTTCGATCCAGTTTTGGATCCTTCTAATGATTAATTTTTTACTTAGCAAAAAAAATAAAAAAAACCTCCTTGGAATCTAGAAGACCACCCATATCCTACATAGTGTAGGAGAAGACCACATATATCGTAAGGTAAGGATGATGCACTACTAGACACTAGCTTTACACGTGTACTCATTCAGTTTTTATATCTCGAGATTTCATCGAGTATATTGTCAAAAAAAATAAAAAAAATCGTATATCTCCTTACATCTTCTCATTCATTCACAATTCGCTACAAATAACAAACGATTTATAGTCGAGTATACTCATTCAGTTATATCTCGAGATCCATTTGAGTATATTTGCATAAAAAAATTGAAAAATTAAAGTGATGACATGTTTTATATTTTCATAAATGTTTCTAATGAAAGTAAATAATTAACTAAAAATTTCTGATGTAGAAATTTTAATAAACAAATTTGTAACGAAGTCCGTTGATAATTAACGTGTGTTAGTGTTTTAATATTTGCTTTCTAATAATGTATAAAATTTAGCAAATTTTATTCTCAATGTATTTATGTTACGGCAATGTTGTTTTTTTTTTTTTCACTTTTTAAAATTTCTTTATCCCCAATGTTTTTAGGACAAGAAATTTTATGTCTTTGTAACAATCGTCAGACTTATGAGACCCTTGGAAAATGAATACGTAATATTGAATTAAAGATCATTCTAATTAACATTTTTTAAGTAAAATTTAAGACCTAAGATATTATAAAACGTCTATTAATTTCACATTACTAGGATTTTGAAGTAGATAGTTTTAAAATATAACTTCTCGTTTTATAAATTTTTAATACAATTCTTTGGAAATATATAATAAATAAAATAATTATAAAGTTTAAGATTTGCATATGATATATATATATATATATATATATATATATATATATATATATATATATATATATATATATATCTGAGAGAGAGAGAGAGAGAGAGAGAGAGAGAAATCGCAAAAGCGGTTCATTAACTATTTTCGAAATTCGAACTTAATCTCGTAATTAGTTGTAGTAATCTTTAGTCATATTGTTATAACTATTTTCTCTCTGAAATATTAGCCCAGGCCAACACAAAAGAGGTGGAATTCGGTTATGACTAAAAAGAATGAGAGTATTTTTGTCTCATCAACTCTCTTTGCTCCCCAAAACTTACTAGTTCTACCCACTCCACTTCAACCCAATTGGGTTTTTAAGATACAATAATAGTACATTTCCCTGACTAAATCCTTAACTCCGTGAAAGACTTGTTCAAGAATACAAACAAGAACATGTCAACCTTATTATATCAAATCGGAGCCTCCGCCAATACTCCGATGATGGACAATCATCGACGTGTAAAACACCTCATATCTATTCCAACACTAATCCCAATCTCTAAGATGAGCCATTTTTTATTCAGAACACCGAGACCCAAAATAAGAGGAAAAAATTCCTATTTTTGAAATTTTCTAAGGAAAATCGGAGAAAACTTTCTCTGTATTTCGTAATTCTTGAATGACATTGTATAATATTTTTATTTATTATTAGTTAAAACAATAAGATGATAGAAAGCAGAGGTGGGAAGAGATTGAATAAATACATTTGCTATTCTTCTCTCTTTAGCCCTACTTGCAAAAACTAGATGTGGGTAGAGCTGGTAGGGTAAGAAAAGAAGGAAAAAGAGAACAATACAAGTTGACTCAGTTGGTAAGGATTTGGCACAACCTTACAAATGACAAGTGTTCAATTCCCATTGCCGACGTGAGGACTATGTTGGTGGGTGATCTGTAAGTACCCTTGTAAGCGACCAATAGTTCCTAAGCCTTGCCCTAACCTGTGATAGTGACCGGAGCCGAATCCACCCAAACTTTTTTTAACCAAAAAAAAAGGGAAAAAGAGCAGAGTTGGTGCAAACTTTTGTTGTCATTATTAATTAGGGCTTTGCATTAGAATGGCATTGGTTGGGCAGAATTGTCAAACCATGACATTCAATTTTTTTACCCAACATTCCGTCCTCAACTGACGTGTCAAGCCATTTTAATTTTTGCCATGTCAACTCAGGTCGCATTTGACAAATCCGTCCCGGATCGCTAAATCCGTCCTCCAGTCGGCCTCGTTTTCTCCGCAACCCTTCTCCTTTCTCTCACTCTTCTTCTATACTCTGCCAGTAAAAAACAAAAGGCAAGACAGAAAAGAAAAAATGTGCGAAAAAAAAAAATAACTCACCATCTCTTCTCTTCTCCTTCCCCACACACAATATTGAGTGGACCTTCCTTCAAGCACCACCGCCGGTCCTCATTATCTCCTCTCCATAGAAGATTACATCCCAATTACTTTTTTTTTAATTTCGGATTAATTATTAATTATATTCGAAACATGCGTTTTTTTTTATCTTTGATGCATGTTTCTTTATGGGAATCATGGTTTCTTGATTTTTTTTTTTTATGTGATGTTGATTTCTAGTCTTTGATTTGAGCTTCTTTATGGGTTTTGGAAATCATTCATGTTATTTATTTTATCTGGATTTGATTCATGTTTTTGTTTTATGTTCAATTCTGGCATGGGAAGAAGAATTTAAAAGATTGTATTTTTATGTTGATTGTTGTTCTACATGGTATGTTTTGGCTTCATTTTTATTTTTCTTTAGAAATGAATTCTTCCCTTCTTAATTGTTTGGCGCTATGGTTAAATTTTGCTAGAAATCTTCAATAGTGGTTTGTGTGGCAATCTTCAAATGTGGTTCTATTTTCCAATGACCCCCAAATCATTTAGTGCAAAATTTAGACTCAATTGTTTATAGTGTTTGATTATTAAAAATGATAATGAATATCTGGGGCTTTGCATTTAAATAATTCTATTGGTGTACTAGAAAATGTACTAGAAGGTTCGGAATACACATATACACATGGAAATGAAAAATGTGAAAGGTTTCGGTGATTTATTTTTTCTTTCTTAAATTTAGTTAATTTTGGTTATCTTGTTTTTGGTTTTGTTTTTATTTTTTTTATTTTATGTTTAGATGTCTGATGTACCTGCTACACCGGCTTCCCTCCATCCCGGACCTTTAGATTATAGTGTTTTATACAAACAACGGGATCACCAATCTTTACGTATATGGCGAGGAAATGATAAGGATAAATTGGACAACCCACTAACTTTTATTCGAAGTGATAGTCATTTTTGGACTGCATACGAGCGAGAGACAAATAAGGATTTAATTAACCTTATTGATAGAGTAGGTTTTGGTGGGTTGTGTCGTATTGATTATATTAAAGTAGATCATGCCTTAGTCACCGCTCTAGTTGAGAGATGGCGACCTGAGACGCGCACATTTCACTTGGCTGGCGGGGGAGGCAACCATCACTTTAGAGGACGTTGCAGTCCTTTTAGGACTACGGATCAACGTAAATGAGGTGACTATTAACGAGAAAGTGAATTATAGTGCCTCTAAATGGATAAGTTTAATTAATGAGTATTTGGGATTTCGGCCAGCAGAGAATACTTTTAAGGGAAATGTCATTAATCAGCATGAAATATTAGTACATATTTCAGACCCGTTGATAAATGATGCTAGCATGGTCGATGTTTTCAAAAGGGCTAGGGCTTTACTTTTTATTCTCATGGGTACATTATTGTTCTCGGACAAGTCAGCTGCCTGAATTCATTTGCGATACCAGCTCATACTCCGAGACTTAGAGTCTGGTACCTCCTCCTATTCCTGGGCAAGTGCCGTACTCGCCTATCTTTACCGCCAGATGTGCATCTCTTCAAAGCCTGATTCTCAAGAAATCAGTGGTTGTTGTTTGCTTATTCAGGTAAAGTATTATTTTTGTCTTTAAATTTATTTAAGTGCAGTACATTTTTGTCTTTGCTAATTTATTATATTTTATTCAACAGTTGTGGGTATGGGAGCGTCTGTCGATTTTTCGACCTCAAAATCGGGATGTTCCAAGGCCGAATATACCAGCGGGTGCTGCTTTCGGGGCCATATGGAAGTGCCTAAGAGTTTTCGAGGAACTCCAAGCCATCAATTATTGGTATGCCAGGATCAACTTGATGGAATGAATGAGAGACAAGGGGTAAGTTGGTATTTTTTGTATTTTTTATTACATTATTTTTTTTAAAGTTAGTTAATGTATTTATTTTATGAAAGTTAATATATTTATTTGTTTGTGTAGTTTATGTGGGTACCATACTATACCCAAGTGATAGATGCTTGTGTTGCTCGGGAGCCAAACTTTTGAGTACCATTGATTTGCTTTGACATAGTGGAATATCATCTTCCGGATCGAGTCTTGAAGTAGTTTGGATATGAGCAGACTATACCAGAAGTGGTTAGGACCACTGGACTAGTTGAGGATGGTGATCTCCACAAGGTTAAACTTGTGGCTTGTAAGAACTGGTATGAGTTGCACAAAGTTTACATCTCCCTGTGGCAGAAAAGAACAGACTTTGTAGTGGAAGGTGTTCAGTCGGGTAATATTTTTGTGCCACGCGATGATTACATGGACTGGTACAAAAATATTACAGTCCGGCATTTAAATAACCCCCAAATAAGAGGTCATAAAAACCTTCCTCGGGACTTTCAACCAAACGCAAATGCTGAACAAATTTTGGTGAGTTTTCATTTTTTATGAGCTACATAATTATATTTAATTATGTTTATTATGTATTACAGGCTTCGGCGTCCAGTCAGGTCTCAGGTGCCTTCCAACATAAAGCAAACAACATTACCGACCCAGATACAAAGAAGTTTCTAAATTAGGCATCTGAGCAATTGACGAGTGCTTTACAAGCTGCTGGGAGAACTATGAGTTGCAAACCGCGGTCATCCGACATATCAGAGGCGGTGATAGAACGTCAATTGACTTTCTCGAGAACCCATGTGGAAGGCCGGAGCAAAGTTGGGGCTAGACAGGGTGGTCGTCGGACTAACCAGGAGCGGACATAAGCCAGTGATGATATTCCCGGTCCTTGGGGCGCTTACATACCTCCGTCCCCGCCACACACCGACCTTGTTTGGTTCATTGGATCTAGTCACGATGATACACAACCTTCGACATCCACCATGGACGATTTCGTAGCTAGTCAGTGGGGAGATTTCTATCAACTTTGATTGGACTGCAGCCTCTAATCCATTCTCCAATCAAGCTACTCATCAGGGTGCGCCTTCATCAGGATTGTAGGCGGATCACATGGATGACCTACTATCATTCTCCCTATGACTTGATCAGACTCAGACACAGGAAGAGCTTGAACTTCAACCGCCACTATCACCGGAGGATCAGGTTTTTATCGACACTGAAGGGGTTCAATTAGAGAATACCCCTCATGGTACAATCGTCCGCGATAACAAGAGACGAAGATACTGGCTTAGGTCTAACCGCAAATTAAAAGTACCTTATACGCCTTCATGAGTTCGACATTTGTATTACATTGAATCTTATGGCTATTCAATTTGAATTTAATCAATTGAACATTTTGTTTATTGTTTAATCACTTTGAGTTTTAGTTATGCTTTGAATATTGTACATTTTTTGTTGAATTGAACATATTTCAAGTAGGCATAAATTGAACATGTTTGACAGTTTTTTTAAAAAGTCACTGCCAGTTGAGGTCGCATTTGGCAAATCCGTCCTGAATCCATGACGGATTTGCCAAATGCAACCTGAGCTGACATGGCAAAAAATTAAAATGGCTTGACACGTCAGCTGAGGAAAGAATTCCCATTTCCGTCCTGGAACCAGGAGGAATTTAGCAAATCCGACAAATCCGTCCTTCCTAAAAATGTTGGGTAAAAAAAAAAATAAATGCCATGGTTTGACAATTCTACCCAACCAATGCTATTCTAATGCAAAGCCCATTAATTATGCTCAATGATGATAATATTCACCTACAATGTAAAAAGACTATATAATAAAACCCTCTAAGAATCATTATAAGTTGTTCTGCTGGGAAATTTATTTTTCAAGAAATATTTCATCACTTATCCCTCCATTTATTTAGGCTAACAAAAAAAAAAGCTACAACTTGTGCAAGACCAAATGGGCACCATGTTGAGGCTGCATTGTAACAATTGTTGTTGGAGCATGTGTATAAGATCCCGAAAGTTTAAAGGAAAATCGCTGAAGAATCATAGCCAAAGCCAGCTTTGCTTCAACCATAGAGAAGTTTTGTCCAATACATATTCTAGCTCCCCAACCAAATGGGAAATATGCAGCTTTACCATTTGTTGCATTGGAAACCCCTTCAGCAAACCTCTCTGGATTGAATTGCTTAGCATCATCACCCCATATTTCACTATTATGATGTAATAAGATAATAGGCAATGTGACCAAAATCCCAGCAGGCAAAGAATATTTTCCTATTTTAGTATCTTCGTTAATTCTTCGATTCAATGAAACTACTGGTGGATATAGCCTCAAAGTCTCGTTCAAGATCATCGTCACCTGTAACAACATTTCTTTTAGAGTTACTTTTCTTATAGCGGTATTTGGTCAAAAACTTGTCTTACAATTCAAAATTTTGAAGATATTACAAGTAAAAAACTTACAATCTTAAGGTGAGTGAGGCCTTCAAAATCCGGTTCATTCTTGCCGAATGCTTGTAGGACCTCTTCTCTGGCGCGGAACTGCCAATCTTGATGCTGACTAAGTAAAACCAAAGTCCAAACAAGTAACACAGAGGTGGTTTCTTCCCCAGCAAAATAAAAGAGTTTGCACTCTTCAATAACATCATTGATAGTCATACCAAATTTCTTATCCCCATGTTGTTGAATTTCTTTGTAATTGGACTCTAATAATATACCCATTAAGTCATCATCACTACTTGCTTGCCCTGCTTTCATTGCCTTTACTCTTTTGTTAATAATATCTCGAATTGAATCTTCAACTACTTTTTTTATAAACTTCATTCTTCTGTTTCTCTTAGTAGGCAAAAACCTACAAATATTCACAACAATGAGATAAAAGTGTTCCATTTCTCGAAAAATAAAAAAAATTTGCAGCAAGTTTAGAAGTAATTTAAACAAATGAATATACCTAAAACCAGGGATGTATAATATTGTCCTTGCAATTGTCATAACATGATCTGCCTGTTCTCTTTGAAGTTCAAAAATCTTTTTACCTTCTTCATAGCTACTACCAAATGCTGTTCGCGAAATTGCATCGCTAGATAGATCTTGAAGATAAGGCCAAATATCCAACTCTCCTGATGCCTCTGCTGATATAATTTCATCCCATTTCTTCAACATTTCACTTGCACTCAAATGAAAAGCAGGCAACATTTGCTTCACATATGAAAAAAACAATTAGTAAAAGATCAAACTAATTAATCAGTACTAGCATAAGATATCATCAAGATTTAAAACCTTGAGCTTCTCGACATGGAAGGCGGGAGTGATTATCTTTCGATGTTTTGTCCATTTATCGCCTTCGTAGCTTACTAGCCCTTCTGCCAACAATTTGGTAAGTGCATTACTATGAGGCTTTTGGAAGATTGTATATTTAACCATGACTTCCTTAACAAGTTCTGGCTCCAACATGAAAACTGATGGCTTTGGTCCAAGCCACATAAAGCAGTTTTTACCTGAAATTCAACATTTTACAGAGGCATTAAAAATAGATTTGAATCTAATTCAATCCTCAAAAGGTACCTCAAAGGAGAGGATTGCTTAAGCCTTGTATATTGCAAGCATGCACACAAACTAGTCGATATGGATCTTTAACACACTCATTCACGGACAGGGCTGAACGTCTAAACCGTGAACATCAACGGGGCCCAACATCGTACTAGGTGGCTCTATACCATGTTAAAAATGAAATTGGACATAACAAAATCAAGTAGTTTTATTATGGTTAGTGAGTAAGTTCAAAACTTATATCCAAACTAATAAGTCTAATAGACGTAGGCTAGGAGTGTTAATTTATAGGAAAATGAATTAATTTTTTATCCTACGTGTATTGCATTTATTGGTCGTTTAAAACTTCATAGCTACCTAAGATAAAACTTTTCAACTCAATATCAAATATGCACACAAAATAGTAGAGAGAATTAACACCAAACAAATCAAAAAAGCGGGTTTCAGTTAAGAGAGAATTACCATATTTGTCGAAGGATTTAACGAAAAAAGGGATAACACGAGGGATAATATCATCAGAAAGATTGATGGGCTTGGAATTAGCCTCTTGAAGCATCAGCACAAGTTCATTCAAGTCTCCAAGAAATGGTCTATAGGGGTTCCCATTAAGCCCTTGTGATCTAAGGTACCTTTCTGTCCTTTTTGGGTTCAACAACATGAAATCCAACACTTTCCATGCTAAAATTAAAAGGGCAAGAATGGAAGAACCAACAATTAAGATATAGAGATTCTCCATTTTTCTTGTCTGGATGAACTGATAAAAATTGAGGGTTCCCTTTTAATATTGTATTTTTGGCTAATGGAACAGAGGGGACCTTCAGCGTCGTTTTCATAGGCGACGTAGAGAAAGAGCAGAAAGGTCTTTTGTTTGGTCTGTAAATTATTGTGCCGAATTAGTACCTTTTGATTATTCTTCTTGATTCCTCAACCATAGAGCAATTGTCTTTATTCTTAATGTACTTAGTCAAATTGGACTTGTTTTTCAAAATAATTAAATCATCCCATTGATAATATCTAGACGAAAACATCACTACATCCGTCACAAATTACTTTTTTATTTGGATAGGTCATCACAAATTACTTTATACGGGGGTTTTCATTAAAATTAGAAAAAAGATTGAAAATCCTTTAATATGATAAAAAAGTTTTAAGTACCCTCAGTTAATGAGTAAAAATATATTATTAGTAGTTAGTTGAAAAATAAATTAAGTGTATAACTGAAAAATAACAATAGCATTGATTTCTAAAATGTGGAAACAATTTGGATGTTTCGAAAACTGAAATGTTGCAAAATAATTTTGGACGGATATAGCACACCAAACAATTCTCAAACTACTCCCTCCGTCCCAAATTATCTGTTCACATTTCCATTTTAGTGTGTCCTAAATTATTTATCCACTTTCTAAATAAAGGGTTAATTAATGAGGATTTTTCAAATCATACCCTTTACATTAAATATTGGAGAGAGAAAAATAAAGAGAGAAAATGAGGTGAATTAAAT